>CM028365.1:16083121-16465621 GCA_016624345.1 Platycodon grandiflorus | reverse complement strand
AAATTACGTTTACGATGCACACGTTTTGTGCATCACGATGCACAAAGTTGTACTATAAAAGTACTATTTTTGTGCATCATGATGCACAACCTCTGTATAATATGTGCATCATAAAGTCAAATCCTCTGTTATAATCTCAATAATGTTTTTTCAGGTATGCAAAGTGCACTCAATTTGTTTCAATAGGTTTTTAAACAAATTACTTTTCATTCTACTTGTTTTGTGGACCTTGTTTACACCAATTTTAATTTCACATTTGTGTTGATGGCTTTTGCAGTTTCGCTTGTTTACTACACACATTTAGCTGCATTTAGGGCTCGGTACTACATTGAGGGCAATGCATCTGAGACCGATTCCCCAGCTGGTGGAAAGGGCTACGATGATGGAGAGAAATGCGGTTGTTCGTCTGCTTCCAAGGATCAGGGATAATGTAAAGGATGTCATGTTCTATTTCTAAGTAGAAAGTTTGACTCGACGACATCGAGTCAACAAGGTTTTTTCTATTTCATACCACCAAATTCATACCATAAAATGTCAATTGTGTTATGGATTGTATTTTTGATAACTTTTGTAACAACAATAGGAATTAATAAAAATTATGATTATTATAGTTGATGATTCATAAAAAAACTTTACGATGCACATATTATACTGAAATAATACTGTTATAATTGACGATGCACAATTTTACATTTAAAAAAATTTTACGATGCACATATTATACTGAAATAATACTGTTATAATTGACGATACACAAAATTATATTTGACGATGCACATTCCTTAACACAAATTATACTGAAATAGTATTGTTATAATTGATGATGCACAAAATTATACTTGACGATGCATAAAATTATACTTGATGATGCACATTTCTTAACACAAATTCACAAAATTACAATGACGATGTACATTTTATATTGACGATGCACATATCTTAACATAATTACAAAATATATTGACGATGCACAAATTGCACACATGACGATGAACAATTTATACTTAAAAAATGTCATTTGTTGTTACGGGAACAGTTTTAAAATAAATAACCAATTTATCACTTAAAATAAATTTAAGTAATTAAAAATAATTATAATGTACTTAAATAGTTGTAAATTGTCTAAAATAGACCTGCCGCAATTTACCTAATTTTTAGTTTCTCCTATAGTCCTATTATACATCCAAATGTCAATATTTTTCCACTTTTGATTAGATGTGGTGCGACTGTGAGCACGCTTTTGTAAGGATAAAAGAGAAGGAGGGGCAACATGGTAATTTAAGGGGCATCAAGAAGACGGACTGGGCTGGGCCTCAATGTTTGTCTCGTGGTTTCTCTCTCTATAAAGGCACTTGTTCATTGCTAGGGTTTCACCACAATTATATGCTGTTTCGCCTCCATCCTCTGGCATAAATCTCATCCATCATGTAAGCCAAAATTTCATGTCTATTGAAGTATTAGATAGTGTAATCTCCCAAGTTTTTATGATTTTATAATTAATAGAATAGCAATAGCACATAGTTCTTCTTGGAAAATCTTCTCAATGTTGTTTGAGAAAGTTGGTATTTTCCAGGATTTTATTTGTGCTTAACAGCAATTCATCCTTTCTGCTTAAGTCTTCTCCTCCGTTAACAGTGGGGTTGTGCTTCAATGATATTGGATGACATTAATCTTTGAAAAGGGTAACAAGTCAGCAATTTGCTTCTTACAAATTTGATCTGATTTTATCGTACAATTGATTCTGAAGTAATCTCTCACTCCGTCCTAGTTTTATTGCCTTATTTTCTATTTTTAAATTTCAATTCATTATTTATTAACTAGGTTCTCAATATAATCCTAACAAATTTTAAAGATTTCTTCTTCGATTCTTGTTGACCTACAACCCTAGTAAAAGAGTAGAAATGGTATTAAACATACTTGTTGTTAAGGCATTTACAATAAAATAGTGAGCTTTTATTTTGGGGCCGATATTAACGTGATGAATGGAAGTTTTAAGTTAAAAGGGAAAGAAAGAAAAAAAAAACATTTGATGGCAGAGTAGTGCGGCTTGTGAAGCTGCTCGCCTGCAACAAGTCCTCCCAGCTAATCAAACGGAGACGGGACAGACCACTGATCATAATCTGGTTGTTGGTTGTTTGAAGAGAACTATATGGCTGATTGCAGTGGCGAAGGCACCCCTTTGTTAAGGGGTCAGTTTGACCCTTTTTTTTTTATAACTTGGCATTATTTTTAGTACCATCAAATTTTTAAAAATTAGATTTAAAGAAAGGAGAAGAAATAAGTATCTATCAAATTTCAGTTTGCATTTTTCTCTGTTTTATCTTTGGGAAAGACAGACATTAATATAATATTAATAGAAGTTGGTCATGTGTATGTATGTGCATGTCATGTGACAAGTAAAATCTGAATGTTATTATATTGCCCTCTAATAGTTATATTTGGTTAAAAAAATTATTATTTTCAAATCAAAATTTTGGCTAAGAATATTGCTTTATCTACTTCAACCTCAATTCAAAAAAAATAACAGGAAGCCATTTCTTTTTTTCAGTAGGACTTCATTGTCAGTTTATGAATCGAAATTCTTGAGCTAAGTTTCTTCGAAGTTGAAAATTGTTGCTTGAAACAGACAGCACTGCTAGTGGGGGAACCTGCTTTGTCAAAATCTCCCACAATTCTCTGAAATGTCCCACAAATTTGCCATCGTCTTCAAATCCAAAACCTTCAAATTCTTCACCAAAGACACCGCCAACAACCTCTCCACCACCACCACTTCAACCGCCGACGATTCTTTCACCCTCCTCTACTCCACCGAAGATACACCACAAGTGTTTGATAAAATGAATGAATGAAATAATCCTTCTGAACTTCAAAAACTATGGTGAAATCTTGATGGCGAATTCGCACATGCGACTCTACTTATTAATCAATTAGTAGTCTTTCGAAATCGGATTTTTGCATTGTCATTTTATCGAGGTCAAAGAAAATTGCAGGATGAAAGGAGGGGGCCTCTTATCAAAATCAGGCCTATAAAGCTGTAGTAGATATGCCTTGAATATGAACGGGCCATGAGCAATCAAAGATCTAAGACTTTTCCATTTGCAAGACTTCTCATCTTTCTTTTGGCCTCGCAAATTGCCAGAAGAAAGAATCCTTAGGGGTTAACAGAAAGTGCTGGGAGAAGGCTTTCACCTTTGGAAACTTCCACCATAGAAATGACTTTGATTATGAAGGAATGCAAAATTGCAAAGTTTGCTTGAAATCAATTGTTTATGTATTTGCTTGAAATCAATTGTTGAGTTGCTTGAATAAACAAAATGTATATTGAAAGTGGGTTTAAAAAAGATGCACCACAAGTGTTTCACAAAATGCATGAATAAACTTTTTTTTTAAATTTGTTTTAAATTTTTAAAAACAGTTATAACTTAAAACTATCTTAAATATCAAATGGATACCAATTTTTATTTTAATTTATTTTAATTTCTTTAAGAAAATTTATAATTTAAAAATATCTTAAATATTAGTGGTTACCAATTTTTTTTTCTTTTGTTTTAATTCTCTTAAAAAATATATAATTCAAAATATCTTAAATGTCAAATGGTAAACTAAACGATAAAATAATATCCAACCTACAAATGCTAATAATTAATTAATGACATATTTTTCTATTAAACACTTAGTTTAAATACTAATAATATAAATTTATTGATTTGGAGTTTAGTTTTAATTTTACTACAAAAATTGCATTAACCAATTTAAGAAAAATGCACCAAATCTCATTTTGCACCATCGATTAAAATGACCAAAGTAACCCTCACATGACATGTACATGTCAGCTTCCGTTAATTTTTTTAACGTCTCTCCGTCTCAGGAGTGAAACTGGGACAAATGATAACATTGAATACGATAATGAGACAAAATAAACTATGGGTAGCAAACTGAGATTTAGTGGATACTTTGGGGGAAAGTATTTCGGCCTATTTTTAAGTATGGTGCCTCTAGTTTATGTTTTTTTTTTTGTATTTCGTCCTTGTACAAATTTTTTTGCCAATTGTCCTTGTTGCAACCAATTGTAACACAATTGGTCCTTCCGTCAAATTTCGTGAAATTTTGGCCGTCGAGTCCATACATGTGACTCTCACGTACATTTGAGAAATGGTAAAATTACCAGTTCACCTACAAGGACCAACCATGAAATCCTAAAACTATTTGTAATATTTGAAACCCAAAGGGGTCCAATTGAAAAAGAATTGCACTATCATCTTCTCCAGCAACGGCCCTCCCTTCTTCGTCTTTCTTCTCTCTCTCAGTCACAATACCACCATCGTCGCTCTGCCCCTCTTTGTTCCACCATGTGCACCATAAAAGGAAAAAAAAGAAACAATTTTTTAAAAACCCCATCAAATAAAAACCATGGATTTCATCATTCACATGAAAATTAAAAAGCGAAATCATCGTGCAATTACAAAACACCACAATAACGAGAGAGACAAATAAGAACCAAAAAAACACAATGCAGGTAAAATCAAACGCATGGTACACAAAAAATACTAAACCCATAAAAAATGATGGAACAAAATTAATAAATTAACAAATTATTTTTGGCAAGAACTTCCAGTAAAGCTTATCCCCATTATTTCCAGTCCGAAATAGGGAGAGGGGAGAGGAGGACGCCGAAATTGAAAATATTTTGGCGTTTTTGTTCGGGGGTGATGTCTTCTTAAATTGAATTTGGGGGTTTCCCGTTAGTATAAGAAGAGCATTTGATTTGACAAATTTTTCCTGCCCAAATTAATTGCCTTTTTTTTTTTTCAATCAGGTTATGAGGAGATTGAGACTGAAATGGGAGGATTGAAATTGAGGGATTTTTTTCATTCTTTAAAGAGTTTGCATTTGGGTTGTGGTTTTGAATGAATGATGAGATGCTTTTTCAATTGTGTGAATGAATGTCGGTAGAGAGAGAGTGTGTTTTAGTAACTAAATTTAATATTTCCTAGTGCAGTAACCTACTTGAATATACGCAAAAAGTGCAGCAACCAAATTGTGTATTCTTCTTTCAATTCAATGATGCTTCTTCTATTGAGCATATTGGACCCAAATTATACACACACACACACATAGAGAGAGAGAGAGAGTGTGTGTGTGTGTGTGTATGAAGAGAGATTGAGAGAGAGAGAGAGAGAGAGACCACAAGGGAAGGGAGGGTGGGCTGAGTAAAGAGACAGTGATGGGTGGTGGCGGCAGGGTGGTGAAATGATGGTGGGTTGGGGACGAAGGAATTAGATTAGATGGTGGTGGGTTCCTTTCTTTGAGTCTAAAGTGTAGGTTAGCTCAATTGCTAACTATACCGCACTCTAAATACCTCGTTTTTTTGTTTTAATTTTACTTTTTCAATACTCTAAAATAAATCTACTCTAACAAGCAAAATTAAATCTTTCTCATCTCAACTAATAAATCTAACTACCATTCTATTTTTCTTTCTTTTTATTTTTATTTTTCTAGTACAATCAGAATAAAATATTTTATATTTTAAATTTTATATTCTATAAAAATTATACTCCCTCCATCCCTAAATTATTGTTTTGTTTGACCCGGCATACAGATTAAGTTTAGTTGAATTAACTTGATTATTAATATTGGTATAGTGTGTAGTTTTTTTTAATACCTATGTGTATATGGCCTATTATTAAAGTAGGAAGAAAAAGTAAAAGTAAAATGATAAAAGTGTTGTCCTAAAAATAAAATTTTCAAACAAAATAATTATTTTAAAATTGATAAAAAAGAAAAGTATGACAATAATTTAGGAACGAATGGAGTAATACTTATGTTTAATAGTTTCAATTTAAATTATGTAAAACACATGTGACAAAACTAATAATTTATGTACTCTTGTAAGAGAGAAAAGAAATGGAGAAGGGAAAAGAAGACCAGTACTCTAGTAGGAATAGAGAACGGAAGAAGAGGGGAGAGCAGTTGACAAAATAAAAAAGTCACTATTTATGTTAAAAGATATTTTCTATTTGAAGGGTAAATTAGTTGGTTTTAGTCTTTTAGAGGAAGAGAGTGGAGTAGAATGTCCACTATGAGTTAAGGTTGGGTAAAAAACTCTAAAAAGAGTTTTAGAGTCTTAGTAAAGGCATTCACTGTGGATACTCTAATATTTATGTTTCAACAATGGTCCTTGTATTTTTTAAAATAAAATAACTATTTTACCCTTCTTGAAATGCACGTGTGAGGTACATGAATACATTTAACGGCCAAAAATTAACAGAAGCATACGGAAGGACAATTTGTGTTAAAGATCCTCAATTTAGAGACCATTTGTGAGGCGTAGGGACAAAAAACAAAAAACTCATAAACTAGAGACCATTTGTGTAATTTGCCCTTATTTTTAGTACTATCAAATTTTTAAAATTAGATTAAAAGAAATAAGAAGGGATAATTCATATATTTAAGTATGAATTCTAAGAAGAATTTTTTGAACCTCTACTCCTTTTGACTTTAAACAATCAATCAACTTGTTTGAAGGTTCCAAAATCGATAGCTAAGATTTAATGGTTAGTTGAAAAATATAGTTGATGCAAATAAGTGAGTCATTTAATACAATTATTCTCAACCTTTGATTTTTAATCTAATTATTGATGTAACATTAACCATTGATAATTAGAAAGATGAAGTAACCATTAAATACCCCCCCCCACACACACACACACACACATATATATATATATATATATATATATATATATTAAAGTTAGGTGTATATGCTTTTAAGTGTGTCATCAGATCTAACTTTTGATTCTCTTAATTTGTTACTATAATACAGAGTATATAATATTTTTCAAATATATTAGTAGAAATTTTTTAGCTATTGACAAAGAAATGAAAAATTAAGAAAACAAATAAAGTGATGTTGCCAATGAGATTTAAACTCACAACCTTTTAAATATGAACACTCACCCTAGACCAACTTAATAATTTATATTTAAAATACTATTTATATTTAGAATACTACTATATTATAATTAAGTGAGGTCACGTTACTCATGTACTATATTTTTCACTTATTTTGATTTGTATTTTGTGAAATATCAAAGTATGTATTACAAATTTTTTTCGGTTATACGTGTTATTTTTAGGGTCATTTAAAAATTGGACAAGATGTTGGTTCATGACGAAATATATTTATTTTTCTTTTTTAGAAAATAATGTTTATCAACAGTGTAGTGTTACTTATCATATAAATAACATGTTTATGATTAATTAGTTTTTGAGATTTCTCATCCAGACTTATTTTTATATAAATATCAGTTATATAATATTTTTCTAAAATATACGTACTACAAACAAATTCTCATAATTTTATTCTTCTATAAAAAGATATCAATTATATATATATATATATATATTTTCTTTTTTCTAAAGTATATATACCATCCCATGCATAGCACGGGTGATATAATAGTTAAAAGAATTTAAGCAATAAATTAGACAATCTCTCCACCAACCCCCACCATAGACCTCTCCCCCATTCCCACAAAAATTTGAATTTTTTTTTTCTATATTTATTTATTTATAAACTTGCGAAATTTACCAAATTACTCCAACCCAATCTGTCAACTCAAAGAAGAATGTGTATATTGGGATGCTTGTCTTAGTAGTTTTTAAAGGACCTATTTAATTAAATTATACTAATGGGTTAGCCTTACAAGAGAACTTTGAAAGAAACTTGTGAAAAATAAACTCTTGAAGGTATAACAATAAGCATGAGATTTTTTGAATTGTGTTCTTAACTGAATGAATTTAACAAAGAGTAATGTTATGTGTAAAATTCATATTTACTACGCTAAGCTAAGAGTAGTGACGACATAGGATCTTAGAGAGATCTTCTAAGGAACAAGCCAAACAATGGAGTTCTTCTAGGGAGCATACAGGGAGCTTAAGTGGGCAAAAGTAAGCTACCGGAGCTTAACAAGAAATGAATCATCAAAACGACGTCATATCAGCCTTTAAACAACGTTGTTTTGATGAGTGGTTTAGTAAAAAAAATCAAATACGCTGACATGCACCTGCCAGCACTTTCCACGTGTCACCTTGCTGTAAATTGACACTTATTTTTCCTTCTCCAGTTTTTGGCCATTTTTCACCCAATTTTTTTTTTCTTTTTGTTTTTTGTAATAAGATACACATTGTTCTCTATAAATAGAATGTTGGTTTGTTTCATTTGGATTTCAGATTAATTTTTTACATTTTTTTTAAATAAAGTATACATTACTGTTTAATACTCCCTCCGTCCCTAAATTATTGTCTTCCTTTCCTTTTTTTTAAGTTCTAAAATAATTGTCTTATTTAAAAACTTTCATTTTTAGGACATCACTTTTACCATTTTACTCTTAATTTTTTTCCTACTTTAATTATGGGCCACATACACATGAGCATTAAAGAAAATTACACATTATATTAATATTAATAATCAAGTCAATTATTTTTTCTTAATTTGTGTACCGGGTCAAACAAGACAATAATTAAGGGATGGAGGGAGTATAAATAAGATATAAATAATTAAATTAATTGAGATAAAGATGGTGGGGTATATAAAAATTATTGGAGTTTATGTCATCATTAAAAGAGAGTTTTTATTTGGATAGCTTAAGAATATTTTTGTAATAAAAATAATAAAAAAGATTTTTAAGCTCCCCACAAGCTACTCCCCATTATTCTCGCCCTAATAGTTCGTTGGGTTCGGATCAAATACGGATAATTGAGTGAGATAAGACGGGTCAAAATTTAATGACACGGGTCTTCTTTAAAATTAGTGGTATTAGTTAAGTATAATTTTTTACCCGAATTTTTAATTTTTATGGCTTATTGACTAAAAAGTTTGACAACTTTCCAAAATGTCTTTAAACCTTTTCAAATCATAAATACATTCTTCTTTTTCTTTTCACATAACTCAAAAGAAGCCGTCCTCTCTTTCCTTTCTCGTTGTCATCTCATCCTATATCGGATCAAATAACATAATAATTTAAGGATAGAGAAAGTATATAATATTATAGTGTAAACAGTAACAAAATTATGAATAATTAACTTTTTCTTAAACTTTTATAAAAATACAAATTAAAAAAGATATTTTTAATTGGACGGAGAAAGTAACAAATTAAAAAAGACATTTGTAATGGGACGGAGGAAGTAACAAATTAAAAAAGACATTTGTAATGGGACGGAGTAATAGGTGCTGGACCCCCTAAGGAAGTAATAAATAATAATAGGTGCCGGACTCCTAGGAAATGCACCTCTCAAGGTCGGTACATGTGGATAAGAAAGCAGGACATGGAGTTGTTCCTCCTCTCATTAACACTGTACTAAACTAGGTTTTGTTTTTGTGCTTACGGCACGACGGTATATGATCGAATCAATACATGCCCAAGATTTTTATAAGAGTTAAATTTAATTAATATTTTGGTAATTATTTATACAAAATTTTGAGCATGTATCGATTCGAACTCATATTGATAATTATGGCTGCAAAAGAACCATCAGATTTTTAATTCTTGAATTGTTGACTAATGGAAAAAATATTAAAAAATACAAAAATAATAAATTATTAATTTATTTATTTTGTAAGCAAACAAATAATGAAATATTAAAATTGTAAAAAAAAAAAAGATTTGAAATGTAACAATATTATTTTATTATTTTCTCAATAACAAAAACTTAATCTTCTTCCGGAGGTTCTTGCTTCACAACAATGTTTGCCTTAGCAATGCGAACTGCAATATATTTATCCATTACTTCCACGTACACGCGAGACTAAGAAGATGTCAGACACATTCATTGAATAATATTTTATGCATAAGAGTTGATTAATTTAAATATAAAAAAAAAAAACTTACCGCTTCTTCTATAAAACTCGAATTCTCCCAAATATCATCATCTAATATAATAAGGATATGTGTAGTTGGAGTTGCAGGTGTAGGGGGAGGTAGAGTTGCAGGTGGAGTGTCAAACGGAGTTGGGGGGGACCTATTCGAAACCATGTATTAGATAAAAACTAAATAATTATAAATTTTGAATTATATGTAATTATTAACACTTATCTAAAAATAAGTTATACTTATAAATTCTTTTACAGAATCATAATCAACGCAATCAGGTCGAGGGGGTGATCGCGTTACATGTGTAGTGTTATATGGATTTGCGAGGACCTAATTGAAACCATGTGTTAGATAAAAATTATTTAATTGTGAAACTTGAAGGTTGAAGCATGTTATGAAAGAATGAGAATATCAGAATATGTTACTTTTATAATTAAAAATTTTGGGTATCAAACCTGATGTAGAAGTATTATAGAAGAACTTCAGGATAAACAATATTTGTTGTACAAGTATCTTGTTCTAATGGTAAGAAAATTGTTATCCGATTGAATGTTGTACATCGGGATAGTGCAACGTATAATTGACCATGAGTAAACACTGGGGTACGAAGATAAATGCCGACAAATTTAACAGATTGACATTGTGATTTATTTATAGTCATTGCAAAGGCCAACCTAATTGGAAATTGTCGTCTTGTAATGGAAATAGTAAGTTCAGAACCAGAAGGAGTAACAGAAATTCTTGGTATAAATACCAAATTGCCAGCATTATCTCCGGTTAAAATTTCAGCTTCAATGATACGTTGCGCACATCGAACTACCCTCAATCTCGTTCCATTGCAAAGACCATCCCTTGGAGCAAGATTCCTGATCAAAATAACAGAACAATCGACTTTCAATTGGAGGTCTGAAAGTGGGAGACCAGCAGGATTCAATGAGTTCAAATATTCAACTGGGTATCGATTTGCCATGATCGGATCACGCATATCATCATTTGCATTTTTGTCTGCTGATAGATAACTAATGACATTTCTTGGGAATATCTTCAATGCTTCAACATTCATAATATCATTAACATCATCATTATGTGCAAAGAGAATAGTACGGTCAGTTAAGAATTTCGTTGTAGAAGTCCCCGTTCTATGCAATTGTGGATACACTTCTCTTATTATCAGTTAATTTTAATTATAAGGTTATTAATGTAAACTTTTACTATAGAGGTCAAAAATTGATATTACCTCGTTCAAGTATGCTGCAAATTCAACATTTGCTGAATCATTTTGATTTAATGGCACGTTTTCTGATAGAGTCAAGGCGTGTATCTTCTTCCAAAGTGTTGATTTTTGAGGAGTTGACCCACAATTTGCTCACGGGATGCTTTCGATACAACATGCAAAGTTTGACGAAAATTCCCACCAAGTACAACAGTTATCCCACCAAAAGGCTGGTCGTTATCACGAACATCTTGAAGGCTGCGATCAACGGCCTCAACACAATAGCGATGCTGCATAGGGACCTCATCCCATATTATCAATTTCGCTTTCCTGAATAGTTGGGCATGAATTGACTGTTTAGTGAAGGAACATATTGTGTCTTCCAACACAATCAATGGTAGACAAAACGTGGAATACGCAGTTCTACCACCTACCAACAATAACGATGCAATCCCGGATGATGCAACACAAATCACGATATGACCAAGGGGTCGACATTTTCCTGCTATGGTGTTGAATAAAAATGTTTTACCCGTTCCGGCACCCCCATTCAAGAAGAAGGTTCTCCCTTGATTTTCAGTCATCGAAAAGATCACAGCTTCGAAACAGTGTCGTTGACCTTCATTCAAGAAATTGATATTTTCTTCTGCACCGATTGTGTGATCATCGTATTGGAGTTGTCTATGTTCTCACAATAGTCTGTTGTTGCCTGTGGGTTGTGCCCAATTTTCAATTGGGAGGGGCATCGGTGAAAAATCTTGTAAACTTTTTTTCAAGAGATGCAAGCCATAATTTGTTACTTGACCATCATTCGGAACTGGAATTCCAAAGTTCGTCCGTTGGAAGATCATCGCATATATTCATTGCGAACTTATTCCACAACCCATCAGGTTGTATCGGAGAACATTGTGTTAGAATAAACGCAAATAATCTTCTCAATTGGTATCCAGTCTTCATAACTGATACTTCTTCCAAACATTGAGCCCATTCTTCGTCATCTTCTAAAAGACCCTGTGTAACACAGGCTTCCCAACTTCCTCCGGCATAATTATTACTCCCTCCCTCCTGGATAAATATTTATATTTTTTATTTTAGGATGTCTTAACTAATATTTTTAAAGATTTTTGATCTACTTATTCTCTATTATTCTCCCTAATATATCCTTAAAACTTCATTTAATATAACACATTTCAAACAAACTCAATTATTTAAAATAGTTGAACTCAATTAATATTCATGGGTATTATGGTCTGAACATATTTTACAACAAGTCATTAATTATGTTTCTTAATTCTTGTGTTTTATCTACTAGAAATATTTATCCGAGACGAAAGGAGTAATTGCTTTCATATTATGCAACTTTTTTTTAATTATTTTTTCATTTGAGAAAATATTTAATGATAGGAGTAGAGATGTTAATTGGGCTGGCCCTAATGAAAGTTTTATAGCTATGTAACTCAGAAAAACAATGCTGGAATATAGTAAATGTTATCAAAGATGTGATAACATCTACCGTAACATCCAGTAAATATCGCAGCGGAATTAAAAAAACAGTAAATAACAAATTGTTGTATCCTTTGTCTACAAGTATAAATACTTGTAGACGTGCCAATATGGCAAAATCCTTTCACTAGAAAATATAGAACCGATTACAAAGAAAACAACTAGCGAAACTTTAACAAAAAATCCCAACAAAGAAAGTAGACAAAAGAGACTACAAACTCATACTTTGGAAATACAATCCTGTCTAATAAACACTGACATCCATCGTGGTAAGAAACTTCAACACAGTTTTAGTACTTCAGAACGAGATGTGTTGAAAGATGTGTCTGTATTTCTGCTCACATTCAACACACGACGGTGTATTAGAACCTTTTCTATCTCAAATCTCTCTCCAAAAGCCTGCTGAATGAAGGAGAGAACATCTTCTTAAATAAGCTCCAGGACTACATGAAGATCACTTAGAAGGAAATGTTATTGTTAGTATAACAATTTACTATATTTACATCAATCAAAAACCTTGATTGAATCAATCAAAAAGTCAATGACTACATACCACAAATAACTTCAATCATCTACATATAAATAGTTTAAGAAAGGAAAAAAAAAACAATCACACAAAAACTAATCTAAAGTCAACTATTATTTACCTAATTTAACATCAATCATCCTCTAATTAACTAATCAATCAAGATATACCAAAAATATTATTAATCACAATCTTGATTGATTGATCTCAAATTTCACCAAGAAAGGCAAAAATTAATCAATCAATTAGTCAATTACCAATTTACCAAATTAACCCAAATTAAGAATTGATTGAGAGGATTCTAAAATCCAACAATCTCCCCCTTTTTGCCTTTCTGGTCAAAACACACTTTAGAGCAAAATAATAATCCAAGATCAAAATCAAAATCTCCCCGTGAATTTGATGATAACCAATATTCAAATTCTCCCCCTACCTTAGAACCCTCTCCCCCTTTTTGGCCAGAAATGGAGAAAATGGAACCTTCAACTTACCAAAGATACTAGGAGACCCAATTTTGAATTATGGTAATAAGAAATTTCCTCCCCGTTGATTGCTTCACAAAGTCAAGGATGAGCCAAAAATACATCAAAAGATATTAGGCAACAAAATATTACCCAACATTTATCTTTGATAAATCTTCTGCAAAACATACCATCAATTTGTCTCACTGCTCAAAAATCAAGAACCATTTAAATTGTTTTTAGACAAACAAATTCAAGGATAAAGATTTTCAGTCAATATACCACACTGGAATAAATAGATAGTGAGAAACAGCGACATGAATATTTTTCACGGACCAAATGCCCTATTGATATGGCTAACCATGAAGAATAAGACAATGCGCACACATGTGAAGGACTTTGTTCAATGAATGTGAAGAAAAATGTTGGCACATTGAGAGACACATTTTCAACTTCGAATTCAATGGATCAAGATTCTTTTCTCCCAGTTCCTTTAAATGATGATTTTTGCCTTAAAGCTGAAGGAATTTAACCAGTAGGTAGCTTTCACTCTACCTCAAGGATAGCCCTTTCTCATATGATCACGTCAAAATTTCAAAGAACATATTGATCTAGATGATAAGATCACATATGAGTGGTGCATACACATTGAGAAGGTAGCTTTTTCCCTCAAAGGCTTCCAATCACTACTTTGGCTCATTCAGGGATTTTTTTTTTTTTTACAAGATTTTGAAAAAAGATCCACATTCAAAAAAATATCTTCCAAATACCACATTTAAGAATGATATCATTTGACAAAGTCGTGCCCAAAACAAATGCAAGATGATTGATGATGATTTTTTTTTTTTTTTTTTTGTACAACATGCACATGTGGTCACACTTGGAACCACATTTTGTGAGACACTCAAATGACACACAGACTTAGAGATTTCCTAAGAGTAGAAAATCTCTCAAAATCAAGAGTCTTGGTGAAGACATCAGCCAATTGGTTCTCGGTTCCTATAAAATCCATGCGGACAATATTTTGTTCATCTAAATCCCGAATTAAGTGATGTCTAATATCAATATGTTTGGTACGGGATTGTTGAACATGATTTTTCAAGATATCAATCGCCGGATTTATCACAATAAACAACAAGGGTATCACTATGTAACCCATAGTCATTGACCATTTGGTTCATCCAAAGAAGTTTAGAGCAATAACTATCAACCGCTACATATTTTGATTCAACGGTTGATAAAGAAACACGCTTTTGTTTCTTACTATACCATGAAACCAAATTGTTCCCCAAGTAAAAGCAAATTCTAACATTGACACATTCGAAGATAAATAAGTCAAGCTTACCATTTTCTTGTAATCGACTTTACCTTTCGTCTTGTCTTCATACCATCAAACACATTCCCTATCACTTGAGTTGTAGGGAGATTCTTTTGAATTCGCTTGACACATCCAGTTTTTGATCGGATCCACTTCATCAAGATTCGGGATTTTTAATTTCGCTTCTATTTCATTGGTTCAATTGTTGAGATGTGTTCGAGGATGTCCCAACATTTTCGGACACATTTATTTCGAATCATTTGAGTTTTGATTCTGAATTTCTGCAATACTTTCCTCGGAACATTGTTGTATAAAGCATCCTCCACTAGCCAACATCATCTTCGACTATTTTACGTCCAAGAGTAGCAAAATCATCAAAAGGAACATTTATTGATTCCATTATAGTCTTAGTCCTAAGATTAAAGACTCTAAATGCTCTACTATTTGACGAGTACCCAACAAAGATGCATTTATCACTTTTGAAATCAAATTTTGCAAGATGATCTTTGTCTTTAAAAGATAACAAATACACCCAAAGACATGAAAGTATTTAAGATTCGGTTTTTGCCTAAAAGAATTTCATAAGGGGTCCTTGTGCTACCGAATCTTAAATATACACGATTTCCAATGTGACTAGCCGTATTTAAGGCTTCGCCCAAAAATGTTTAGAAAGATTTTGAGAACTAAGCATAACACGTGCCATTTCTTGAAGTGTGCGATTTTTCCTTTCCGCTACTCCATTTTGTTGTGGAGTTTTGGGGTGAATACTCATGAGTAATCCCTTTGAATCGCAATATTTGGAAAAGAAGAATTTTCATACTCGGTACCATGATCCGAACGAATCTTAATAACTTTTAAGTCATATAGATTCGGACCTTTTGTACCAAGTTTTAAAAGCTTCAAAAGTTTCAGATTTTCTCTCAAGAAAATAATCCAAGTATACCTAGAAAAATCATCAACACACACAAAGGAATATTTCTTTCTCCCTAGACTCTCCACTTCAATTGGACCCATAAGATCCGTATGAATGAACTCAAGACAACGTTTTGAGGAACGTTGTTGAATTTTTGGGTGGGACACTCTAGTTTGTTTCCCCTTTTGGCATGGACCACACACACCCACATTCTTTGTGTTAATCTTTGGTAATCCTCTGATGGCATCATGTTTGATTATATCATGAATTTTATGAAAACTAGCATGTCCTAGTTTTTGATGCCAAAGAGAACTATCATTAACACTTGAGGTATGGCATGAAACAACTTCACCATACATGTAACAATTATCCGAGGATCTAGTACCTGCAAGAATACATTTGTTAGTACCATCAAATACTTCACATGAATTTTTGTCAAATTTGACATGCAAATCATCATCACATAATTGACTTATGCTGATGAGATTTGCTTTAAGACCTTCCACATTAAGAACATTCTTAAGCCTTGGCAATCCCTCAACATCAAGATTTCATTTACCAACAATTCTTCCTTTTGCACCACCCCCATAGGTCACACTTCCACCATTAAAGCTAGAATATTCAGTTAAGTGTTCATCTGTTCCTGTCATATGACGGGAGCATCCACTATCAAAGAACCATGAGCCAGCAACATTGGTTTTAAGGAAGTATATGTAACATTGCATGTTACTTCGTTTTCTTGACCCAAATTTTTCGAATTTCGGGGATGTCTTGATTCGAGATGTGGAGACATTTTCCACGACATCGTATGGAGCAGTTTACGGTGAGAGTTTCTTGCCAAATCGCTTTCATTTTGTAACAATAAGGTCTAATATGACCAAACGTTGCGTAATGGCGGATGTACGACGTTTCCGGTCTAGATCTTTCTTTGTTAACCTTTTGTTTTGAATAAAATTTTCACCATTCGTTCTTTCCTTGACAAATGCAATAGGTTTGAATCTTAGTCCAGTAGTGTCTTCTTGACCATAAGTCAAGATTTCATCAAGCTTAACTTTGCCTTTGTTTAGCTTGGACAAAGTTTCATTTGCACTTTCAAGGTCGGTTTTGGTCTTTTCAAGATCAATATCTTTCTTGGTGAGCATGACTTCCGGTCTAGCTATGGAAGCTTTGGATATCATTTTCTTTTAAGAGAAGTTCATTTGAAGCTTTCGAACTTCATTTTCCTTTGAAAGATATTCATTTTCTTCAACAAGAAGATTTAACTTCTCTTCCTTCTTTACCCAATCTTCATAGAGTGCCTTATAATCCTCCAATAAATCCAAATCCTCGAATCGATTCGAGTCATTCGGACGACTATCATCAACTATGGATGAGTTGAGACAATTCAGATCGGAACAAAATTTTTAATGATGTGATCACGAGATGGGGCCACATTTAAGGCAACACCTTTAGATACACCATGAGGATTTATTTGCAACACATTTTGGGTTTCAAAAATGTTTAGTGCGTCTCATCTTCTAATTGTTCTTCCTCATTGTCACTTAGAGTAAGCGCCAAACTTTTTCCCTTCTTCTTTGTGGTATTAATACATTCGGCACATATGACCATAGCCAAAACATTCTCTGCGAGCAGATTCCTCCCTTTTTGATTCATATTTAGAAGGAAGTTTAGGAGAAAACTTGTCTTTGGAATTATCAATATTGGTTTTGGAAAAAACTTTCTTGGGACAAATTTTGGAGAGGGATTAGATTTTTGAAAATTATGATAATTTTGACCTTTGGTCATGATGTTATTAAACATTTTCAACAACATAGCTCGAGATTCTTCTCCAAAATCTGTTTTCCAAGTTCATTTGTAAATTCAAGTAATTCCTCGGACAAGTCGGGTTGATTTTGGAAAGCGCAAAGCAATACTTTTAACACTTTTATTTTGCTTTTTGTTCTGCAGAGATAAATTTAACTCAAAGGTTTGAAGGATACCAGAAAGTTTATCTAAGCTCATTCTTCCAGTGTCATGAGCCTCTTCTATTGCAGAAATTTTTATATTGAAACGTTCTGGAAGGGATCGCATCATTTTGCTAACGAGTCTTGCATTGGAAATGTGATCTCCCAAGGCTAATGACTCATTAGACAAATCTACCAACTTGTCATAGTAGGATGCAATATCCTCATCTTCTTCCATTTTTAAATATTCAAAACGGGTTGTAAGTAAGCGTAGCTTGGTTAAACGAACGCTATCGGGTCCCTCACAATGAGCTTGGAGGGCTTCCCATACTTCTTTGGCTGATTCAAAATGAACTATGATTTTGAAAATATTTGGTTCCACACAGCCATAGATAGCATTAATAGCTTTTGAATTAAAATTTGCTACGCTTCTTTCTTCGGTCGTCCAACTAGCCTCTGAGGTAATTTTATAATCTCCATCGATATCAATCACTCTAGGTGGAGTCCACCCTGTAACCACAGAGAGCCATGTTCTTTCATCAAGAGACTTGAGGTACATGCGCATCTTGGGTTTCCAAGTAGAGTAATTAGACCCATCGAGGACAGGAGGACGTTGAACACCATATTGAGATTCAGACATAGCTACAACCAGGAACCTCACTTAGTTATGTCAAGTGTAGGCTCTGATACCAAATGAAAGTTTTATAGCTATGTAACTCAGAAAAACAATGCTGGAATATAGTAAATGTTATCAAAGATGTGATAACATCTACCGTAACATCCAGTAAATATCGCAGCGGAATTAAAAAAACAGTAAATAACAAATTGTTGTATCCTTTGTCTACAAGTATAAATACTTGTAGACGTGCCAATATGGCAAAATCCTTTCACTAGAAAATATAGAACCGATTACAAAGAAAACAACTAGCGAAACTTTAACAAAAAATCCCAACAAAGAAAGTAGACAAAAGAGACTACAAACTCATGCTTTGGAAATACAATCCTGTCTAATAAACACTGACATCCATCGTGGTAAGAAACTTCAACACAGTTTTAGTACTTCAGAACGAGATGTGTTGAAAGATGTGTCTTTCGCTCACATTCAACACACGACAGCAGTGTATTAGAACCTTTTCTATCTTAAATCTCTCTCCAAAAGCCTGCTGAATGAAGGAGAGAACATCTTCTTAAATAAGCTCCAGGACTACACGAAGATCACTTAGAAGGAAATGTTATTGTTAGTATAACAATTTACTATATTTACATCAATCAAAAACCTTGATTGAATCAATCAAAAAGTCAATGACTACATACCACAAATAACTTCAATCATCTACATATAAATAGTTTAAGAAAGGAAAAAAAACAATCACACAAAAACTAATCTAAAGTCAACTATTATTTACCTAATTTAACATCAATCATCCTCTAATTAACTAATCAATCAAGATATACCAAAAATATTATTAATATCAATCTTGATTGATTGATCTCAAATTTCACCAAGAAAGGCAAAAATTAATCAATCAATTAGTCAATTACCAATTTACCAAATTAACCCAAATTAAGAATTGATTGAGAGGATTCTAAAATCCAACACCTAACGGTTTTGGGCCAACCCTAGCGGGCTTCGGGTTAGACGGTCCAATTTTTTCGGGCCATTGATATTGCGGACCTAACCCTAACCCTAACGGGCTTCGGGCTAAACGGGCCACGACTAAAAAAATAAATACATCATATTGACAGACCATTTCAAAGTGAATGCACAATAAAAAGAGTCCTAATTTGACAACTCAGTAATATTTCCAATGAAGCTCTAATAAAAATATACTTAGTAATTGGACTTCACAATACCTACAAACTGATACAAATGGTATGCATGCGTTCCTTAGATTCCAAACTTATAGAACCAGTAAACACACACACACACACACACAAAATAGATAAAACATACCATTAATTATGTATACGGCTTTCAAACGCTAAACCTTTTCTTTTCTTTTTTTTCGCACAAGCTAAATAGGAATAACTTCCAAACACAACTAGCTTTCCCAATTATAATCCCAGCTTGGATTTGCACAAAATATGGCAAATATAAATTCTCTCTGAACTGTTGATGACCAAAAAAAGCAGGCTAAATTCAAAGCAAAACTATAATCGCTATATGCAATTAACAAGTAAGTGGGACTGAAACGCAAACGACAAACCTACGTTAACACCAATGTGAATTTCATACAGAGATCAAGAACAATAACAATTTCTATTCGTCTACACGGGAAACCGGAGCAATGGTGACTGGTGAGAACTGAGAAGGAGGACTTACTTGCAGGGATGAAAAGAGAAGATAGCAGCTGCGGCGACGGCGAGGAGATGCGCGGCAGCAGGCAGGTTGTGATGCGAGGAGATGCGCAGAACAATGGTGACTGATTGTCTTGTCTGAGTGTCTCTCTGTGAGCGTGAGGCGTGACTTCGTGAGCGGAGCAAATGGTCTCAAGGACAGCGAAGGGGAATTGGGGTAAAAAGTTAGGGTTTAAAAATAACTATCAAATTACTATTTTGCCCCTCAGCCCGCGGGCCAACCCGAAAGCCCGGCGGGCCCGCCCGTGAAACCCGCGATCCTATAGGGTCAGCCCATTTAGCCCGAATTCTTAAACGGGCCAAAAAAATCGACCCTAACCCTAATTTTTTCGGTTTAAACGGGTCGACCCTACGGTTTGCGGCCCTTTTAACATCTCTAGATAGGAGAACATCATATGGTATATATAACTATATATAGTGTATTATGATTAATGATAATACATCCGTCCCGGATAAATGTTTTTATTTTCTATTTTATGATATCCAAACTAATGTTTCTAAAAAATTTTGATCTGTATATTCTCTACCATTCTTCATAATATACCCTTAAAACTTCATTTAATATAACACATCCCAAAGAAACCCAATTATTTAAAATAGTTGAACTCAATTAATATTCATAGGTATTTTTGTTAGAACATGTTTTATAGCACATAATTAATTATGTATTTAAATTTCTGTACTTTATCAACTAAGAACATTTATCCGGGACAGATGGAGTAGTACAATATAGTACTCATAAACTAGCTTAAAAAGTGAGGTTTATTTTCTATGCACTTAATACCATTTTAATAGGGGAGCGCTATTAACACCCCTTTTTTCTATTAATACACTACTTCTCCTAATACATCCCCTACATTAATTTTACATCAACTTAATTTTTAAATACACCACCCCACATTTTTTATTTTATCCCTCTCAATTAATTCCCTCTAAACCTAACCCACACCCACCCACCTCCCTCCTCCATCCCTTACGGCAAAACCCCCCTTCTCCCTCCCTCACAAACCCACCCCCAAACTCATGGTTACTCATCTCCCTCAACTCGGCAAGGTAAGCCTCCCCATTCTCCCTCCTTTTTTTTTCTTTTCCTCCTTCCTCGTTGAAATCCTTGAAAAAAATTCGGCAATTTCTCTATTTGGCCATGGTTGAGCGAACAACCTCGGTTGTTCGGTTAGTCCTAACTGAACATTATAGGGCTAATTGAACAACCCTTGGTTGTTCAGTCAACAATGGCCAAACGGAGAAATCACCGAATTTTTTTAAGATAATGGTGGGTTTAGGAGAAGGGAAGAAGGGAGAAGGGAGAGGAGGGGAAGAAGGAAAGACTGGAAAGAAAATGGGGGAAATAGATGAGATTTGTGAAGAAGAAGGAAAAAGGGAAAAAAAATGGTGGTGGGGGGGGGGAAGCTCCAGCATGTTCAGGGAGAGAGAAAGAGAGAAAAGGGGGAAGGGAAGGGGAAGGGGAAGGGAAGAAAAGGAAAGGAAAAAAAGATAAGGAGATCTTTTTAAACGATGATATTCTTATAATTGATTTTTTAGAGTGTTAATAGCGCTCCCCATTTTAATATTATATCATGTCGTTATTGATCGTAATGCAATATATAAACATATCACGTATTGCTGTGAAACTATTGAATGTTTTCCCCGTCGATCTGTG
The DNA here is from genome assembly GCA_016624345.1 of Platycodon grandiflorus. Taxonomy (NCBI): domain Eukaryota; kingdom Viridiplantae; phylum Streptophyta; class Magnoliopsida; order Asterales; family Campanulaceae; genus Platycodon; species Platycodon grandiflorus. The sequence goes on along the minus strand of CM028365.1, from coordinate 16,443,854 downwards.
TGCTATAAGTAGTAGTACTCATCATCTAACTGTCCATTCCGATTTAGCTAATTTTGAACAATGTTTGGATGGACATGTACTCCTTAATATATAACACCGAGACCACGAAGATTTTGAAGACCCATTACCTTCACATTATTATATTATTATTATGATTTGAGAAAACCTTCGCATCATTTTTATTTTTTTATTCTAAGGGGACGTGGAAAAGGATCGAACTTGAAACCTTGAACTTTGAAAAACCTAACTCTACCCATCCCTTAAGAACCTTCACATCATATTATTATTATTTAGGGGGGTTTACACTAGAGCCAATATCTACTTGATCTTGAGGCTCTGTTTGTGTCTTATGTAAGGAATTGCTTCATCAACATCTACTGCTAATGGCCAAGCGATTAAAGATGTTTTTACAACAGAAGATCTAGCTATGAACAACAACGATCATAGTAAGTTGTAGACTAATCCCTAGCTCTCTCTCTAAGTTCAATATGATCACGTCAAAAAGTACTTTGGTGATCTGGTTAAGTCCACGTATGCAGCTAGTATATCGGTAGGATGCCTCGGCTCTCAATAGGCATAAGTGTCAATGAAACTTATCCTTCGGTAGATACCTGAGATGGAAAGAAAGCACCGTTAGGGAGTTGGACATTGGTCCAGCTAAAGCCCTCCGGTGAGAGAATCAATATATAGGTAAGAGTTATGGTCTCCAGTGAGGATTCAAGCTGTTCTCTAGGAGTGAATGCTCTGAATGCTTTGGAGACTTGGTAGTTGTGTGTATTTAATTAAACTTAGGTCATAAATGAAGGCAATCACCTTGTATTTATACTGAAAGAATGTTGGTTTAGGACAGGGGGCCTTGTCAGATGTCCACCTGGGACAGGTAGTCACATATCCATTTATGGCAACCGTTATTTGCATTGATGAACCTTTAATGTGAAGTGACCAGCATTGATATAGAAGAAAGACCTCCTCTGGGAGCTGTGCAAATCTTCTAGAAGTAGCCTTACTTAGGAAGCAAGTTACTGGTCCATCCAATAAGGAACCTGGTGGTGGCCCTGGGATGACGTAATAGCAGGTAGGCTTTAAATGCGGAAGCTTTCGTTGACTATCTTCAACTTCCCAGGGTGGAGATCTCGGGATCTTAGCTCGTAGCCCGGGTATAGACTTCGCGGACTCTTAGGTCCGGTGTGGATGACGAACTGTTTAGCTATATCGAGCTCCGCGGGGAGACCGAGATAGGATGAGGGAAAGACGTGCTCGAGGTTTGAGCTGTTGGCGAAGCCCGAGCTCTAGGTGAGCTGTCCTCCGTGTTCCAGATTAGCATAGCCATATGTTCCGCTTAATGCCACGTGGAGGCAAGATATTTTGGTATCTTCAGTAGCCCCCGGCTTCCCGAGTTAACGATTTATCCTTTAAGTCGGGAAGGATCAGCCTGCTCATGCTCGGGCGGTAGGTGATGGCTTCAAGAACACACTTCCTTTCTTAGAATCTGTGCCACATCATTGGCGCGAAAAGTTCTGACGGTGCATTAAATACGCGTCTCTTCGGTTTGAAATAATAACTGTCATTTTGGACTCAAACAACACCGTTTTATGATTTGGGAGAGACAACACGCGGGTCATCCAGTTGATATCGGGTCATACTTTGGATCCGAGTTCCATACGGTGTCTTTTTTGCCAGGGTATAAGTAGGGTTTTAGCACTGCTTATCTTCACTTTTGCGCAAAAACCCTAGATTTTCTAAAACCTCTTCCGGCGATCTGCGATTTCCAGGTCTTTTCTCTGAACAATCTTTGAGCTTTCTGTCATTTTTCGTAGTCATTTGTCGTTTCCACTCCGTAGATCAGTGTTATTTCAAGCTCATTTCCTCTTCTAGCTACTTTTTAGGACGTTTCTGCCCTTGTCTTAGGGGTATTTTGAATTCCCATTTTCTTTTCAGCGTCTGTCACATATTTCGGTACTAACTTCGGTGTCACTTGTCTTTACAGGTTGCTACCATACAGCGACGTCCAAGCTTCTTCTCGATCCAGGTATTTCGATTTCTTCTTATACACTCAATTTCTTCCGAGTTTTGTCAATAAGTTCGTGGGTAGGAGGAGCGTCAGTTTTAGGGTTCCCAACTATAGCTCGTCCTCGGACTCGTCCTCGTCGTCGATCGGGACATGAGTACTGAAACTTGGGCAAACATATATAGGGCTGGCATTTGTATTATCAACTATCAACAACTTGCCCTAGCTAGCTTTTCATGATTTATTTGCACGTTGTAAAAATTGGCGTTAAGCAGTGTTATTAATGTTGGTTTGGGTGGAGGATTTGAACCTTAAAGTGACAAGGACAGTAGTGGTTGGAGTAAGGGTGCGGTACGAGGGCCCCTAGCTATGAGGGAGGATATTAATGAAGTCAGTCACCTCTTTAGTCTATTATTATTTCCGCAGGTAGCGAGCAACCTTCAGTGGATAACTGGATATAAATGACCCTTGATTCACACATTTTTCGATAGAAAAAAAAATTATTTGTCACCTAAGATTTATATATTTTTTAAAAAATAATTTTTTTTAATGTAATTATGGAGAAATAATATAAATATAATGTGTCAATTAAATTATTTTTTATTAGTTATTAGATAATTAATTTTTTAACTTTCAATACATATTATGAAAGAGGATGTGAATCACATCCTTCTTCATAATGTGCATTGAAAGTCAAACAATTAATTATTTAATAACCAATAAAAATAATTTACTTGACACATCATATTTTACAATTGTATTAGAGTTTTTTTAAAAAAATTATAAATCCTAGGTGACACTTAATTTTTTCATATTCACATTTGCATTGGTGATGCTCTTAAAGAGCATTATCAATGTTACCGTAAATTTAATCTGATGTGACTGTGGATAATTAACATCCTCAATCACATTTGACATTTTTTATTTTTTATTTCACATTCAATTAGAAGAGACATTTCCGATACAAACGTGAATTTGATCTCATGTAGCATGGGTCCCACAACTACAGTGAAGAGAGAGATGAGATCTAGTTATTTTTTAATTTAAAAAATAATAACTAGGAAGTTTCCACATCCTCAACTAGAATGTAAAAAAATCACATTCTCATCCACAATGTGAAAAAAAATTATTGTCTTGTCATATTCACAAGGCTTCTTCATATTTGCATTGAAAATATTTTTTTTTTCAAAGAAGATGTCAATCCTAAATGACACCCATTTTTTTTTCATATTCACATTGACATTGGAGATGCTCTAAGTGGATGGATGTCTTTGATTTTGTAATTAAAGTGATTTCGTTTTGTGATTTTGATCGTCTTTTGTCATAATCAATAAAAATAAATATTTTCTCCGTCTCTAAATTATTGTCTTATTTGATAAGATACATAGATTAAGAAAAAATAATTGACTTAATTATTAATATTGTTATAGAACTTAATGCTCATATGCATATGGTTAATAATTAAAGTAGGGAGAAAAAATAAGGATAAATTGGTAAATATGATTTTCTAAAAAGAAAAGTTTCAAATATGATAATTATTTAGGGACGGATAAAAAATAAAAGTAAGACAATAATTTAGGGAAGGAGTGAGTAAAATAAATAAAGAAAAAGCTGGTTGTCTTTAGAGAGAGTTCAAAAGAATAATAATGGATTAATATATAATTTGGTCCCTGAACTTTCCATTATATAGTGATTTAGTACTCAATTGATAAAATTTCATACTGTGGTCCTTGAACTCAACATTTGAAGCTTAATTAGTCCCTGAAGCTGTTATCTCTAACAACAACATTAAATTTTTTTAAAATGACAATTTTACCCCCACTCCACACTGACTGGGATGCCTAGGTGGATCTCGTGGAAATGGATCAAACTTATAAACATTAATTTTCCACTGCACTTTGGATTATCTTTTTGACTTGAAGAAGACACTTTCGAAAAGAATGAATTTGAAGGAGATTTGAATGATTAGTCCCAGATTCAATTCCCTACCACCATCGCCCTTTTCTTTTCCAACACCAACTCCGCCTCCTCCCCACCTTCTTCAACCATCACCACCACCACCATCCTCATCTCTCTCATCCTCACAACCTGCATCTCTCTCTTTCTCCACCGCCGCTGGCGCCTTCTTCTTATTCTCTACCTCTCTCAATTGAAATCAAACATCCGTGATGCAAGATCGATTTCAAAAAATTTCAGATCCGATCGATTTTTCTACAAATCAGTCAAGAGAGAGAAAGATAGGTCACAGTTATGGGGGAGTCATGCCAGATCTGCTCAAGACGACAGCCGTATCGGATGAAACGAACTGTTTTAAATTATATGTGATTCATTTGTTTGATATCAAAATTGATCACGACTTGCCTTACACAACATCCTCACCCCTTAAATCAGTCGATTTTGATGGGTTTTGGGGGTAATGGGTTGCATTAGCTCCAAAAATGCAAAGAATTGAGAGGATGATTCAAAAGATTTAGGGTACAAGAATTGAGAGAATGGGTTTGGAAATGGGTCTAAAATTTTAAAATTTCACTTCAGGCCGTTGCCGGTGGAACATACTGCTGCTGTCAAACGTAACATGACCGTCGCCATCGTCTGAAAATGGGTCTGAAATTTTAAAATTTCAGTTCAGCCCGTAGCTGGTGGAGCATGGTGCTGCTGTCAAACCACCGTCACGCACAAAACCACCAGCTATCCCACCATTCGACAACCTAAATCGAGCTACGTTTTGCCCAATTTGACAATCCAACGTGAGATTTGATGGATCTCCATAATTGTATAACACAAATTGAAGGTTGCTATGCCATTCATTGACCTGCTTGCGCGCGACAGTGGTGGAGCACACTAGTTCAAGAGATGGCTGCGATAGTGCTAGTTGCCTAGTCTATGTTCGGCGACCCAACACTAGAGAACAACCAACAAGCAATTCACTGGTTAAACACTCAAGTGCCGCCACCCACAACCACACTGTGCACCGTCGACAAACTCTGATAAATCCCAAAAATAATTTAGATTCTCCCATTCCCCTCAAAACCAGGCAAGAAATATGAGAGGTCCCAAGGTTATCAAACCATATGCTAGACTTGTGCGTAGAAAGGACTGCGATAGAGACAGGGGCGGCTATGGCGGTCGCTATGCTCTATGTGTGCTGAAGAGGAGAGAGAGGGTATGTGTAGGTGAAGGAAGAGACACATAGGGGTGTATTTAGTATTAAAGGGCTATTTTATCTTTTGGTATGATAACATTTCTTAATTATTTTTAGATGGGTGTATAGAGAAATTTGGTAGGTGTGAATAGCCCCACTCTAGAATCTTTTATCTCATCCATTCTAACACTGTCTCATTGAATTTTGGACGACGTGTATTTTTTTGGCTTTGTTTTTATGAGTTTGATATATATATATATATATATATATATATTCTCATGACGCATATTTTTTTAAAATAATTTTTTTATTATAAGTTTGATCCATTCCCACGAGATCCACGTAGGTATCCCAGTCAGCGTGGAGTTAGGGTAAAATTGGCATTTTATAAAAAATTAACGCTACTGTTTGAGATAACTGCTTTAGGAACTAATTAGGCTTTAAATGTTGAGATCAAGGACCAGCGTAAAAAAATTTGTCAAGTCAGTACCAAATTACCAAATAATGAAAAGTTCAGGGACCAAATTATATATTAATCCAATAATAATATACAAAGTCAAAAATATTAACCTACTTTTTAAAGGATATTCAAATATTTTTGTTACATAGAGAAAGAGAAGAAAGCAATCTCTTTACGCGACAAGAAACAATAGGACAATAACTAAAGATATTATCGTCTAAATTTTGATATCTTAGCATATTCAAAATTTATTTAAAATATACTCCATAATTCTACTGTCTTCAAAATACACAACGGCAAAGTGTTTGAAGGTGTTGTTCGGTGATTATATTGTACTCTCTCTATCCTTAAATTATTAATCCCTCTGTTCTTTAATTGTTATCTTATTTAATTTAGCATATGAATTAAGAAAAAATAATTAATTTAATTATTAATTGATATAATGTATAATTTTTTTAATACACATATTTATCTAACCCATAATTAAAATATGAGCAAAAATAAGAATAAAATGATAAAAGTGATGTCCTAAAAACGAAAATTTTCAAATAACACAATTATTTTGAGACGGACAAAAAGAAAAGTAAGACAATAATTTAGGGACGGATGGAGTATTATGTTTGACTTTTTTTTGGTAAAATATACTTCCTCCCTCCCTAAATTATTGTCTTTCTTTCCTTTTTTATCTGTCCCAAAATAATTACTCTCTCCATTCCGGATAAATGTTCCTAGTGGATAAAACACAAGAATTAAGAAACATAATTAATGATGTGCTGTAAAATATGTTTTGAAGATAATACCCATGAATATTAATTGAGTTTAACTATTCTAAATAATTGAGTTTCTTTGGGATGTGTTGTATTAAATGAAACTTTAAGGGTATATTAGAAAAAATGGTAGAAAATAGGTAGATCAAAACTCTTTAGGAACATTAATTGGGATATCCCAAAATAGAAAATAGGAATATTTATCCGGGACGGAGGGAGTACTATTTTGTTTGAAAACTTTCTTTTTTAGGACATCACTTTTACCATTTTACCCTTATTATTTCTCTTATTTTAATTATGGGTCACATACACATAAGCATTAAAGAAAATTACACATTATACCAATATTAATAATCAAGTCAATTATTTTTTCTTAATCTGTGTGCCGGATCAAACAAGACAATAATTAAGGGACAGAGGGAGTAATATTTTTCAAACGTTAAATTTGACATATATTTTTTTATTTTTTTCAGTATCATAAACACATAATTTATAGTAATTTAAAATTATGTGTTTATGATTTTAAAAAAATATAAAAAATTACGTTAAATTTACGTTTAAAAATTTCTATTTTAATAAAAAAATATAAAATAAATAAAATAATAATTTAAAAACGAAGGAGTAATGTACGTAAACGTGATATAAATAAATTTTGTCCCGAAAATCTAAAAGTAGGCTTATCATTTTAAGCAATATTTGGAGTATTAAATAAACTCTTACTAATAGGTGAGTCGAACATTTTCAATTTCTTTTTCCTTTTCTTTTGTGATCTTCCCCATCCTTTTTCTGGGTATTTAAAATCTTGCTCTGGTCATCACTCTACCTCAAGAGGCAAACACAGAAACATAAGAAGAAAGAAGACCCTGATTTGGCATATCTCTCAGTGCGTGTGTGTGTGTGTGTGAGAGAGAGAGAGATATGGAGACAATAGAACACAGAGTGGTTTCCGTCAACGGCATAAACATGCACGTAGCTGAAAAAGGCCAAGGCCCGGTAGTACTCTTCCTCCATGGCTTCCCTGAGCTATGGTACAGCTGGAGACACCAGATCCTGGCCTTGGCCTCTTCAGGATACCGTGCCGTAGCCCCCGATCTCCGGGGATACGGGGATACTGACTCCCCGACAGCCGTCACCAGCTACACTTACATGCATATTGTCGGAGATCTGGTTGCCCTCATCGACTCTCTGGGCGTTGACAAAGTTTACTTGGTGGGCCATGACTGGGGAGCTTGGATCGGCTGGTACTTGTGTATGTTTAGGCCTGATAGAGTCAAGGCTTATGTTTGCCTGTCCGTACCGTTTCGTCCCAGGCATCCAAAGTTGAAGCCTGTGGAGGCCATGAAAGCTTTCTTCGGAGAGGATTACTACATGTGCAGATTTCAGGTATTCTTTCTTTCTTTCTTTTACACAAATCTTTCCCATATATATATATATATATATATTTTTTTCTTCAAGGATTACGAGCGAAATCACTGTGCATTACACTTACCGGATCGGGAAATTAAGACTTACGTCCACTCGATGCTCCACTGTAATTAACGGTGGAGCAACAATTTTAGTGGATCGGTGCAACTCTTTTCTGTTCAGTTGCGACTACAAAGGAAGAGGTGGAAAATGTTGACCATTATTGCTGCAAATTTTTGTGGTGAACCATTCATAGAACCCACATCAGTCTATAACCCCAAATACTGTTTCTTTTCTGGCAATTCTCTCTATGCTTTGTTTACTTGTTTTCGCTGTCAACAACACATTGATTAGGAACGCCACAGGCGTCCTGGTCTAAATAAAAATCTACCTTAGGCTGCGTTCATTATTTACATGGCAGGAAATTTTAAAACTAGCTAAGTTAGTTGGACCCACACGAGACTGACTGACTATTTTTTTAAACTCGTGATCATGAACATTCATTTATTTTGAGACGGAGGGGAGGAAGTACTCGAGAGACCTGGCCTGTTCTTGATCCAAGTAAGACCCACCAATTTTTGAGACAGTTACTCAAAAGGACAACCTGCAATGCTGAATCATACCGTGAAAACTGTTGTTGTTAATATTCAAGAATGAGTAATTTTACATGTTGTACTATAATTGACAAGAAATTGATTTATTCTTCAATGGCTTGATTAAAATACCTATGTCACAGGAACCAGGAAAGATGGAAGCTGAAATTGCAAGCTATGGTACTGCAGAAGTACTTAAGAGACTTTTGATTGGTCGTGAACCAGGTCCACTCTGCCTTCCGAAAGAAGATCCGTTTGGACCTAGGGCCCTTGATACTCCTATTCCGTTGCCCTCTTGGTTCTCCGAGGAAGATCTTACGTATCACACTGACAAGTTAGATCAAAAGGGCTTTACCGGAGGGTTGAACTATTACCGAGCTTTAGACTTGTACGTAGTAGTATCTGTTTTATTTACCTACCTTATCAATTTGACATATCAAACATATATAAGTATACGCACACTAGCTGTTTACTATCTTTTCAAAGTGATGTAGACCTCATGTGTTTCTACTGTGCGTAGGAATTGGGAGCTGACGGCCCCGTGGACAGGAGCACAAGTGACAGTTCCTACTAAATTCATCGTCGGGGATGAAGACGTGGTCTACACGACCCCGGGGATTAAGGAGTATGTGCACGGTGGTGGATTCAAAAAGGATGTGCCAATGCTGGATGATGTTGTTGTGATGAAAGGAGTTGGCCATTTTCTCAACCAGGAGAGATCAGAGGAAACCAATGCTCACATTCTTGATTTCATCAAGAAGTTCTAGTCACCAACTCTGTTTTATTTCTATCTACTTAGGCTGCGGCACCACGACACGTCACATCCGAAATTTCTGATAAAGAGTGTTGTATTTCACATGTATTTGTTCCAACTTCGTAGAGATGTATCCAACTCTTGATTTCATAATAAATTTCTTTTCCGTAAATTACTAGTAGCAACAACTTAATACGGCAGGGGTGCAAACTGACAAAAAAATGAATCTGCTTAACTTGTAGACAATATTCAGCATATAAAGAAAAAATACTGCAATCAAACATCTTAGTTGATGAATAACAGCAGATCAAGCAAGACACTCCTTGTTTGCACCCTCAATACAAATCACCATAGAAATGAATATGAAAGAAATTGAGCACACAAATTCATGATATATCAGAATTATCTCAAAGCCCACCATTGATTAACAGATCTGATCCAATACATGGGTACAAAATCCAATAAAGAACACAAGAAGAGATTGCCAAATTCCTATTGTCTAGCAAAACTACAAGTGCACAAGATGTTAATGACATTAAGAACACAAGAGCAAACTTAATTCCTGAATCCCCTACTGTTCCTCCTTCCTCTAGCCTTCTCAAACTTCCTCCCCTTGGACCGTACATAAGGCTTGGTGTGGCTATGTGGCACACCAGGAGCCTTGCCAAAGTGTTTCACAGCTTCTCTTGCATTCTTGGGACCTCTGAGCAGAACCTGCACCAAAAGAAGAGCCCAAATCAGAACCCAATACCTTGTGCTCCCTTTCGATACACATTTACTTGTAGCACCCAGCACACTAAAGTCTGTTACAGAACTAAACCACATTCCACCTAGTATGTACAACACGTTAAAGAAAGAAACTTCAAGCAGTTGATTCCACCTCAATAAAAATCCATGCAATGCATATCCCCTCTTATACAACAATTTTAAATAATAATAGCAAAACATGTTGCAATGTTGAACCAATTCTAAATAACACTCCAACACAAAACCATACATGCTTGCAACTATGGCACAAACCACAGGCTAGAATACAATCCACAAAAATTTCAACCTTCCTCTTCTCACATTTTGAAATAAGCAACAATATGCAATAATCCTCTAACGGTATGGACAAGTATAAAATAGAAATTACTAGAAACCGCTGAAATTTATACGTCGTCCATTCTTGCTTCAAATAATAGCACATATTCTCTTTTATCTTGAGAAGGATTTCTTGAAAACTTGGATAAAACAAAAATGCCAGAAAGAAATTTTTTCTTAATTTTAATCTCAAAATCCCTATTGAAAATAGTTTTGTAAGCTAGTACTTGCACAAATGAAAAACATATACTGATCGTGGATACTTCTTTTAAGTTGAGGGAACTTTAGTAAATCCTATTTCTCACATGCTAAGATTTGCATCCCAATTCAATGTTCCACAGCGATTCAAATGTACAAAATTTGAATCAACACAACTCTGAATCAGATTGAATTGTAGCATTTCTATCATACATCGCATGAGACTTAAGAACTATGAATCACAAATACAGGCCCAACTAAAACCACAATGATGATATGCAGGCGCCACTTGATCATGTTTAATTATGTTTGTGACGGATACTTCAAAACCATGTCCAAATTATCTACTTACTCTGTTCCAAGAAATAGTCCACTTTCCAATATAAAACCTAGGACAACGCCAAATCACAATTTATCCTACATTCAATATGTTTTAGGTATTACAATTTCAATCCTTCAAACAATATTAAGAATAATATCAAAAGAAACTTTTACAATTTCCTATGGACAAGTAAACTTGTATAAATCTTTGGTCAAAGGTTGATCAAGTTGACCAAATAAAGTCAAAGTAAGAATATTCATTTGCCACGGTAAGAGTATTTCTTTTTCAGGAAAAGGAACTTACCAATGAATTAGGGGTGTAAAATTATATAGAAAAATATGGAATGAATATTGATCAGTAGTTATTTAAGTCTCAACTGTAGCATCCAAGTTGCAACAGATTTTCCATATACTTCAGTGTATCCATTTTGTGCAAGGGTGCAATAGGTACTTGTACCATACAAGCATACATGCATCTGATGCTGGTACCATACAAGCACCTAAAACTTCTGTGCACTGAACAAATCACAAAACCCGTACAGAAAGCATTACTCTAAGAAGACGAGGCAAATAAACAAAAAATGAGTAAGCTGCACTTTATCCCATGCAAAGAATTGTTTAAGAATTACAAAACATAGACTCTGCAATAAGGTAGTTATGCTTAGGGGTGGCAATTTTTACCCAGTCCACTAACCCATCCATTTTACACATTAAATTTGACTTATTAGGTTAACCATTTAAGTACTCAATATCGTATAGGTTTTAAATGGGTAACCCAATAATTACCCAATACTACAACGGGTTGGGCTATATCCAACAACCCAATAAGTCTGAAAACAAATTAATGTTCAGAAGTAGACCCAAAAAATATTCTCATCGTCTAGACGCGAGATATAGTTAATAAAGGGGTAAAAAAACATCTTTTATGGTACCAATCTCTTACTATCTCATTTCGCTTCAATAGAATTTTTTAAATGGACAGATTTTGGGACAAATGATGGATTTTTTTATTAAATGTGTTAACAAGGATAAATAAAAATATTTTTTTCCTAACCAAAGATAAAATGTTTAAAGAAAATTTAGTGTAGAAGTTAATGGGTAATATCCATTGGGTATTGAATAAGTTTTGGGTAAATAAAAAATTATGCATTAAGGCTAATTGGTAATTTTGGGTAGTACCCTAAAGTTAAGTATTCATTTAAGTTAATGGATAACATTGGGTTTTACCCAAATTGCCCCCCTAGTTATGTTACTCATGATTAATCAAAAATCAAAAGATGACCACTACTATAACAACTTGGTCTTCATGTCTTCATATTGGAATATAAAACATGAAGCACAATACTGAATATACACAACACTTAAAGCATAGAATATGCTCCCAACGAACAAATGTAGTTTGCTATAATATGGATTCAGTCGCCTAAGCATTAACACTCTAAATAATCACTAATGACATTTTCAACTGGTTAATTACGGCACACACAGATGCGCATATATCTTTGGTGTGATTACATGCTTTTAATTTCACAATACATTTGCACTTTTGGCATAATGATAAGCATCAATACATTATTCATTTATTTTTATGTTTTTATGTTTCTTATGCTCTCCGGGAAAATAACTTGATTAAATCAACATCAATGTATATAGTTCTCAACTTTAATGCAAGACTACTCACCTAGTTCTCACCAAGATAGAGAACTTGTCATGCAATTAATTCCCTATTTATCATCCTAGTGTAATTTTTTATGTAAATTTATAGGGTTATGCTAATAAGTGCCCTAAGTGCACTTCTTAAGAATACAATTTTAGAAAGGTTTTGCAAAGGTAATGACCATCAATACATAGTCTTAACGCATTGGTGGATCTTCCCAATGCAAAATCTTTCTAAAATTATTTTCTTAACAAGTGACCAGGATTTGTTAGCATTTTCCTAATTTATAAAGGGCTTGACTATCATATGCTCTAAAGGCACATTTTAAGAACCTAGCTATAGTAAATTTTATCTGGAAGACCACCCATTCACAAGTTCCAATGCCACTAGGGTAGTTCTCGAGATGAAACATACTATATATAGGTGCTTAACATGTGCCCTTAGAGTACACGTTAGCTTTTGCCATTTATAAAAGTCAAAATCTTATAGAAGCAAATGCTTACTAGTGCCTCATGACACACTTTAAGCACCACGTCATAATAAAGATTGATCATAGTCGAACCGGAGAATGAAAAAGAGGAGCGAGAAAGTCAGTCAAGACCGCATTTTGTATAAATTGTTCGTAATTACTTCACCAACTTTGTAGTTTCGATAAAAAACAGAGAATTAATTGCATTGAATGCAGTGCTTCATGAAAACTACATTAGTAATTCTACAGTTTTTTTTATATTTTTTTATCAAAGTTGAGAATTACATATTTTGATGTTGACAATTATCACTATAACATCTTCTGAAACCAAACAGACTCGGGATTATATAGATCATTAGGCAATGCTATAGAGGTGCCCTAAGGGTCCATGTCAGCAAATAGCAACCCCAAAAAGAATGGTATCAATAGCAAATTTTTTGTACTTAAGTTTTTTATAAACAAAGGTAAATACACCTTAAATTGTGCCCTTGGGAGATAAACTACATTGACAATCATAATGAAATGACTAGGCAAATGCTAACACATAACCGCGGGTAGAAATCAAGGTGTATTTAACAACAATCATTTATCAATAGGAAATTAACGGCATTGTTTTTTATGTTTCCAGACAAACTTATTCATTGAATCCGTTTTTACAAAAACTGATGGTAACTACCGACTTCACGTCTGGTGTAATAGATTTGTAGCTTGTATCAATGTTAAAAATGGATTTATGAGAACTGAATGCTTCATCTAATGTGACTTATGCCTAAAGGGAAAACAATAAAATTGTCATCCAATATCATAGAAGCCCAAAACAATTGATATGGAAAAGGCTCAAACTGAATGGATAATAATTATACGCACAGATAAAATCCTAGAAAGCATTTCCTCAACGCAATTAAGAAGATTTCCAGGAAGAACTATGTGAGATGGGCCCAGATCATTGGCAATGAAGAGTCAGCAATCAACTAGAAGCACATGAAGGGGGGATGACAAAGGAAGGGCGAAAACAACTTGTTCAATATGCTAAGGTGCAGATGTGGCAATCATACAATCCTAGAGCCCTAATCAAGTTTCTACTTCAACACTGAAGACCTACTATATGTGATTTAGTTATATCTTAGCAGATCATATCGGACATAAACTTTCATCAGTAGCTATTAGCTAAAAGAGCACAATGCCATCAAACTACAAAACCAAAACCTTGAACTGATGAGATAGGCAGTGAACTTCCTCATATTGTGCAATGAGCACAATAAACATGTGATGACATGAATCATCGTACCCAGCCAGAGTAACACCAAGAATCTCTGTATGAAGTTTCATAAGACCACAACCAATATCAACGGCATTTGATATACTCCTGTTCGAATTTTAAATCGATAATTTAGTGAATTATAGTTAATCCATGTATTTTTTAAGTTGTGCTAACAAGTTAAGAATTCATAATTAGAAATATTTTGCATCGAAAACAGGCACCAATAAATTGGTGAGTGTTCCCTATGTATTAATTATTGTTTCTGGTGCAAAACATTTCCATAAAACAAACTCTCAAGAAATGCCCCAGAGCACTGGTTAGCATTTCCCTACTCAGGTACTGTCCTTATATAGAGCCCCTGTCCCTGGGTCATTAAGAATCGTAGATCAGAAAATCCATTGCGAAGGAGACATACAGCAATCTGTTGGTTAATGATTCTAATTTGTAATGGTTCTCAAGACAAAATCATTCCAAAATAGGTTCTCAACAATAGCCCCAGGAGGGCCAGGACACTTGTAGCAAAAGCCTTTAAAATATGAATAATCATCCAATTCAGCACAGAAATTGAGATAATATGGATGAACATTCAGTTCATCGCACAGACAATGACCAATAGAATTTAAGTAAAAAACAAGAACCGTCATCAACGGCCAGTGACGAAGCCACATGGAGGCCAAGGGTGGCCATGGCCCCCCTAGACTTTGAACAATATCTAGTTTATCCCCTTTAAAATATAATTATTACTATTCTTATTATATTTTGGCCCCTTAAGTATTGAATGTTACATTTTTAATTAAGTTAACTCGGCCCCCCTAAGGATCAAATCCTGGCCTCGCCACTGTCAACGGCATACTCAAAACAACCTGAATCATGCAAAAATAGGATTAATTATCCGTCCAAATGCATCATTTTCAAGCTTATTTTGTCAATTTCCAGGATAGAACTGATGGGTCCGTTTGAACCCATCATTTCCATTTCCATTCCACCCACCCCACTAGTTTTCACTATCATTTGATTAATTCAAAGACCAGCTCCATGGGTTTAAAATTAAGGGTTGTGTAGGAGACATAGTTATTAAAGGCGGTCGCCTCAGCCGCCTAAGGCGTCTGGAGGCGTGAGGCGAGGCATGGACGCCTTGAAAAGGCACAGGCGAGGCGTTTTCACAAAGGCGGGTCAAAGGCTCTCGCCTTCGTCGACTTCGAACAAGGCAAGAGGCGTGCTTAGGCGACGCCTTTGCGACAGCCCTAAAACCCTTGTTTTTTTAACGAAACGTCGTAGTATAGGGAAATCAAAATAAACAAAAACCCCTTTTCTGACTCGATCTCTCCCTCATCCGACTCAAATGCGAAAGGAAACTTACCTGTGAGCAAACCCTAGCACGACGAGAGTCCAGCGACAACGGTGACCAACAAAGGAACGATGGAGAGCGACTGATCGACGCCGGCGAGCGACGACCCTTGGCGACCAGAAACGAAGCGAGCAACGAAGCGAAAGGTACGTCTCCTTCGACTCTCCTCTTTCGACCCTCGAGGCCTCGACAGTCTTCTTTCTTTTTCTTTTCTCCTTTTCCTTTTTTTTTTCTATTTAATAGAGTATTACTTGTTCTTTTTCCTTTTTTATTTATTTTTTTGGACTTTCTTTTTTGAACACTCACCAGTCTTCTTTCTTTTTTCTTTTTCCTTTTTTTATTTAACAGAGTATTACTAGTTCTTTTTCGTTTTTTATTTATTTTTTGGACATTTTATTTATTTATTTTTCTTAAGTCGAGTACTAGTAATATTAGATACTGCATACTATATTTTGTTTACTCTATTTTGACTCTACTTACACTGCATACTCTTTTTTTTTCCCCTTAATTTGTTCATAATTATATATCCCTGTTTTTTCCTTTTATTTAGCCATTAGTTTGCTAGATATGTCGATGATGAGTTTAATTTGGATTTCGAGGATGTTTAAGTTTAACATGTTGCTAGTTAGTAATTGATACTTGTTTTTCCATGACTTTGTTTCCATTACCTGTGTGACTATTTATTTTCTTATTTCATCTTTTGCTATGGAATTGTAGGTGCAAGATGTTGAATTTGTGTTGAAGACTTGTTGTTAATATATGTGAACTTAATTTCAAATTTTATTTTCATATATATATATATATATATATATATATGCTAGTAATATAAATAAATATATTTATATTATTTTTCCGCCTTGATCGCCTTTTGGCCGCCCGCCTCTCGCCTCAGAAAAGTACCTCTCGCCCGCCTCTCGCCTTCTGCGTTTAATAACTATGGTAGGAGAGAGAGAATCCAAAAGGGCCCACATGCAAACAGTATAGTGTTATGTGGCTCCCAAGTTGCAATTGGCAGTCACAATTTTCACATCAAGAACTTGAGGCATGGCATATGAGCAACTAGAAAGGCAATAATTGAACACCAACAATGAACAAAAAGTACCGTGTTTTGTCCCAACGGAGCTCTGAGAGCTAGCTGATCAAAAGTCAAGCACTCTCCACCAGCCTTTTCGATCCTAGCCCTAGCAGTTTCCGTAAACCTAAGAGCAGTCACCTTCAATGCCGGTACCTCATAAACCCTAATATCATCCGTAACGGTCCCAACGACGACCGCAACTTTATCCTCCTACACATCAAATAACCCAAAAATTCAACAAAACAAAAACAAAATCAAAAGAACTTCCAAATCAAAAATAAAAATAAAGGCACCAAACACACTGACCTTTCCTTGCATGTAACGGACCAATCTAGAGAGAGAAAGAGCAGGCTTGTTAACCTTGCTCATGAACAAACGCTTCAATATAACCGCATTGAAATTACTTCCGGTCCTCCTTACCAGAAATCGATACAGCTGCTCATCATTTCAAATCAACAAATTAAACAAATAGAATATCAACAAAACAAACATATAATTCATAACTAGTGGGAGAGGAAATGCAAACCTTAACGAGGAGCTTGAGGTAGATATCATCGGACCTGGGTGCCGTACGTTTGGTCTTTTTGCTTTTCCCGCCGGCGACTAAATCTATACCCTAAACTCATTGAAATTGAAACTTAAATTAGATTCTGGAGAAGAGATAAATATATAAACAGGAATAAATCAAAGAGATATAAATAAATAAGACGAGAGAGGGAAAACCATGGATGAAAGGGGGTTGCAAACTGGCTTCGCCGCCGCAACTGGTGACGGGAAGGGGTAGTCGGCTCTTCGATCTTCGGCAAAATTTGGGAGGGGGAGGGGGTGTTAGGGTTTTAAGAGGATTTTACTTGAGATGTAATTCGACTTACCTCCCCTAAGTTCTTCCAATTGAGCATGTTATGCCCATATCTTTTTTTTTTTTCTTTATTTTGAGAAAGAGAAGCATTATTCACGTCCCCAAATCTTACGAGTATACCCTTTTTTTTTCTTTTTTTTTTTTTTTAAGCACACCACCCCCAACATTTTTAACACGCTAAATATTAACTACATCTCCCTCCCCTATTTCTTTACTTTACCCTTTCTAAGAGCTTTTTCAATGAATCATTTATTTAGTAAAAAATGTTATACACATAAGAAAGATAGATTTTTCAAAAAATTTATATATTCTCTAATGCAAACTTTTTATGCTGAGGTGGAGATGAGATTTCATTTAGTTGGGAAGACATCTTCGACGTGATCCTCTACTTCTAGAGGGTCACCTAGAAGATGACTTTTCATTCACGTCATTTATCGTCAAATTTTTTTTTTTTACCATCAATCAGTTAGAGTAAGAGTAATTTTTATTTCTTACTCCCTCTGTCCCTTAATTATTGTTTTGTTTGACTCGGCACACAGATTAAAAAAAATTGACTTGATTATTAATAATGGTATAATGTGTAATTTTCTTAATGTCCATGTGTATGTGGTCCATAATTAAAATAGGAGACAAAGTAAAGGTAAAATAGTAAAAGTGAGGTCCTAAAAATAAAAGTTTTCAAACAAGACAATTATTCTGAGACGGATAAAAAAAGAAAGGATGACAATAATTTAGAGACGAAGGGAGTACTTTTTATAATTAATTATAAAACAATGTCACGTCTGAAAGAATGTTCTAAAATAAGTTTTGCATTGGAGCACGTTCAGAAATAAGACTCTTTATCTTCTAAATTTTTTGCCACATATGAAAGAGGTCTTCTTGTTTAAGCATGCTACATAGGCACAATTCTCAGCTTGCCTCCATCTCTTGTACCCCACGCTGCCGCTGTCAATCCCCAACCACTGCAACTCCCTCTCTCCTGCGAACCAAGCGCACACCACCTCCCCCCTCTCTAGCCGTCGTCCTCCCTCCATCATCGCACACATCACCGGCCTCCTAATTCCACTACCCCCTTTCTTCCTACACTACCTCTTGCAGACTCCACCAGTCAATGCTTCATTGAATCTCTCTCCTTTGTCCATCGCCGCCCACTCCAGTTCAATGCGTGCGCCACAACAGTTCGCCTATCTCAGTTAGATCAAGTCTCGAGACCAAGTCTTCGCAAGCCCGAGCTACCATTCAGACTGCACCCAACATCTAATGGTCATCAATACATTTTTCGGTAAGCACTGACCGAATACCTTTAGGGGTGTTCGGTTAGAGCCTACCGAACACCACTAGGAGTGTTCGGCCAGAGCCTATGGAACACCACTAGGGGTGTTCCACTAAGGGCAATTAGGTCAGCTTTTCTAATGACATTTTTGTAATATTTGAAGGGGGGTGTGCTTGGAGGATTTAGGAGTGTGAATAACCCAATTCTTTGAGATATTGCCCATATTTGTCTAATTGCAAATTTTTTTTTCCAAAAGCAAAAAAAATATCATTATTGAAATTAAGATATTTATCTACATGTAACTCAATGATTAACTCAGTGGCTTGACCATCATTAAATTTTTGTATTGGCTCAGTGACTTGACCATCATTGAATTTCTTTGATTCATTCGACTTTTACCAAGTACAAATTTTTTGGGCCAACAGCAGACTCAATAACATGAGCATGGTCTAAAAAAATAGAATTATGCACCATAATATGAAGAACTTTATATACATTACCTAAAAAGAAAAATGGTACATTGCGAATATCTAACCTTATGCTTGTGAAGAATCGTGAAAATGCATAACAAGGCTACCATTATTGGAGCCTTATCCCTTGAAGTACATCAAAAATTCTTAGTAATGTGACCGAATTAGTAGCTACTGCAATTTTGATACAAAGGTGCTGAATACCACACCTCCAAAGTGTTAAATACAACACCCCCCTTGAAAAAAATATGTTTTTGCCCCCTCATTTAAATGTTTAAGTCTGATATAATTAATTAAAATTGTACTGAAAAAAATTGAAAAAAAAAAATTTACAACAAGGCCCGCCTAGAGTAGGCGATCTTTTAGGGAAAGGCTTTCCTAGAGAAGGCGGGCATATTCAGGAAATTCCCCAAGGGGGTAGGGGTGAGCAGATTTTTTCTAAAATCGAACCGAATCAATGGAACTGGACCGAACCAATATTTTTTACTTGGTTCTGGTTTTGATTCTTAGTAGAACAAATCATTTGGTTTGATCCCTATTTTAAAAATTATAGGTTGGTCTGAACCGGACTGGACCAATGTATATTACATATATAATATAATTATATAATATATATATATATATTAATAAATTAATGTTTAAAAAATGTAATTACTATTTTCTATCCTTAACCCAAACCCTAGGTATAAAATGGACCGAAGTATTGGTTCCCATACATCTTGGTTTAGTTCTGATTCTCTATGTTTTAGACAAAAAATGGACCAAACCGGACCGTGATCACCCCTACCAGGGGGTGGCGGACTTGAGGGGTGTTATATAATCTATCCGTTAAAAATTTAATGGTTTCGTTAAGTTTTTAATGGAATTTGAAATTTGAGGGTTCAAATTATAAAATAAAAATAAAAAATTAACGGATGTAACGGAATAAAGGAAGGCCATTTAGTCTAGGTGAATGTTTCTAATAAGGTTGCCTAAGGGTGGCGGCTATTTTTTTTGACAGTGTTGTATTTAGCGTTTTGGGGTGGTGCTTTTATGCACCATCCTTTGATATTAGTTGATATCAGTCTATACCTCTCACCCAATTCCAACTCAAGGTTTGTAAAGCCCAAGAAGGATGTGAAGAAAATCCATTTGGGCAGGTACTGTAGGGTAAGCCATTCATTCTGCTTCACTATTCTTGTGTGGAGTATTTAATTTTTTTGCTACGTCGCCAGTTCGTAGTATATCATTTGGAATTAGGCCCCTCCAAGCTTACTAATAACAATGTGATTTACCCTAAATGAGCTCCAAAATCTCAATCTAAATTTCTCAAAATTTAGAGGTTTTTTTTACTAACAAAAACTAGGTGGCTATATTTCATTTGGACTATTTTTATGCTATTAATTAATCTATACTGTACTGTACTATACAATATAACAATTCATCAACTTTCACCAAAAACTCCCAAAAAGTCAATTATTTTTTCTCCAATTTTAGCTTTTTAAAATTAAACCAATCATAGATAAAGACTATTGAATGATTAGTTACTAATTTGTTCTAAGATTTACCATTCAAGAGTTACCAAACTTCATTTTATTTATTTAATGTAGCCTATTACTCATTAATTTTTGTCAAAGATTTAAATTAATTTTCTTCTTGTTAATCATCTTATCCAACATTTGCTCCAAAATCACGAAAGTCTTTTGGTTCTCTTATGTTACAATACATTCAATTGTCCATCCCAAATTGAGTGTTCCTTTTTAAAAATTATATGTAATTTTATGAGATGATAACTATATAGTCTAAAACTTCATCCATCCCAAATTGAGTGTCCTTTTTAAAATTACTTTTTTTCAAAATGAATGTTCATTTTTCTTACAAAGTTACTAAATTCATATTTACTATCTATCCTGTGTCAACGTGCACTTGCAATATTATGTATATGTAACATTAAAATGGCCTAAAACTCGAGTCTCCTAATTTTTGCAAAAAATCTAAAAAATAAACTAAAAACACTTACTCCCTCCGTCCCTAAATTATTATCTTATTTTTCTTTTTTTATCCATACCTAAATAATTGTCTTGTTTAAAACTTTTCTTTTTAAGGCATCACTTTTACCAATTTATTCTTAATTTTTCTCCTTACTTTAATTATGAACCACATGCACGTGAACATTAAAGAAAATTATACACTATACCAATATTAATAATTAAATCGATTGTTTTTTCTTAATCTGTGTACCGGATCAAACAAAACAATAATTTAAAAACGGAGAGAGTACTACTTAGGAAGAAGGAAGTAGAATTGTATAATATTTGAATCATCCCGTCATGTTTCTGCTAATTTAAACTAGAGAGGGATTTGAGATTGTGTTCAAAGGGTTGGTTTAAAATTGGCCGAAGCAAACCCAATTTGGATGGATCTTTCCAAATTTCATTCATACATAAGGTGCTTGCTGAAACTTATGGAAATTGTAGTTGCAAAGTTTGGGCCTCTTTAAACATGGTTGGAGAAAGTGCATATCCCAATAACAATGATCAACAACAGATATACTGCTGTGATTCTTCAATCTAACATCGGGGCCGAAAGTTTCCATCTAACACACCATGTTTTTCAAGTTCAAACATAAAGAATTATTTGTATTTCATAACGTCGTCGATCAAGCTCCCAAGCAATTAATTGGCTTAGAAAAACATTGGAGCCAAAATCACCGTACTGGGTCTGCTTGGTTTTATTGTTTTTGGAATCAGCCAGCCCATTTTTGTAAGAAAATACTCCAAAAAGTAACAATTTAACCCCTGCCTTGATGATTTCGTTTCCACTATTCAACAAGTATAATCTATCATCTATTTCTTTCAAATAAAATAGAGATAGGATGAGAAACCCGACTGATTAGGGTTTCAGTCTCACTCTGAAAAAATTAACCAAGTTGTACAAAACTACATGAAAGGTTTGGTGAAAATATTAGAAATTTCAGCATCAATAATTAACAAGTCCCCTGACATAGAAAAGCAGAAACAATATTAGAGGGACTACATCCACATTTGGAAAACTGATGCTCAACCTTGTGTAAAATATATGAGTAGAGAAACAGGTCTCAGCAGAACTTTAGCTTGACCGGTGATATAAAAAGAGGAGGAAGTACTGCTGAAATTAAGGATGCGAGTAATTGCAACAAGTCTTCATGTCTAGTGCATGTGCAGGAAGTGTACCACTGTAAATCTTGGCACATGCTCCCACGCTCAATCCAGACGCTCCATCTGCAATATTCAATGTAATATTTCACTGCACTGGGTAGGTATCTAGGCAACTAGTTGACAACATATAATACCATTCGAAAAACAATTTACCCAACTCCATTAGAGAAAAATATACAACAGTTGTTTGTTGGTTTTCTTTCTTTCTTTCTTTTCCTAAGGGACATCATGTTTTGTGAAGCCCCATTAAACAGTATCATTCCAGTTTCATGGGATGACCTCGAAGAGGCAGCACATTGTTGGTAACCTACAGTCATTCTCTTTCCTAATAAACACTAAAGTATTGTTAAGGATGTAGCGTAAAATGCTCATAGTTTGAGAGAAACAAATTTACTGACCACCCTACTTAACCCACAAGTACTGTCCCACCAACTTTGGTAGGTTACATGAAGCATTTTAGAGACCATCACTTGAAAAGAATAAACTAAAATAGTCATTCCGGCAACATAAGAATTACTCAAACAAGGGGAATGTAAAAATTATTGAAAAAAACAACTGGAACAGCTACGAGTTTCCCTCGTAAACTGTTGGGCAATGTTTAAGCACCTAAGAGACTCCAGAGACAAAAACTCTCAGAGTGCAATCACCATAAACTGTAGATAGATAAACAGTTGGGTAATGTTTAAGCACCTAAAAGGGCTAGCCATATCAGAAGCAATAAACAAGCACCTAGAAGGGCCAGCTATATCAGAGTCATTCTGTTGGGAGTTTGAGTCATTTAGCTTCGCATTTATTACAGCTTGAACCTTTTAAAGAGGAAGAAATCAACCAAGAATATACCTTCCAAAGGCCGTCGTTAAGATAATGCATGTTATCCACGCCGATTCCCTTGTTAATTGCCCTTCTGCGGTAATAAACCATGACAAAAAAGCAACTCATTAACATTATAAGTTGATATATTTACTGCCTCAGTCCCAGAAAACTGTCTACATCTGACAGTAAAAAGTCAATAAGAAAAACAAGGCCTTTATTTGCATCGATCTTTCAAGTTTGTCAATTCTGTTTCTTGTTCAGATCACCATATCCTTTCTTGTTTCTTGCAAGAAAGAGGCCTGCGCTTCGAGGCATCCCAAAATGGAAATTGTAACCGTCTTCTTTAGAATGAAGGGTGTAACCAAATACTAAGCATACGCAACACATGCTTTACTTGCAAGTTGCAACAAAAACCTCTGTACTTCCTTAACCTTTTCACCGAAACTATATTTTCCATATGAAAAAGAAGCAATACCGCCAAAAGAACTAGCAAAGTATATGACCCTTAGTAGGAGTTGTAGAATGTTTGGTTCATGTATATATATATTGATCAGCAAAGAATCAAATCGCACTGATGGATAAGTAGTCCATCAAAGAAAAAGAAAGATGAAAACCAAGCTTATGACAGCCAAGGAGTCCAATCACGCTGAATATCCGAAAGCAAAACTCTAGGGAAAGCTCCCCCCTACGACGCCTAAAGAGAGGCCAAACAGGCAACTCTATCCCACCACAGTATACTCATCAAAGATTGGTCCCTTAAAGTTATGGAATTGTGCTGTGTCCAAATGCACTGTAGGATAGCGAATATCCCACACTGCCACAATAAAGTAGCGTAATCACCTTTTCCAAAACCTCGAACATGCATATGAAGATATAGAAGTAGGGTTGACTCGGGCCATCCCAGACAACCCTACGAACGCGCACCTCCGGAATGAACAAACAAACAGATGAACATGAGACTGACTAATTCCTACACATCACCCACTAGTCTACCAGTATGGGAATCCTCTTATTGGGCCTATGTTTTTGCAGCATTGCATTAGTGTTGAGCTTATTAAGAAGGAACCCAAGCCTTCCAAATAAAAGATGAAAAGAGGAAATGCAACCGAATTAGGACCAAATCAAGTGTGGAAAAGAGGAAACGGAATCCAATTAGGAGACCAAATCAATTTTTTTTTTTAAAAAAAAAAAAAAGATCCACTAGAATAGTCTGGTTCCCTCTAAAACCCAAATACAAGAATCAGGAGGAAGGGACAGGTGCATTTGGAAGAGCCATGTCAAGAAGGTTGGAAATCTCGTCTTTCTCCCTATCCTTTAGCTGACAAAAGAAATGGAAATCTCAAGGAGTATCAACCCCACTTCCTACAAGAAACTCAAAAATAGGAGCCATATGAATCAAGGAGTCTCCGTACAAACAGGGTTAAGCTGAACACAGCAGAGGATCCCCTTCCCATAGATCTTTCCGGAAACAAAGTCGAGCACCATTTCCCACCCTAAATTGAGTTTAAGGGCAAACAAGGATAACACTAATGAACAACTTCCACCGGCTTCTGTGAGTGACTAGACTACCAATACTTGCATCCTACCCGTTTTGATGTGTCCCGATTTTTTTTCAATCACTTTATGCCACTAGATTCCTGGGGAAAACAACAAAGTCACTTGCCTACAAGGGAATGTTCATAAAAACCAGATTCCTTAGGGCCAACCCTCTCTCCTCCTTAGGAAAACACACATCCTCCCACGCCACTAAGTAGTCCCTCCTTCCCTCCGTCTTCCAATGCTTCCACAAGAAGTCCCTTGTAATGTTCTCAATGTGATTGGCAACACTCACAGAGATCTCAAGTAGAGAAGTAGTAGAGAGGGATACTCAAAACACAAGCCCTAATAAGGGTGATTCTACAACCGAAGGAGTAATAGGCCCGTTTCCACCCATTGAAATGCTCAGCTACCCTCTCTACCCGGGGCCCAAAAAGGAAACAGCTCTAGTACCCCGAAGAGGAACACCCAAGTTTGACGGTGGCCAAGATAAGACCCTACTCATAGTTATTAAAGACGAAAGGCATGGGGCGAGCAAGAGGTACATTTTTAAGGCGAGAGGCGGGCGAGCAAAAGGCGAACAAGATGACAATTAAAGAAAATAAATCAAAATATATCTTTTATAACAATTTTAAAAAGCATGCTATCAATGGAAGTTATACATAAAATTAAGTTCATATATTCAAATTACTTTGAATGAAAAGCTTAAACAATTAAGTATAAATTTGCTTTAATTCACTTCAAAAAAAAAATCCGTTATTAGCCCAAATCAACCTTATTTTTTCAAAAGTCTCATATTACTTGTGAAAACCCTTAGACAAACACCAAAAACAACTTGAAACTCTCGAAATCTAAATATCAAGCAAGGGACCAAGATGCATATGCGCCGGCGACCAAGTCTGCCTAGGTCTGGCAAAAAATTCTGGCACCAGTGCCGGTGCGTGGGGCTCGTAAGGAATGTCAAGGCGATCACAGCTGTAGCCTTAGATTGGGTAAATAAAGAAGATCTAGAGGTAGATCTAGGCTGAAATCTATTTAATCTAGGCCAGAAAAGTTTAGATCTCGCCGGAAACCTTCATGAGTTGAAAACCTTCGGATCTGGTAGATCTCGCTGAAATCGATTAGATCTAGGCTGGAAAACTTTAGATCTCGGCTGGAAAACTTTAGATCTCGGCCAAAAACCTTCTGAGTCGAAAACCTTCAGTTCTGGGCCGAAAAGGTTAGTTGCTCACCTCTCCTTGCATTTTCAAGCCTTTCGTCTCTTGCGTAGGCGACAGAGGCGATTGCCTTGACTCGCTTCTTCAACATTGGGGCCTGGCCTTCAAGAGGCAAAATAGGCGCTCGCCTTTAATAACTATGACCCTATTATCTATTAACAAAGCATAAGCATCACCTCCTCGTTGTCTATGCTAACCCACACTTGGCAAGATTAATCTTAATCCAAGAAATGGACTAAAATATCTGGAGAATGGTAAGGACATTCTTGAAATGCCTAGTGCCCTTAGACAAAAAGAGGACTATGTCATCAGGGACTTGCAAATGAGACACCCTCTCCTCCCTCCCCTATAGTTATTAAAGGCAAAAGGCGAGAGGCAGACGAGAGGTACTTCAAAAGCAAACAAGGCAAAAATTTTAAACAAAAAAAAATTAAAATATATGTTGTAAAAGTTTTCAGAAACTAGTTATAAATAACAATAATTCACGTAACTAAGTTCACAAATGACAATAATACCACCATTTTCAACCTCCAACTTCTAATTTTAAAGCAAAAATGACACTAAAGTTGGTTGAGAAATGCAAAAAGCTTATGAAGTGGAATGTTCATGTGTGAGAAATGTGTAATGTTCAGAAAAAGAGAAAAACAGAGAGACAGATATGTATGAAGATTTATGGCCCACTTAAAAGGTGGTCTTTTCCCAAGAGAGATAAAAGATGAAAAGGGTGGGTCTTTTTTCTTAAAAAAGGAAAGGTTTGTTTCATCTGCGAAAAAGAAGATGGTTCTCAACAATATCAACAATAACCATCTTCAACTTCCTCAAACCAGAAAATCGACTTCGGAACTAAGATCTGCAAGTGCCAACAACCATGTCTGTACAAGTCTAAAGAGGAAATTCCGGAGCCGGCGCGTGGGACCTTTTCCGGGGACCAAAGGGTAGAGATGAGAGCGTCTCCTTAAGGAACCTTCCTGAGGCGCCGACGCCTCGCCCAAGTTCACCTTCAATAACTATGCCCTCCCTACCAAGCACCAACCCAATCTCCTCACCGCTCGAAATCATCCCTACTAAGGACATCAGTAACAAGAACAGAAAGCAACAAGAGCAGAAAGGGGGACGGAGGGTCTCCCTTATGTTAATCCCTCAAGGCACTTAACCAATTGCGGGCTTGGCCACTAACAATAACTGAGAAAGGAGATCGAAAGCCACTAACAATAACTGAGAAAGGAGATTGAAAGCCACTAAGGATCCATCGTCTTCATCAACCACCAAATCCTTTTCTCGCCATCACCATATCCAGAAAGTGCCAATTCACCGTATCGTACACTTATACTAAAAGTTTAGTTTTTATTTGCAAGTAAATGATAGATGGCGGTATTATACGTCGTGTAACTTTTATAGTATCTTTTAGGGCAAGTCTAACAATAGGTATCAATACAAATTTTGATACCTAGTTGAAGGTCCTGGCATCTCCAATAGTCAAAATAAAAGGTACAAAATTTTGCCTTAGTCCTAAGAGAGGTAGCAAATTTGCTACCTCTCTTATGACTCCACATGGCTGAATACGCGCGCAGGTGGAGGGCCTGGAGGCAATAGCCGGTTGAATTATCATTAATTTATAATTTATTTTGGTTTTTATATCATGACAAATGACAATTATAATTTTTTCAAAATTTGTATTTTAACAAAAAAATTAATTAAAACAACCGTTGTACTTTAAATAATTGATAATGTATAAAGTATCAATAAAGTTAATAAAAAATAAATAATAAATTTAATACTATGAATTTGATACCTATTGTTGCAGATGATAATTTGGTACCTTGTAAATAGTGATCAATAGGTATCAAAATTTGGTTCTGATACCTATGGGCCAAGTACCATTGTTGGACTTGCCTTTAGTAATTGCAAATAGTACTTCATATTATCGAACACAAAAATCCATATGTCCCATCTTTCGGAACAGTTAACATGTCAAATGTAAGTGGACAAAACTAAGCACGTAGGGACAGGATAATTAAAATATGTTTATGCTATGTGATACAAGAAGTGTTGCTTCAAGGAAAGATCCAGCATGATTTCCAGAAAGTAACCTATCTTCTTCTATTTACACAAGATGTTAGAATTCATAAAATAGAACCTTATTTTAAGAAGGCACATTAACTTACATATCTTTTGCAGACATTTTTGTAAAGCCAATAGCAAGAGCATGCTGCTTGCCTTCAGCCATTATGGCCTACGAACACAAAATAGCAACATGAATCAGAAAATTATTGGACAAACATAGAAGTTTGATAACATTGCCTTATAATCTCAAATGAGAATAGATAAAACAAATTGAGATATTTTTTAATAGAAAAATATAGTACCCCAAAACGGGTAGCAGGGTACCAACTACGAAGCATCTCAATAACGATGAAATTGGTCAATGCAAAAATGACAATATATTATGGTAATGTAATGTATGTACTCCCTTTGTCCCAAAAAAAGAATCATACCTTCCATTTTGATTTGTCCCAAAAAAGAGTCACATTTCAGAAAAATTAAGTTTCAAACCTCCATGTTTTTTTTTAAAAATCTTTTTCTTCCCTTTCGAAGATATGATATTTATCTAACATGTCATACAAAAAATATACTCCCTCCATTCCTAAAAAAGAGTCCTCTTTGACTCGCCACACAACACAGATTAAGAAAAGCCAATTGACTCTATTATAAATATTTGTATGTTTTGAACTTTCCAATATTACCCATCTGGGAGTGGGACCCATCAATTAAACGAGCAAGCAAATCAAGTGTAAAATGGTAAAAGTAACAATCTCAAAAAGAAAAGATTACAAAGTGGATTTTTTTTTTTTTGAACGGCCTAAAAAGGAAAAATGGACTCTCTTTTTAGGACAGAGGGAGTATAACTTAGTATAATTTACAGAAAATATAGAGAAGCCAAAGTACAATATTTAAAAGTTGACTTGTCAAAAACGACTCTTTTTTTTTTGGGGACGGGGGGAGTATTTCGTACCACAGGAGTTTCTGCAGCCACTTCATCATCCAAGACACCCCCAGGAGATGTAAGCCCTGGACACATAATGTTAGCACCAGCAAGGACAAATTTTATCGCACCCCTGTCTACTTGTAGCTTTTTCATTATGTTTGGATCTGCAAAAGTGAGTAATTCACGATGTAAATATTGAATATTTATATCATACTATTCAACATGAGAACTACTAGACATGCTTCACCCTATAATCCAGAATGTTGGCCAACATAGAAACATGTTCACAAAATGAATGTAGCAAAAACGAGAAAACTGATGCGTGCATGGCGAAACTGGAAAAAATAAGATTCATAACAGGCATATTTGTAAGAAAGTAAAAAGCAGGTTCACTGGGAAACAAAATGGGAGAACATCAGTTTAGATGGTTTGGATTGGTAAAATACTGACCACCAATGCACCTTCTATGAGGATAGATAATAAGAATATCAATGGAAATGCAAGAGGTAAATGGTATATTCACTCAGTTTGGAACAAACTCTGAGTTGAGATGACCGGTATCTGACAATTTTACACCAACTAGAATTTGAAGTCAACTCGTTCAAAATGGGCAGAAAGATGAATGAGACTAAAGAGACCAAGCACTAGCAGGTGGCGTCAAATATGATACACCAGATCTAGTTCAATGCTTTCCTCAAGTCTATACCTGCATTTTTGTCTATGTAGGTGGGCTTGTTCAGTCGGCTCGGAGGTTTGAACTGCTAAATTCATTGCTGAAATTTGGTGAGATATGTAGTGACCTTTTTGCCTAGAAACAGCACAATTCATCCTAGATACAAGTGCAAGAGGTAAAAGCAAGTAATATCCCATACTTCATTCCTTCTTTGCTCCTAGTTCAACGAAATAAACGGAAGAAAAAGGTAACTTGCTTCCATCACTCTCTTGTGTTCTCCATAACAATTAAAAGGACTACAGATTAAAGGTGCTGCCTCCAGACTGAAATCATTGATAAGCCAGTCCATTCCCTTGGCCGTATGCGATTGCTATACTTTCATTTAATAGGCTGGGCCTTGAGATACACAAATTTCCAGACCATTGGATGTCAGATTATATGAACAAAGAAACTGTCTAAAAACAATCACATCTCCTATAATTTCAAGGCAACTCCTTTCAAAGTTAGCGAATACATAATTAGTGGGTCCAAAGGGGATGAGTGCCCTCCACTCTTCATTGACTCCTGTTCCTTCCTATAAAATGGCCTAAACTTGATCATCACTCCTCTTCTCATTCTCCCCTTTGTATCCCTCATACTTGGACTTCAACTGCTAGAGAAGACACAAAGGCTCATCAGAAAATCTGCATAAAGCATTTAGGGTGAACGAAAAAAGAACCTTCGTATTTTACTTACGGTTCCACTATACCATCAAACCCACTTAATTACTAAAAGAACTACATACTTCCGAAAAAGTGGCCAAAAGTCCCCTGCTGTCAATCCTCCATCCAAAAACCTAACGGAGTTGTTGATTTGCTCCATTTTCCAGTAAAATAGGCAGGAAATTTGATGCTGGTGGTGTGGGAGCTGTTGGTGGTCACCGTCGGAATGGATGGTGGTCGAGGAAAATGATGGTGCGATTTTGATGTGAAGGAAGTAAAAAGATTGAAAAGACTTTTGAAAGAAAAATAAATAGAAAACATTAAAGAATGTTTTTTTTTGTAATATTGACTAAATTCAAGTGAGAAGATAAAAGAAAAAGGGATATTAATATTTTGGTTGATATTTTTGATGCAGCATGCCTCTTGTTTATTTGGTTGGGTTTTTTTTTTGTCATTGACTAAGTATTCAGCATTGTAATGTGATTTAATTAGGGTATAATTTATGGTTTTGTTTTTTACAAAAAAAAAAGAAGTTCGAGAAAATGAAAACACCAGCTGGCTAATTTTTTTAGCCAAAGTGTACAAAAGATTAGCCCACGTCAGCTACTCCGTTAAGTTTTTAGAGGTATGGCAACAGGGCTTTTTAGGCCACCTTTTGGAAGTTTGTAGTTTTTCCAGTAATTCGGCGAGTTTAATGGTATAGTGGGCTCCTTAAGCACAGTACGTAGGTACTTTTTGTCGTTCACATTTATCTTCTAAAAAACAGGAAAAACAAAATGACGTGGGATACACATCTTATATAGCTATACATGAGCTTGCACTAGGAAAGCTCTCCTAAATATAGCACGTTTCTTGAAAGACAGAAAGCCTAGATGACCATTTACTCTAGAGTTCTATAAAACTTGAGAAAACCGAGACGTCACTACTTCTAGCTCTTCCATCAGTTTTGCATACCAATAGAAATCATGAAAAAACTGAAAGGATTGATCAGCCATGATCACGTATTATCTAAACTTTTCCCTAGACTACTCTTCTATTTCCCTTCAAATGCACACGAACACGTTAACCACATTCTATAAACTTATATTGCTATAAATGAACTTGCACTAGGGATAATAGTAAATGACTATGCATGGGGTAAGATGGAATAGTTTGTAAATTTTGATGCAAAATTAGGATGCTGTATTTATTTATTATAATCATACATTGATGAAGAAGTCGTAGTGTAGGCATATATGGACCATCACGTATGTTGAAGAATAGTGGCACATTGTTCACCACGACAAGGTTGAGATGGTTTTGACTGAAAACAGAAGAAATGAGATAAGAGTCAGAAAAGATGAATAATAAATAGAATTAAAGCAATGACAAGAGCATAAACAAAACAAACAGGTAACAAAATCATGATAACCATTTAGCAACAATGAGAGGGGACTTCTTTGGAAGCAAATCATCCAACACTAGTTCAAGTCCTGGGTACTGCAAAAGATATAGATATCAACAAAAAATTTCAAAGAAACTTGATACAGAAAAGTAGAAGAAAGATGGAAACTAGTGACCTCGTCTGCAATACTTTGCCGGATTTTTCGTTGCACAGATGCTTTGACTTGATTTTGCCCAGATACATCTTCAGATGTGAACCTACATACAATATTCTTTGCATGAGTAAAGATGCAGTAGTTCTAAACTACGAAAGGAACATTCATCACTGGTGTAAAGTGAAGTATTATCTATTAGAATCAATAAAGGCAACATTGGCAGCATAATAATCCAAATATGTTCATTGACATTATCACCATTCACCAATTAAGATGTTCACAAATAAAAACTGAATGCAGAGCTTGAAATGGTCTGTTGCTACAAGATTTGCTAGTAAAGTTGTCTGGTCCAAAATAAGACAATGAAAAGAATCTCTGGTTAAGCATGTGACTGTGACAAGGATAAAAACAATCTTAATTAGTCATAAGAAGAAGGAGAGGGCTAAAGGGAGCTCCATCCTGATTATTTAATGTAAACCCAATAGTAAATCATTAAGCAATGGGACCTGGGAACTACAGTTGGTCACCAAATGAATATATTAAGAGAAAAGCAAAATAAAGAAAAATACTAACGTCATCTTCACCCTATTGTTCCTCCTTTCATGGCACCTTTTTTCACAGGGCCTTTTTCACATGGCTCTCAATCATAGGTTTCTTGAAAACAAATATTTTGTTCCAAACCTACCTTTAGCATCTACAATTTCTTTTCGTGATTTCTGGTGATTGTGATTCAAAATGAGAAATAGCTTAGATTATTCTGCAGAGATAATTGAAATTGAAGAAGATGGGCAGCTTAGTTAAAAACCCAGCGTGATGGTGATGTTTCTTGTATGTTCAATCTTTTTGGTGCAATGCCTTCTCATCAAGTTCGTCTTCTCTGCGAACTACAAACCACACTAACAATTTGGCCATCATGGTGTGCACTTCTCAATTCTGGTGATTTCACTATTTCTATGATTTCGTTAGAGGGTTTCGTGTTAGGATGGTGGAAAATTATGAGGCCAAAGCAGAAGGAATTCTTTAGGAGAATTATTCTCTTTTGGGGCTCTTCATATCTGAAAAAATAACACACACGGATAAGAAATTAGAATTATTCTCCGTATGGTGTTGTTGGGTTTTCTTTGTTTTATTTCGTTCTCTTTCTATCTTTTTTATTTTGTTTGTTGTAGTATTTTTGAAGGAGGGTAATTTTCTGATTCAGGATAAACTAAGATGAGATGGGGACAATTATGTCTAGACACCATATATTTCAATTACTACATTAATGGAGGGGGTGCAGAAGCACATTAGGGGGTGGAAATAACCCCTCCCTATTAATTATCTTTGCTGAATGTGGCTCTAATGGGTGCCCAAATATAAAAGATGTATTGGTAGGGAGATGGTCATATTGATAACAACAATTTGGAGGTCAAATACATCTGTTGAGCCAGATATGAATCATGTTACCGTGATCTATATCACCCTTGTGTTCGCAACAGTCATCTTAACCATATTCAACCATAAAAATAAGGTTAGGATGACGAAAATAGTGAAATTCTTGACAAGCAAAAAGATCAGGCAATGTGGCTTACAATTAGGTTTTTGAAAATAGCACCTTTAAATGGGAACACTGACAATATTTGAATCATGAACCCATTAGCAATGTAATCATATGTAGAGCTTAATGCATTATATTTTAGGGGTAAATAATTTGCATGGTGAAAGCTTAATAATTTCAAACATTTCTAGAATAAAAAAAGGGTCGTAGGAAACCAAAGAGAAGCTCGGACTCAAGGAAAGTACTAAGCTCTAATCTTCTGAAATTCTTAATTATTACCAAAAGAAATAGAACTTCTTTTCGATATGATCAGGTTCCATCACCAACAGTTTTACGGTTCTACCTCTTGTTGAGATTTAATCATAGGATTGCGTTTTACAATAGGAAAGTGCAATGGGAGTCGATGTTCTGAGTTCAAATACACGAGATACTCGTGTTGAAAACTGCCCATAGGGAATTATACTCAACTGTTGGTTTATTAGTTTTGCAACCACAATGCGTATAAGGGCCTATTTAGATTTCTTGGCTGCTCTAGGTTTAACTTTTAGTTATATCATCTACTTCAAGAAAAGAAAAATGTCAAATATACCAGTGCCACAAACACAACAAAATGAAGAAAGTGAATCCAAATGAGAAGAATACAGTTCCTTTCAAATAACAAAACATTAAATGAGCATAAATTGACATTGCTCCCAAAAAAGTTCAAACTTAAACCCTAACAACAGTCCAACAAAACACAGTCAAAAGAAGATGAATGTGAATTTGGGAGAGGGAACTCACTTCTTGAACATTTCAATGCCTTGGACGACGAAGTGCAGCAAAATTTCTGAATTGTTGTGCTAGGGTTCTAACTGGATTGAGTCGGAGTTTCAATGACCAAAAATTGACAAGGGTTTACAGTTTGGTGTTCGATAAAAGCGATCCAACAAAAAAATGAAATCGACAAATTTATTCGTTTCTAATAAAATCAAAGGGAAAAACTGTGTGGCACACGGCGTGGTTTCGAAGCCGAGTATGTACTGTGTTCTGTGTGTCTAGCCGTCTAGGGTTCGAGGCTTAGCGGCCAAGGTTTAGGTCTGTGAATAACTTAACTAAATTAAATGTTTAATTAACTTAGTTCAATTTGTATTGACTCATTTAAATTGGTTGAAAGAGTAGTTCAACTTTTAGGAGAATTAGTATTTCAGCTTGTTTAGTTCATCTCAAATAATATATTTAATGGCGCAATTCTACGCTCGGCCTATGCATTTGAAAATTACCTGCTGATCACAGGAATTAAACTCGACTAGATAGTTTATAT
Source organism: Platycodon grandiflorus (assembly GCA_016624345.1). Classification (NCBI taxonomy): domain Eukaryota; kingdom Viridiplantae; phylum Streptophyta; class Magnoliopsida; order Asterales; family Campanulaceae; genus Platycodon; species Platycodon grandiflorus. Next base: position 16,409,235 of record CM028365.1, on the reverse strand, counting down.
CTTATGATTAATTTAATAATCTTTATGATACGTAGACAAGTTGTCAACCTCAAATTAATGTTATACAGTAGATTTTTGTAGTGTACAATTTTAGTAGAATGTATACAAAAAAAAAATAAGTGTATATTACATTGTCTTACATTATATTATTGTAAAGATTTTAACAAGCTCAATTTTTAAACTAGTTGAGGTAAGTTTACAAAAGCAACAAGTTTGGATTGTGCTCTGTTCATAAGAATCAACGAACTCAAAATACTTACAATTACATACAAGTCTTTCGATATTTTATACTTAACCATCATTAATCTATTCGATGTTAAAGATCTTTGATAATACTTTAGTAGTTATGTTTTCCCTTTTTTTTATTTTTTATTATTGAACTATAAAGAAATATACATTGGACAGTCCATCCAAAGAAAAAAAGAACCAGAGAAATTATGAGATTACAAATTTGGTTTCTCTACACCTCCAAGAGAAGAGTCCAATGTCGAGGATATACAAAATTCAACCATACGTTTTGGAACCTACCTTTTCAAATTGGAATTAAGCATTTTCATATGAACAGTGCATAGGTAAACTCTTAAGGACACTTTTAATCTCTGATTCCTTTGATTGTATTATTTGTAAAAGTTCATACCCAATTTCCATCTTATGGTCTTTAATTTATACTACTTCCTTTATCTCAAATAAAGAGTTGTACTTTTTTTATTTTGATACGTTTTACTTACAAAATTGATTCAAAAATAAGCTTATAAATTATATGAGGTTAGTGTTATATCTGGCATTATTTCATTAAACAAAATTTTTAATTCTTGAAATAAAGATTGTGTACGAAAAATTACTTTTATCCTTGCAATATTTAACTCTCAAACATGGATTCTTTCAGGAGAACGTAGGGATACTTTTTTCTCCGCCCCCACCACCACCACCACCACCACCACTACCATCACCACCACCACCACGGCCACCACATAAAAGCTATACTTTCCATTTTAGTTTGTTCGGAGTGGTATTAAAATTTAAGCATCATATTTAACCAAAATCAATCAAATAAATTGAAAAGGCAAGGAGAAATTTGAAGGCTCTTGTCTCCATTATTTGATAAAGACAAACCAAGCAATAAAATAAATTGAAAAGGCAAGAAAAGTTAAAAGCTTTGGGCATTCAAACTAATGAGCACTCCATGAACAGGAATCAATCATAAACAAACCACAAGAACACATCTTTAACCAAAATCCAATGATGGGTATTCTTCATATATAGAGGAACCGAACCTATAAAACCACTCATCAATTCATCACAACTTGAAGCAACCAAATTCAAACGTCTCTTTCTTCTTCACAATTGCTTCATTCTAACAACTCCAACTTGATACAATGGTTTCTGCTGACTTTATTGTTGGAATTTTAGGTTAATATATATCTCACTCTCTTGGAAAACTTTTACCCTGTTCCTTTAACACTATTTTTTTTTTTTTGTATTTAAAATGGTTTATGTAATTTTGCAGGGAACATAATCTCTATTCTAAGTTACGGCGCTCCCATGTAAGTACAAAGTGTTAATAATGTTGTTCCTTGGAAATCCGAAAAAGATTTATTCGATTTGTAAAAGCAGATATAGTTTCAGAAACTCTGTTCCAAAACTTTCGAATTATGTATTGAGGTTTCTTATAGATTATGTACACTACGAATAAGTATTTCGTTTTGCCAATAACAAATACTAGTATTAGACAAACTATTATTCCACATTAGGGTGATAGATTTTCTACCATGGAATAAAGTTGATAATCTTCAAAAATAAGCCTACAGTACACTTTTGAGGTAATATGCATTAATGTGTTAATGTACATGTTACAGAGGACAATTTAGGGAAATGGTGAAGAATAAATCATCAGAAAATTACGACGGCTCCCCATATGTAACTACACTATTGAGTTGTTGTCTGTGGACATTTTATGGACTTCTCGACCCAGATGATGGTGTGCTTATTGTCACAGTTAACGCTGTTGGTGTAGTCTCGCAAGTCATTTTCCTTGCTTTGCTACTCGTCTATTATTCCAAGGAGAAAAAGGTAATTAATTAAATCTCTTTGTGCGTGTGTGTGCGCGCGTGAGTCTCAAGAGTGCAAGGAATCATCAAAATTTTTCTTCATATATTTTATTTCAGGTAAAATACACTGGATTTATAATACTGGACTTGATTTTTTTCGGAGTGATTGTGGCTATTACTCTTGCTGCATTTCATGATGGTGCGCGACGCACTTTTATGGGAGTTACATGTGCAACTTTCACTATAATCATGTATGCAGCACCTTTGACTGTTGTGGTAAGTTTCATCAACTTCCCTATGCCATTTTTTTTCCCATTTGTAAACCATAGCTGAATTCCAGTGCTTACGAATTGAAGAAATTGGTGAAATTTGGACAAAATATAAGCTAGATCCATGATCCATTAATTATTTTGTTATAAAGAAGGAGTAATTAACCTTATGTTGGTATAGTTTGGTGATTGGTTTTTTGTTTTTAACGCATGCATGCAGAGAACTACGATGAAGACAAAGAGTGTGGAGTTTATGCCTTTTCTCCTCATACTTTCCCTTTTTCTTAACGGGTTGGTTTGGGTTGCTTTCGCTGTGCTCGTCCACGATTTCTATGTCTTGGTAAGATTTCCCAATTCTCGTGTACCTTTTGTCAACTAAATATCAATGTAAAAGAGAGAGAAACTTCTTTTATGCTTAGTGAGACTTAAACCGCACTCAACTGTACGTGTGGATAAATGACTCATTTGTAAACCTTAACAATTGGAAACTAATCTTCCATGTGATTTTTAGGTACCAAATGCTGCTGGAGTTGTGCTAGGTGGAATCCAACTATCCGTTTATTTTTGGTACATGAACTCAACACCATCATCTAAATCCATAGATGCGGTGGTGGAAGAAGGCTCAGCTGGCAGGGTGGTCAAACAAGAAATCGATTTGCAAGCCTCCGGTAACGAAGATGTTGAGGTCAAAGTAGGAAGTGAAAGCCTCAACACTCCACCAAGCCTTCGAAACCCTTCCATCTCTCGACAGTATAGCTTTAAAATGTCGCGGTCACTTTCTCGTAGTCCCAATAATAATACGCCATGCTCTGGTTCTAACCTTCAAGATGATGTCGAAAAGGGAGGCAATAACTGAGGCAAGAAAAAGGGAGTGTGATGATCGAGATGGGATCAATAAGGGCCTTCTTGACTTTAAATTAAAAGATGGGAGAGTGAAATAAAATTTATCTTTTTGGTTTTATTGTTACTGGTATTCAAGCCATCATTCATTGTAATCTGTAGTTGGTTTCATAATAAATGTCATATTTTTTTTATCAGTGATGTGCCGTGATTGTAGTTGATGGTACCTAAAAAATCGGATGCACCCGGGGGTGTTGAGTCAATCGTTGTCGTGTAGCAGATGTCAGATATCTAGCATGTGTATGTATCTGTAAAAAAGACAACCGTGAGAGGGGCGGGAGGTTTCCCGCCAAAACTCTCAAGGTTATGTGGAAAGCACGTATGTTTGCTATGCCAAAAATGAGACTTACCTTGGACTAAAAGAGGAGGTGGATATATATACTCGAACGGGCCGGAAAATTATTCATTGGGAGCCCACTTACTCGTGTGAGACCCATACACTTTAGCCCGGTCTAAAATATGCACATCAGTAGTGATATGTCGTGATTGTAGTAATGTGTCGTGATTAGAGTTGTATTTGTATATGATAGGCTGTAAGTTAGGAATGTAAATATTCTGGGTTGTACCTATATATTTGTACTGAGGCTAGGGGAATAATCATCAATTTCACACAGGAAATCTCCTCTTTACATGGTATCAGAGCTAGACAAACATGGCTGGAAAAATTAAGAAGGTGACGATGCGAAGAAGAAATCAAGTAATGGGTCAACTCGAAACACCCCTTCCCCGTATTTCCTCTCCAGCAGCGACAATCCAGGAACCGTCATCACACAGGTTCAATTGAAAGGAGACAACTATGACGAATGGGCACGAGAAATGAAGACGGCGCTGTGAGCCAAGAAGAAATTTGGCTTTATTAATGGTTCGATATTGAAGCCTGCAAATGACACGGAGACACAAGAAGACTGGGGCACGGTCAGTTCCATGCTGGTGTCATGGATTTTTGTAACGACCCGAGCCCGAAGCCCGGTCCGCCACACATAGCCCACGCACTGACCCACTAAGCACCTTGGGTCAACTGGCCCACCACAAGCCACCCAAAAGTCCATGGATAGGTTGGTGCCTAGTGGTAGTGAGTGACGTCTAATAAGGCACACACAAGTCCCACATCTACCCGATGTGGGATATCACAATCTCTCCCACTTGAATCCTTGACGTCCTCGTCAAGACCCAAAGGATCGGCACCCCGGGCGATGTGTTCCTACACATTTTCGGCTGGGACCCGCTCTGATACCATTTGTAACGACCCGAGCCCGAAGCCCGATCCGCCACGCATAGCCCACGCACTGACCCACTAAGCACCTTGGGTCAACTGGCCCACCACAAGCCACCCAAAAGTCCATGGATAGGTTGGTGCCAAGTGGTAGTGAGTGACATCTAATAAGGCACACACAAGTCCCACATCTACCCGATGTGAGATATCACAATTTTGAACACCATCGATCCAAAGTTGCGCTCGACTATAACCTACACGGAAGATGCGAATGCGCTCTGGGATGATATCAAAGAACGTTTCTCGGTGGGAAATGGACCATGGATTCTACAACTCAAATCTGAACTGGTAGAATGCAAACAACAGGGACAAGCCATTGTGAGTTATTACGGAAGGCTGAAGATGATTTGAGAAGAATTGGGCAATTACAACCAATATATGACTTGTAAGTGCGGTGGGAGCCAATGCAATATCGCAGCAGAATTGGACAAAAGGCGTGAAGAGGAAAAGTCACACCAATTTTTGATGGGTTTGGATGACTTGATCTTTAGGACGGTGCGCTCCAATATTTTGAGCACCAAACCTTTACCGAGTTTGAACTATACGTATGCCATGATCGTTCAAGAAGAACGAGTTTAGAACATTACCCCGGGAAGGAGCCGAAAAATGAAGTAATAACGTTTGCAGCTCAGGCACAAGTAAGTTTAAATGGACGGACATAAAACAAAGAAAATGACGTGGCTTATTTGAATTACAAGCAGATGGGACATGACGCTGAGGCATGCTTCGAATTGATTGGGTATCCCTTGGTGGGGGGACCGACCGCGAGGTGCAGGACATGGACGATGATAGAAAGGACAGAAGCAGCCCACTGACAGGGGACGCGACAGACAGATATGGGCTAATGAGGCCCAAGTTACTACACAAGGCAACTTAGGACAAGGGCAAGTAATCGAGGCAGACAAAATTGGGTTGAGCGGGTTAAGCAATGAACAGTGGAACGTATTGCTCAATATGTTAGAATTGCAGAAGAAGGGAAAGTAAGGGAAGATGAATGGTAAGCATAAGATGGAGTGGATAATTGACACCGGAGCCTCTCATCACATGACAGGAAATCTTAAATCAATGAGCGATGTGAGGGGGTGTGACGCCTCGACCCGGATCTATACGAAATCCCAAGGTCGGGTCGCCAAAACGACAACAACATGAAGAGCACGTGGTGTAACCACCCGTACTTACAACAAAACATGCACAGCGGATAAAACTTGATTTAAATATTAAACAAGTCATCGGCTACACAACGTCGGAATCCAACAAATAAAAACCACAAGTCTAGGACTTGGGAAACAACCAACAACAATAACAACAACAACATCGTCGGCTATAACAAAAGATTATAAGGATTATAATACGAACAAATACTACCCAAGTAAAGTTTACATAACTTTACACAACCAACGTCCTCACCAAAAGAAATACTACTAAACAACATCAAGCTTCAAGAGCTACTAAACCAAAATACAACCTGCTAGCAAACCGCAATCTCACCGATCTCACCGAGAACCGCTAAGCTGGCTCGGATCTAAGGAAAAATAATAAACAATAAACGGGGTGAGTCGAAACTCAATAAGTTACTAAATGTATCTACATGGCATGGCATATTGCTCAAGCTGTAAACATAACATGGTAATAATATTTATATACCACAGCTGAACATATATCATCATCATTGATATACCAATCACATATCTCATATAGCACCTTGATATTCACATAAGTGCTCATAAATAAACCACGTTGCAAAGGATATCATTTCTTTTTCTCCATCTTTGTGTTGCTCCTGCAATACACAAAATAACCAACGTGTATCGATACTTGTGTGTGATGTATCGACCATTCTGGAAAAATTCACCGGGTCCCCCAACAAAATCCATTGGGTTCTTCTAGCAAGCCAAAGTCATGCGTATTGCTACAATAATGGGGCTACTTCCCAACTGTGGCCAACAGATGAGGGGTGTGTGAACTCCGGTACGACGACTTATAGCGATCACGAAACGAATTCGTAAAAACTATAGGTCGTCCCACCTGATAAAACAACAATGCCAGCTGGACTCTATGCAATGCACAAGTTGGTATAATACCCATCTTATACAAATAACCATCAAGTTCAAAAGTAGTGAACTTGACAAATAACACGTAGATTATATTATTCTACCAAGAATTCTCATCAAACATATTGTTTCAAGAACTTCAAACAATCATTTTAGAGCTAATTACAAGTCTTTAATTTACCAGTATCATTTACTCGGAGGACCAAAACACATATCAAACGAACTCTAAATCTCGTAGGATTTCAACATGTTATTCAGTAATTGTTACTCCAACTTAATATCAACTTTTTAGAGTCATTACTACACTTCTCAAAATTTGGGTATAATTGCTATATGTAAGATTTCCCATTTGAAATCTCTAACTTATTCTTGTGTTCAATTCCATGGTTGAGTATTCAACATCAACATGCAATATCATCCAAACACCACACATAACATATAAACATTTTATACATCTCAACATATCATTTAAACATGAAATCATCAAGTAAACAAGACATGTATGTTCACTATATCAATATTATGCAGCAAATTCTTAAATATACATAGGGGATTAATTAGTAACTTACCTTAAATAGACAAATCAAACCACTAAAAAGAGAATCAAAGCCTTCAAAGTAGTTCTCCTGATCTCAAGCAACACAAATCTGGTTTTGGATCAAGGTTTGGATGGTTAGATCTTGAGGAGATGCAAAACATACAGTAAATCACCTTCACAGCACACACACACTCTCTCTAAGGTTTAATGGAGTTTTTGGGAGGAAATAGGAGTAATGGCTACTCTCTTAGGGGTGTAAAAGGTGGAAGAGGTGCTGAGTCAAGGCTTTTGGGACGTGTTCTCTTAACAATGAAAGTGTGGTGCATACAAGTAACAATAATAAAATATGTATAGCAATTCTGCTAGTAGGGCGATCGCACTCAAACAAGTCAAAGCGATCGCTCTAGTTTCTGTCTGTAAGGCGATCGCTTTGCTATAAGCCAAAGCGATCACTTTGTCCTCAGTTCACGGATACCAACTTTCTGTCCACAGGGCGATCGCTCTGGCCCTTACCAAGGCGATCTCTCTGTCTCCAGTATGATTTTCACGAAATACAAAGTCATTTTATGCAACCAAAACCAACCCAAAAAGTTCTTAGGCAATTATCACAAGTATATAAGGTCAAATTACTCAACAAGCTACACAACCATAGTTCATATTACTATCATGGCATTTCTACTTATGCTAATAAAATATATACTTATGCAAATAACACATTAGGGGAGCTAGGGTATTATAGGGGGGGTCCTCGGGTGTAGCATTGGGTTACCGGATGGAAAAAAAGCAATGTCGAATAAAGAAAGATCCATCTTATAATTAAATGAACATTTAAAATTGCATAATGTGCTTTTTGTGCCTAATTTGAATGCCTGATTTGAAGTGTAACTTGATTTCAATATCGCAATTGATTAAGGAGTCAAATTGTGTGGTTCAATTCACTGATAAATTTTGTGTTATATAAGACCGCAATTCGAGGATGCTGATTGGTGCGGGTGAAAAGTGCGGAGGGCTTTACTACTTCTGGGATATAACATCGACTAGTGCTATAGAGGTGGAAGGAAAAGGACATAATTGATCTATGCCCTAAAAGGTTATGGCATCCTTCTGAAAAGGTTATCAAGTTGCTTTCAATTGCTAGTAGAAATAGTGATAAGTTGGCTAAAGATTGTGATGTGTGTTTTAGAGCTAAACAATGCCGAGAAGAATTTGTCTCTAATAATAATAAAACATCTAGTGCTTTTGAAATGATCCATTATGATTTATGGGGACCTTATAGAACTCCAACCTTTTGTGGTGCATATTATTTTTTGACAATTGTCGATGATTACTTTAGAGGTATGTGGGCTTATTTGTTGACTGATAAAGCAGAAGTGGGACGAACACTCTGAAATTTCTTTGCTATGATTCATTGAGAATTTAATAAGTGTGTGAAAATTGTTCGAAGTGATAATGGGACTAAATTCACATGTTTAGATAAATATTTTTTGGAACAAGGAATATTGCTTCAAACTTCGTGTGTGAGAACTCCTCAGCAAAACGGTCGAGTAAAGCACAAACATCGTCATATACTTAAAGTGGCACATACTTTACACTTTCAAGCACACATACCTATATCAAATTTTTGGGTGAGTGTGTTCTGACGGCTGTGTATATATCTGATCAATCGTACTCCATCAAATCTGTTAGGAGGGAAAACACCTTATGAACTATTGCTTGGTCAAACTTCCTTATATATAAATGTTCGAGTCTTCGGATGTTTAGCTTATGATCACAATAAAAACATGGAGGAGATAAATTTGTTAGTCGAAGTAGAAAGTGTGTGTTTGTCGGATACTCTTTCAGAAAAAAGGGATGGAGTTTGTATGACATTGATGCTAGAAAATTCTTTGTTCTAAGGGACGTAATGTTTTTAGAGCACGAGTTTCCTTATGCAACTAGTCTGCTCGACAAAATGGTTGACGAAAGAAAATTTCTGGTGGAGATCGAACCAGGGTCATGTGATGAGGGAGACATTTCCCTTGGGGGCAGTGATCAAGTCCCTGTGGGGGTGGTAGAAAATTTGAGTTCACTTTCGGCTAATGCACCCGTAAGTGAGTTACAGAATGAGGAGGCGTCCGCAGCCAAGGGGGGTATGATGGAGGAAATCCATGATTCTGCATAGGACATACATGATTCTACGGTGCCTCTAGAATGTGGCCATCGACATAGACAACCGTCTAAGAGGTTACAAGATTATGTGTTACATACAATACAAAGAATCACGAGCCCCTCCGCACACCCATCCTACCATAAGCATTCCTCAGGTAGTCCTAATCCTATAACAAGATATGTGAATTGTTATAAATTTTCCGTGCAACGTCGTGCTTTATTGGTAGCTATTACTGCAAGTGTTGAGCCCAATTCTTTCACTGAAGCAATGAAAGATGAACGATGATGAGCTGCGATGAAGAAAGAGATAGAAGTTGTGGAGGAAAATGAGACGTGGACGGTGGAGCCATTGTCGCCAGGAACATGTGTCTTGGGATGTCACTGGGTGTATAAAATTAAATATAATGCGGATGGAACAATAGAACAATACAAAGCTCGATTGATAATTCTTGGGAACCGACAAGTAGAAGGGATTGACTACAACGAGACTTTTACGCCCATGGAAAAAATGGTTATGGTTCACACTTTTTTAGCAATTGCGATGTGGCTAAAAATTGGGAACTTCATCAAATAGATGTGCATAACGCATTCTTGCACGACGATTAGGAAGAAAAAGTGTTAATGTACATGCCTCCTGGCTTTCAAGTTAAGAAATCAGATATGGTCTGTTTAAGGAGTTATGGTTTTCGTCAATCGTACTCCGACTACTCCTTGTTTACTTTGCGTCATGACCAGGTGCACCTTAATGTTCTTGTGTATGTAGAAAATATTGTTGTGTCAGGAAATGATCATGCAGCTATCAAAACTTTTAAGGAGTATTTGAAGACAGGTTTTCATATAAAAGATTTGGGAGTGTTAAAATATTTCTTAGGGATTGAAGTGGTGCGCAGTCCCGAGGGAATTTTTTTATGCCAACGTAAATATGCGTTGGATATTTGTTATAAAAACGAGGATATTCTTGGATTAGGAATTTCAAGTTTCTATCTTCAATGCGGAAGCGAATCGGTCAAAAATAAAAAGTACCAAGTATTTGGAGAAATAATGGCAAGAAAATAGAAAATATAACGGAATCAAACAAAAGAGACAAAGGATTTACGTGGTTTAATCTACTTCAAGGCAAGCAACAAATTCACTATAAACGATGAGGAATTACAATAGAGAGTTTTCAATGTACTCACCCTACCTAAGACTTGGATTACAAGGATTGACACGATTCCACAGAGTACCAAGTACCACCCCTCTCACAGCACAAAATAGCCACGCACTATTTTGTCTAACACGTCAAGACCTCGAGACCCTCGACCACCAACTGTGTCTGTCATCCGTCTCTCCCCAATTTGTGTCTCTCTCACTTTTTGTCTTGTCTCTAATTGACGTCTCATCACCTCTTTATATAGGTCCTAAGAAAAACCTTAACAAATTGGGATTAAGACTCTTAATCCATGTCAATAAAGGAATCCTTTTACAACTAGTATAAAATTGTTTAACATTCTCCAATTAACTCTAGGATTAATTAATACAATCCTAGTTTGTGTAGGATTCCAAAATCCTTATGAATTTGAGACATATTTTAACAATATTATTACTGAGGTTAGTTTGCTCGGTGGAAAGCCTACGCGTCCGTTCCCTTGAAGCAGCACCATCGTTTGGCTTTGGCGGATGGGGCTCTCTTCTAGACTCTAAAACGTTACTGATGGTTGGTGGGGAGGCTTATTTATCTCCCCGTTACACGCCCTGAATTGTCTTATTGTGTGCATGTCTTGGCTCAATTCAAGCAGCAGCCTAGACAGGAACATTGGGAAGCGGCTCTTCGTGTTGTTCACTACTTGAAGGGAAATCTGGACAAGGTATTTTGCTTCGACCATATAGTGATTTGTAGCTATCTGCTTGATGTGATTCGGATTGGGCAAGTTGTCCATTGACTTGTCAATCTTTCAGTGGATAGTTCATTAAGCTTGGACATTTACCAATTTCTTAGAAAACTAATAAGCAGTATAGCATACTGTTTCGCGGTCTTCTGCTAAAGCGAAATTTCGCTTTATGGACGTTACGACTTGTGAGTTGAAGTGGACGAAAGGTTTACTTTTGGCGCTTGGTGTTGTGCATTCCGCACCTATACGGCTGCATCGTGACAGTCAGACGGCTTTACACATTGCCGCGAACCCAGTATTTCATGAGCACACAAAACATATCGAGGTTGATTGCCACTTCGTTCGTGATGCGGTCCGCACTGGACTCATTTGGTCTGCATATGTTCCAACATCTACGCATCTGGGTGATATATTTACAAAGGTCTTGGGTTGACAACAATTTGACTACTTACTTCGCAAGTTGGGCATTCAGGATCTACATGCACCAACTTGAGGGGAGAGGGTATCACTGATGTGCTGTGATTGTAGTGATATGCCGTGATTGTAGTAATATGTCGTGATTAGTGTCGTATAATAGGTTGTAAGTTAGGAATGCAAATATTCTAGGTTGTACCTATATATATGTACTGAGGCTAGGGGAATAATCATAGTTTCACACAGTAGATCTCCTCTTTACATTTTTATTTTATTATTCATACACAATCAAATGCAAACCATAACTTAAGGTGTGGTGCCTTATCGCTAAATTGTAATGATCTCTACTTGGTTTAAATTTGGGGAAATAACTCTTTAGGGTCCCTAGTTGTTTTTTATTTTTTCCCCCCTAATGTCTAATGAGCTTGCTCTAATTTCAGTTTTCTCCCTAAACCTACCAAAACTTCTGATTTACCTCTAATATGTGAGTTTCATTTTCAAACGATCCTTCCGTACTCAGGGTCACCGTGTGAAATTCGGGGCCCAAGGCCGGTAATATTAGACGGGCCTTTCCAGTTTGTAGCATACTTTTTTTTCTATTTCTTTAAATTTAAAAAAACAAACATAAAAGATAATAAACAAAACACTTCATTCTAAAGTTATGGGCATAACACACGAAATATTTACAAATTACTACTTAAACGTCGCTCTTCTATCACCTTTAGAAGAAAAATCAGTAATCAAAGTAGAATAATCAACTTTTTCAACCATGTTATTCTCAATAGATCACATAGCAATCTCATTCAAGCATTATTGAGATATTGTGCTCCGAATAGCCCCTTCTCCTTCCGGACCTTCCCTATGGTCAACAATATCAACGTGATCATTTGGATTCGCATTTACTGCTTTTCGCACACCAAATTTTCAGTAGAAATAGTTTCACTTTCACTTAACTTACTAGAGGTAAAATACTTATTAAGAGAACCACTTAAAGCTTGCATTAATTGTTTTTGTTTTTGCTTCTTCTTGTTTTCATTTTCACAAAAATACTTTTGTGATGACTGTTTGTCTACGATCTACCTATAATAATTTCAAGAAGTATTCTATTACCAAGCAAATATATATACACACAACAATAGTTCATACCAAACAAATCCCCAAACATCACAAGTCACACACAAGTAAATGAGTAACAATAAGTAAAAAAAATATATCAAATAAAAAACAATGTTGTTCACACACAAGTAGATGAGCCAACAAAAAATTCCAAATAAAAAAAATTTTATATAAAAATTCCAAATTCACACACAAGTAAATGAGCCAACAAATAATTTCAACAAATCTAATATTACCTTCAAATTGTTCCAAGATAAGCTCAACTAAAGCTCCAAATGTTATTTTCCTATACAAATTTATCACTCAAATCAATTATTTAACCTCAAATCAAAAGCCCTAGTTTCGAATAAAAAGGGAAGAGAGAGAGTGTTTATTACCGAAAATTCTTTAAAAAGCTAGCTTCAATTAATCAACGACCTCTTTAAGCTTTGTGCCAAAATCCACATCAAAATCACAAATTATGTGTGTGTGTGTGTGTGCATGTTGGCCCTGTTGTGTGGGACTTGGGAGGGTTTTTTAAAATTTTTTCTTTCCTGGTGTGTGCATGCTGTGATGTGGCGTGGTGTGGTGCGTGCTGTCTAAAGGTAAAGGATATAAGAGTTGAAAAATTAATTTTTCAGTAAGGCCCCTCAACATTGGTAATTTATAGTAAGATTCACGATTTTGGGGCCCAAAAACTTCACAAATTTTGGGGGCCCAAGGCCTGGGCCTCATTTTCCTTGTGGCTGGGCCATCCCTGTCCGTACTCCATTAACATTACAATTTTCTTTAGAATTTCATCGTGAGGGAGTCATGACAAACATTAGGCAATGATTTTGGAAGAAATAAAATATCTTTTGAATATATCTTATTGATTAACCAGTAAGCCACTATTTTAAATTTTATTTCAATTAGTTTGAAGGGAATCATCGTAATTTAACTAGCTTCTTCTCACTATTGCATTATATAGAATCAGTTTTCCTTGCAAGATTTAGAGATTTTTGGATTTTTTCTCTCTTTCAACCCACTAGCTTCTCTCTCTCCTACTTTTTTTATTCAATCAATATTACTAGACCAAATTTTAAAACCCAAAATGCATACTCTAAATTCCCATGTCAAACACATCCAATAGAGTGCAAAAAATAGGTAAAGAGGAAGGCGGGGAAGGGGAGGGGGAGGTGAGTTGACTTTTTTTTTTTTTTGGTTATCATAGTAAAACATAATTAATAGAAAACTTACTTTGTTACACATATTCCTTTCGCAGATATTCATATGAGAAATATTAGAGCACAAAAAAGTCACAAAAATTTAGTCACGATAAAAATCCTGTTGTCAGTCAATGGTTTTTTTTTTTATTAGTCGGCGGAGGGCCTGCAAACTATGTAACCAATCAATATCTACCGACAAGGATTTTGTGACTTTTTTTTATGCCCCTAGCATTGCTTTATTCATGTATATGTTTTGATGTAATTAAACTTAAATAACTTAAGGAGAGTGATAAATAAGTAGTATAAGAAAGAAAATAAAATGAAGAAAGTATAAGTATAAAGAACGCAAAGATTTAAAGTGACTCTCACCAAAAAAATTCTTACATTCCCTCCTCCACAAATCCGTTAATCAACTTGTTAATTAGGCTCATTTGGTAGGAATCAGGAGGCTAGAAAGGGATGAATAACCTATTTTGAAATTTTAAAACTTTTTAGCAAATTAACACAATCTTATCAAAGTGCCTACTTTTGAACCAGTAGGGGCAACGTACGTAATAAATAGATTGAGTTGATTTAATCGCTAGATCGGTAACTTTACCAAGTAGCCTATTTTCACATAAAGCAAGTTTTAGAAACAGATGCACATATATAGATCACAAAGTTGCTGATTATAAATAAAAAGAAAAGGTTGTTGAAAAGCTAATAATTAATGAAGTAATGAACTGTAAGTAGATAAAGTAGTATGAATTTTTGAAAAATGAATAATTAATTTATCAAATTTATTTTTAATTTTCACCAAATATAATAGATTTATAAATTTTTAATGCTTCGCATGGGTCAATGAATAGTGTAAATGAAAATTGACAGTATAAAGTAAACATTCACGCTAAATAAAAAGTGATGAATGGAAGTAAACAACAACCCCCACAAATTGAATCCAAAACCTCTTGATTTGAATATTCTTTCAAAACGTAGGGCTTGTTTGGTAGTTGGACAAGGATAATGAGTATTATTAATCCCGGTGCTATTAGCGCCCTCACTATTAATCTTCACTTATAAATCGGGATAATTTTGAATTTAAAAATGTTAGTCACATATTTTTTTTTTAGTGGGGGTGCTATTAATACCCACCTCAACCTTGGTATTATTAGCGAGGGGATAAGGAAATTATCCGGATAGCTCGTGCTTTTAGTCCCAACCACCTATTACGTACCAAATATCCGAGTATCCGGCATATCCGAACTTAATCCTGACTACCTGCAAACGACCCCATAGTGTTTAAAAACGCACTATTACTACAACTTTGCAACGAAAACCTTGTGCTTAAGAGTCGCATGCCAATATAATAACGTGTGGCGAGACAGGGTTTAATTAAGACATACATTGCTCTTTTTTGAATTTTTTCGTCCCCCATTGAATCAAATGCAGATACTACCATGTACTTCTAATGAAATCGTGATTTCGCTACTAATGTGTATATATATATATATATTTTACATACGCATCACAAACCTTCATAAGACCCTTGTTTTACGATCTACTCCGTACTATTGTTCGGCGATGAGCATATAGAATCATGCATAAGTATACAAGTGACAGAATACAACAAATAGCCAAAATCTAAGCTCTTCACATTCTAATCCTTTTCTTTGTTTTTTATTTCATAAATGGCCAGATTCATGAATTAAAATTACTAATTAACAAACAAAAAACGATTCACCATTTCACCTACCTAGCTAGCTAGACAGAGATTATCAAATTCCAGTAGACATAGGGACTTGTTTGGAATCCAAAAACAAAGGAATTGAATAAACAAGACTACCGTACGTGGCATATATACAAGATTCAACTTTAACTGTCAATACTTAAGATTTAAAAAGCAACCAAACAGATCGATGGATTATTAAAAGCAAGTAAAGGTTGAACTAAGAACATTAATTAATTAAGAATATACATTTGAAAGGGAATATTATATCATGCATGACCCAATAACGTACGTAGGAATCTTAAGAATCCCTATAAATAGCATTGAAAACTAATACAAAACCGATGGTATCTCCGGCCTTTTCATTTTCTGATCAGACAACTCATGTCTGGTTGTTGAGCTAGCTGAGCTCCTCCCCATCTATGGCTACCCCAGATTTCATTGTTGGCATTATAGGTTATTCTCTTTCTACTCTATCAAGTATATATGAACTATACTAACACGAGTGTCGCTTTTTTATAAACAATCCGTGTTTTACGAAAGTTTCTTTTTCAATTATTGGGATAAACCAAAGCTTTTTCAGTGATTTTTGGCTAACTGTAACATTCATTTCAGCATATATATATATAGAGAATAAACAACTAAAAGAAACTTGTTATTTTGTGACTGATGAGGTATATATATGTGATCAATTGGTATGTTAATGTCGAACTAATTTTCTCTTATAATATTTCCTTTCTCAATTTTCGTTTCAGGCAATGTAATCTCTCTTCTACTTTCTGCATCGCCCATGTAAGTGTCCGTAGTCTTGAATAAAATTAGTATCTCATATATTAATCGTATAGAAAATTGAAGGTTGAATAATGCTAAATATAAAGCAGCTCTGTTGCTTAATTTCATCATGGTTATACATCCATCACCATCTTATACTCTGAATATAAGTAGCATTTCAAAGAGCATGAACTGGATTTTTAAGCAATTTTCTGAAATTTACCTGTTGAAATAGCTTTAGATATATGCTTATGAAATAAGAAAATAAAAAAACTGTCACCGAGTTTAACATGTCAAAATGTCGAATAAATAAACAGATGGCATATATATATATATATATATATATATATATATATATATTAAGTATTAGCAGTACACTTTAATATGTGTTTGATTTGTCTAGACTTAAAGCATGCTTCAGGTGATCCAACAATATTTATATATGGATGCTGTAGGGGCACATTTTGGGAGCTAATGCGAAAGAAATCTGCAGAAAACTACGATGCTATACCGTATATAACTGCATTATTATGCAAGATTTTATGGGCTTTCTATGGAACTCTTGATCCAGATGGTTTGCTCATTATAACTGTAAATGTGGTCGGAGCCCTCTCACAAATCCTATATGTCCTCATATATCTCATCTATGCTCCCTCAGATAAAAAGGTGAAAAATCCCTTCTCTCTTTCTCTCTCTCTCTCACTCACACACGCCCATGAAAGCACATTTCCGCCTCTGCCTCTGATAAATCCCAAGCTGTTCTTAAAGAAAATTACTCCCTCCGTTCCAAGAAATAGCCCCCCTTTCACTTTTCTTAGTCCCCTTGATTATACTTTGACCAAAGATTTATAACAATTTACTTAGCTTTACGAAATTCTAAAGATTGTTATTGATTATATGCTTAATATTGGATCCATGATTGAAATTTCATTATCAAAGACAAGAAATATATGTTAAATAGTGATTTAATATTGTCATAGATAAAAATTGACTTTCTGATAAGGAAATGAGATTTTATTTTTTGGGACGGATGGAGAATAGCAGTATTAATTCTCTATATATGTGCGGGTACTCATTCAAGTGTAAATTGATTCTTCATGATCGTGTTCAGGTTAAAGCAATGATATTGGTAGCGATAGTGAACATAGGAATACCTGGTTCAGTAATAGCAGTGACTCTTGTTGCATTTCATGGAGTTACCCGACATACCTTCATTGGCATTCTATGTGCAGTTGTCACCATTGGCATGTACGCAGCCCCTCTTTCTGTCATGGTAAGCTATTAAACTACCTATGTTCCTTAAGTACATTCATATTTCATGTCAAAAGGTAATTAATGAGTACAATTCATTTCTGTTTTATATATGTCAATTATTAAAGGAAATCATCAATTGTCTTCTGATCCTCGTTCTTTTTGATGTTTTATTAGATAACCGTAGTGAGGACGAAGAGCGTGCAGTATATGCCATTCCTCGTATCGTTTTTCCTGCTGCTCAATGCTATGTGTTGGTTTACATTTGCGGTTATCCAAAATGATCATTATGTCATTGTAAGTAATTCCTACCTCGGTTTGCTCAAATGTAATTTTTTTTTTTTTCATTTTCATAACTATTGACAAATTTTCTTATTTATCAGCTTTTTAGTTATTCATCACAATTGTTGTGATTTTGAACAACTTCTAAGCAAATACACTTTAGAGATGGACACTCCTGATAACATGCATTCAATTTGCTAAATGTGCTTTGCCTAAATATTTGTACTGTGTGCTAATTTGTATTAAGCAGTAGGGGTCAACTTATGTGCAATTTCAGGTGGCAAATGCGATTGGAATCTTATCAAGCACAGCACAACTAATCATATATATGATTTACAAGGACAAATCAGCGGCCGTGGTCAAATCATTGGAGATCACAGAAGAGAAAGGAGGCTCGATCCAGGTTACGATAGAGGATGGATCTGTCAAGATCCAAGAAATGAGTGAAGAGGACAAAATCAAATTTAAGAAACGAAGCGCAAGCGCCCCCCCCGGCCCCAGCCTAAAGCCAACCCTAGTACGAGAAAATAGCATCCAGAAAATAGTTAAAACACTTTCTTTGGGTCACAATGAGTCATCGCTGCACTCTGGTTTTATGTTGGTACCATAAGAATATATAGTAATAAATGTGAAGTTGGAAATTAAATCAGTTAGGTCACATATGAACAATAAATATCCCTCTCTCTCAAATTAAAGGAAATATATATAGGAGGTTGGAGGTATTGTAAATATTGAGTAGTAACATATTGATAAAAGGCAAATCATAATGGCATGCAGAAGGCAATCCTATTAATAGAAAGCGCATGCAATATTTTTCGCTATTCAAGACACCATAACGAACTGGATTGGCAAAATTATCACCACTAACTACGTACTAGCTAGTCCTATATATGAATGGTTCCACATTTTACGTGGTTAAAGCAAAATGAGAGATTGTATGTAGTAAACACTGCACGTCCCTAATTAGTCAATTTACGCGAGTTAATATTTTTGACTTTGTCTAGATATCCATTCATGAAAAAATAATTAACGAATCGATCACTATGATAAAACCGAGCATCATTTGGGATAGAAATTAAAATCCATCCAACCAACCTTTAACTAACTAGTAGTAGTAGTAGGATGATTTTTGGAATGAAATGAATGGAGAGGCAGGCAATTATTAACATTATTAAAAGGAAGAAGGCGACTTCCAACGAAGCAGCAGCTGTTTCTAGATGAGAATGATATAGATCAGATCACTTTTTACCTATCCAGCATTTTATTTCTACCACTACCATGGAAGTTTCAGGAAACTGTCCCCCTAGCTAACTTTTTACATATATATATATATGCCTTAATTAATGTATATTCTCTCCTCCTAAAAAAAAAAAAAACTAATTTTTTAAGACATAGATAGAGTACATGTAAAGATCCACTTAATAAATCTTTGTCTTTTCCTTGGCCGACTTACGGTTGTAGGGTTGGTTCATCTCATCACCAATTAAATTACTTCCTTTTGGTGGCCCATACATAATAACTGATTATCGACAGACAGGTCCATTCCGAGCTTAACCATTCCATTATTAACATGATCCAATCCAAAGCTTCTCATCTTTCATCTTTTTTCCTTTTCTTTCCCTCCCTAGAACATAAACATCTTGATTTAAAAATACCTTCAATTTCTCAAGTTTTCAGTAAATGTGTACTTCCCGTAGCGAACTTATATTATTTATAGCAAAGTTGACTCTTTATAGCCAAAAAGGAATAATTTCACTTTTGGTACCCAAAGTTTACTTGCTTTTTGCTTTTGGTATCCAATGTACGATCACTGTTCATTCCCAACGTTTCTACTTTTACGCTACTGACTATTAATGTTCCGTTAAATATTAACGGGCAACATGCTGTTGTAGGTTAATTTGAGTATAAAAGAGGAAAATTTATTCATTTCTTCACTTATGTTTGTCACTTACCTATCAAACCTCAACAAAACCTTCATTTTGATAAAACACGTAATTCATAATACATTATGTACTATGGATCACATTTTTTATATAGTTTTTTGCGAATTTGTATGTAAAATATAATATAAAATAATATTTTGTTGTACCTTTTCTTCTATATATCTCCTATAATTTGTATTATGCTTTTGAAGGAAACGATAAAATATATATAAAAAAGAAAGAAAGTTCATACTCCTAATGTTAAAATATAGAAACTAATTTTGCAACAAACCCAAATTATAGGGGAGTCGAAGAGAGTATTACAGTTTTTCGTTTAATATGAAGGAAATTATTCTTATTAAAGCCATACTTTTATCTACCTACTTAAACTTATTTTGTTGCATTATTAATCCTACAATCAATAAATGTCAAGTAAATTAAAATATTAAATTTATTTAAAGTTAGTTTGGTGAGATGTCTCTTTGTTATAGTTGAAGTTACTGTTTTACTATATTATCAAATTATAGGAAATATACAGAAGAAAAAGTACAATAAAATATTATTTTATATTATATTTTACATATATACATATTCGCAAAAAATTATATAAAACACGTGATTCGTAGTACATAATGTATTATAAATTACGTGTTTTATTAAAATGAAGGTTTCGTTGAGGTTTGATAGGTAAGTGATAAATACAAATGAAGAAATGAATAAATTTTCCTCTTTCATACTCAAATCAACCTACAACAGCAGATTGCCCGTTAGTATTTAACGGAACATTAACGTTCAGTAGCTGAAGCGAGTAAAAGCTGAAACATTGGGCATGAACAGTAATCATTATGGAACATTGGGTATCAAAAGTAAAAAGCAAGTAAACTTTGGGTACCAAAAGTGAAATTATCCCTAGCGAAAATATTCCCACTCTTGTTTGTTGTGTTCTTTTTTTTTTTCTCAATAGTCCTTTTTTTATATTAGGAAGAGGAGAATTAAATGATCTATATTTGACTGATAATATTTATATAGCTAATTAAAAAATAATATTTATTTAACTTAGAGTAATGCTAAAGCAACATAATCGATCTACATATTTAGTTTACACCAAACATTAAAGTATTCTACGAAACAACAAATTTTGTTGGTAGTTTTAACGTACAACACTTTAATGCTTGCTGTAAACCAAATTTGTAGATCAATTCTATTGCTCTACCATTTTCCTTTAAGTTATTAAGTCATATCATCATTCTTAAGGGTCTAAGTTATAAAATTCATGACCAAGGAGGCTATAAAAAAGTTATCACGTAATGTGCATGTGTCAACTTAACGACGAAAGTAAAAAAAAAAAAGAGGATATACTGTGAAACTAATACAAAAAATGAAAAACGTAAACCCTATTTTGACAAATTTGGAACTTGAGACCCTAAAGTGCTTCAAAATATGCAACTTAACAACGAAATTCTAACCGAAGTTAGAATAGATCCTACAACTAATACAAATATGTGTCATGAAAACCTATATCGCTCTATTTTAAATATGCGGCTCTATACCAATAAGATGTGCTAACATTAGACCCCAAATTTTTTATGTTCTGTTTACCTTTTTTAATGATTTCAAATAAGTGTTCAATACACCAAAATACAACATAACACCTAAAAATACAAACTATATGATTTATTTTTATAGATCCCAAAAAAAGAAAAAATTGAAAGTGTCCAAAGGTTCCAACATAGATTGCCTAGGCTGTGGATGGATTGGAGAGGGATATTTGCCCAACTTTAACACCTCAAAAGATGGCCATAGTAGTAGCTAAGGTCCACTCTGGGACCAAAAGATATGACACATTCCAGTCCCATAGATATCAATGACACATTCCAGTCCCATAGATATCATCCCTACATACAATCAAGAAACATGCATTATTGAGCACTATGACAAAAACATCAAGACTTGCATTTTTAATTGCATTTCTCTACTGATATTTTGATGAAAGAGGTTAGTGAGCTACCCTAGCCTTTAAGTTCAGTACAAACTGTGACAGTCATCAAACTCATCTACCCAAATTTCTGAAGGCATTTCAACTTATGGTAGCTAGATCGATAACCCTCAAATTTTGAAGAAAATTGTTACTTTGCTTCTATTGTTTTTTTTCAAATCGTCGTTTGAGCATAGCCAAAATTTGTGATCCCATGACTTATTTAGATTGTGAGTCAATGCTTAAACGAGTGAGTTCAAGCAAAACTGTCTCAAGTGCGTTGAACGAGGGGGTTACGTCATACACAAGGAGCTAAGTTACTTCAAGGAGCTAAGTTACTTCTTATATTAGATCTCTCTCCCCTTCCCTTGAGCCTTGAGGCTTAAACCTGTGATGAAAACCAAATGAACCGAATCTTATCTACTAAATTAACCGCCCGTGATCCTAGGTCGATAGTAATTTCAGTCACCTCATCAAAAATCAAACGTAGTTGTTTCATAAAGAGAATAAAATGATTGCAAATCAGTAGCAAGTGTGAAAAGGTTGTCACGGAAATTGATTGGCTCAGATCGATGAATTGGATTTGGAGAGGGGCGTTTTCCAGAAAGTTACTCTTTCAAAAAGATGCCCACAGCACCTAAAGATATGACATATTTCAAATCGATGACAACACCTAGTCGAAATAGATAGAACATGAACATCATATCCCTTGCAAACAACAACCCATGATTAACTAATGGACTGCCCAAAACACTCTAATCTCTCTCTCTCTCTTTCGATTTTTTGGCTAACAAAGTAATTATTTTGAGAAAAGATGTTAGTGGGATAGCTTAATTTAATCAATAAATTAATACACTAAATTAATACACAGCCTTTTAATTTGGTTACAAACTGTGAAATTAGACGCAACTAGCCAAACTTTTGATGACATTTCAAGTATGTTTAACATGAATTTAATTTTCTACGTTGAGAATAATAAAGTATAAGGAGATAGACACCAGATCAAGATACCATTGTTGTTCAAACCTCACCAAAAAGATACCATTTAGTCTACTAATGAGCTCAAGCTCAATTGCTGCTACTACTCACTTCTTTTAAGAGAGAGGTCCGGTGTTTAAAGTCTTACTAGAGGTACCATTTATTCTAAGTAGCCATTATTAATTGTAGCCTTTCAAGGCCTTAATAATAATAATTTCTCTATTGAAAATTGTTAGGTGTTGCTTTTCTTTAACTCAAAGAGAGAATATATAAGGGGTGAATTGTTGGTTAGACTAAGTATCTACTAATTAAAATTGTTCCTCGCGCGCAACATATTTAGACAGCAAGTCAACATATCTAAACGACAGAGTTCAAACATACATAATCTTGAATGCATTGACTGAGATTTCACAACCTACACGAGGATCGGAGGAGCTAAGTTGCTTGAAAGATTGAATTGAGTTTGAACTTACTTTGAATAAGAAAAGATAAATGCAATTAAACCAAAGCCAGTTCTAAGTTTACCGCCCTCCCTCATATTTACAAACCAAAGTTGAATAGCCGACGATACACGTGAATAAAGCAAGCAGGTAATGGCAAAATATCGTTTGGGAAATAGTATGAAAATGATGGCCATTATAACCTAACGTGGCAATTGATTGATGATAAATGTTCATTTCATATATACTATATATATATATATATATATATAATCTACCACGGCCACCCACTCTTCTTCCCCCATCTTCTTCTTGCTCATTCCTACAACATAATAACCTCTCTATCCATGGCTGAATTTAGCTTCATCCTTGGCATTATTGGTTGGTATTTGTTCCTCTTCTTTTCCCATTTGAGTGAAATTTTGCAGTCTCTTCTATATATTCTTATTATTTTGTTGAATTGTTTATTTTTTAACTGTTGCAGGAAATGTAATTTCCATCCTCATGTTTGCTTCACCTATGTGAGTATCTATCAGCTTCTAATCTATGTGAAAGAAACGGTTTCTTTCCCATTTTATAATTTATGTGTATAATTAATAATATTGGAATATTTTGGGTCAAAAAATTTGATGATTGGGACCTCTATATTTAAGGTTCTACGTAGTTGGTGAAGAAGATCAGATCACACCATACCATTTAATGAATTGATCGAATCCTCAAGATTAAAGCCGATCAAAATAATGTCGTTTCGAGCACAGTATATCTTGAGAGTTTCATCAACTCATTAAATGACATGACGTGATTTCGTTCACAAATATACTGAACCTTTTTAGTGAACCTTAAATGCAAAGGTTCTAAATTTCAAATTTGATAACTAGATAGGAGTCATAGTAGTAGTAGACGAGCTAGGGTATCTAAAGCCAAAAATGCGTTCAATTGAACCTAAATTGAGCTTGAGCTATAGTAGTGAGAAACAGACCTTGCACGATTTTTTCAAGCTAGGTCAATTGGATGGTTCCCAGTTGTGCACTTCTTCTTTGGAGGAGTTCAACTCTCGCTAGATAAATAACTAATAATCTTAAATTAATTTCAAAATACTAATTTGACTTTGACATGCTCCTCTTTCATAAAATTATTTCCCGGATGTTGATTTAGGAATATGCTCTTGCATATTATAAGATAGGATCACGCAGCAAGCTAACAAATAAAAACTGTAGTCTGTTTAAATAAATAAACTGGTGTATATGCAGAGGAACGTTTAGGCGAGTGGTGAAGAAGAAATCCACAGAGGACTACAAAGGGATCCCATACATAACAACATTGTTGAGCACATCTTTATGGACCTTTTATGGACTGCTAAAGCCAAATGGTCTGCTTGTTGTTACTGTCAATGGAGTCGGCATCATCCTGCACCTAGTTTACGTTACTCTGTTTCTTGTTTATGCTCCCAAAGATACAAAGGTGATATAAAAGTTTCAAACATAATTCTTGCAATCATCCACTTCAAGTACTTATGGCAGGTATAGAGAAAATCTATACCAGAACAAGTGTACATTAATGCATGGAGAGTTGTACTATAGGGTTACCTAAACATTTGGAGATGTATCATACAACTCTCTAATACAATGATGTACATATCTTCTACTCTTGTACCTCCATTCCAGAAATATGGTTTTTATTTGAAAGTTTAATACTTATAGAACTTTCGGTCCCAATTTGCAGATCAAATCGTTGAAACAGGTTGTGATTCTAGATATTGGGTTTTTTGGGTCAGTAGTAGCAGTGACACTTCTGGCATTCCATGGAAATGGACGGCTTCTTTTTGTGGGAGTTATATGTGCTGCTTTAACTATTTGCATGTATGCATCTCCTCTTTCGGCCATGGTACATAACCACTTTCCCCACTTCAACATTTAATCATTATGCGATACAATTCTTTAGAGAGTTTGATATATATATTTTTAGCTGTACACCATTTGTGCTAATCTCTTACGTATTGTGTATGATAGAGAACCGTCGTGAAGACGAGAAGTGTGGAGTACATGCCATTTTTCCTTTCATTTTTTCAGTTTCTCAATGGTGCTGTGTGGGCAGCTTATTCTGCACTCGTCAGAGATTATTTCATTGGGGTAAGTTTCATAGTAGTGAGTGAATTGAAGTGAGACAGACCATAACAATAATAATGCTTGCGGCCGGAATTTGTATCAAATATGTAGAGTTTTTTTTGACACCATTTGGATCATTAATTAATTAGGTGCCCAATGCAATTGGATTCACATTGGGCTTTGCCCAGCTAATCATCTACGCAATGTACAAGAAGAGATCACCAACAGTAAAATCAAAAGACGCAATGGAAGAAGAAGGCTCGGCCCATCTCGTCAAAGGTAGAATCGAAATGAAGGATTTGGCTGATGACGTTGAAGCCCAAAATACAAACTATAAACTCCACAAAGGAAGAAGCCTTCCGGTGCCATCCCGACAGCTAAGCTTTCAAAGAATCGTGAAGACGATTTCGTTGAGCCCTCAGGACCTGCATTCTGTTTTGGCTACAGAAAATTAAATGGCAATAAAGACTTGAGGAGGATTTCAAGATCATCACATTTAATTAATTCCAAACAAATTAAGTAGTAGTAGTATAAATTTGTAAGTAAGGTACGTAACAGTCTCTATTGGTAGCTGCATGCATTGTGTCCTAAAAGCTCTGAAATCTTATTCGGAGGGTCTAATGTGTATATATATTAAAAATGCTAGATTTACAATTAGTTTTACCATTATAAGTAACAACTCTAATTTAAATATGCACACACACTTAGCCTTCAAGTCAATGTTGTTACGATAGTAGTAAAATTAATTATAAATTTAGCATTTTTAATATATATATATATATATATGTATGTATATATTCCCCAAAATTTGGGACCCATGGCCATTACCCACCAAAACAACAATGAGGGCCAGCCCGGGCTGTTTCGGAAATCAACAATATTTCTTTTTGGGCGGTTCTAAAAAAAAGTTCATTTTGTAATCTTTTCTTTTTAAAAATGCTATTTTTACTATTTTACGATTAATTTGTTTGTTCATTTAATTGATGTGTTTCTCTCCCACATTGGCAACATTAAAAAGTTTAAAATATAGAATTATTTATTTATATATTTTTTTGATAGAAAAGAAAGACAGGACTAGAATTACAACCTAAGATAGCTAATTCCAGCTTCATCAGCCCTAATGAAGGGGATGAGGTCCGGGGTGGGTTCAACAAGATAGACAAAAGGGAGCTCTTGGGCAGCACCTAGCTTCACAAGGAGGTCAGCGCATCGGTTTCCCTCCCAGGGGGAGTGTTGAATAGTTATGTTCAGCTGTTTCACCAAATTAACTCTTCACATCTTCAATTAATTAGGGAGGTCATCGGGTGACTTTTTTCACTTCGGTTTTGAAGCAAACTGTAAATGATGGCCTCTCTAACATTCTTCGACTTCAGAACTTCAAGACCCGCGAACATAGCTTGAATCTTAGCCTCAAGGCTACCGCACGAACTTATACTGCCATAGAAACCACCCAATCAACTTCCTTCGGCGTCACGGATAATTCCTCCCATGCCACATTTGCCAAATATGTTGTTAGCACTCCCATCCGTGTTCAATTTTGCTCAACCTGCAGGGGGATGAGAGCAAGCAATAAGTTTTGGAGATTTATGAATACAAGAACTAACAATATTGGAAAAGGCAAGAGCAACTTCCCTAGATCAGTTGACAATTTGAGCGCACGTTCCAGCCTCCCTGCTAGGTGTAGAATTTATAACTTCCATATTTCTTTCTTTCCATATGTGAAAAGCTATAGAACAGAACAAAAAAGCCCACGAGATCCCATGAAGTTTGGTTCCATTATTGGGATTTAAGTTATATTTTATCCAATCAACAATGGGGATATGAATATCCCAACTGTTAGAATTCACAAAAAAAATTCCAAATTCTTCTAGCTTTGAAACAATCACGGATAACATGAAGAGAGGTTTCTTTCTCAGGATTGCATCTAGGGCATATGGGAGATTCACACATGTGTCTTCTCGCCCTAAGGCTATTCGACATGAGTTTGTCTTTCAAAAGGAGCCAAAAAAAGGTAATAATTTTCATCGGGATTTTAAACTTCCAAAACCAACTCCAAGTGGTATTAGAATTCAAAGTGCTATCGGATTGAAAATAATAAGCACTTTTGATACTAAATTTTCCTTTGGGGTCTGGTCCACATGAAGGGGAATCCTCATTGCTGTTGTAGATTGGGAGATGAACAGATTTAATAATTTTTTTCATTTGTTCAATAAAACCCCATATAGGGTCATCAACATCCCAAGACTTGTTTCTGATAATATTATCAACAGTCGTGTCGCACGTAATATTCATGTTAAAGCAATTGTTAAGGCTGCCATTACCTCACCACCAATCATTCCAGAGATTAACTTTGTCCCCTTTACCAATGTTCCAACAAAGACCCTTAAGAATAAAGGGTTGAGCTTTCAAGAAACCTCTCCAAGTAGGTGAACTACTGGGAGACATTTTCCATTTCGACGCAGGTTTGCCGTTGATATATTTAGTATCCATTACTTTAATCCAAAAAATGTCACTTTTATTCATCACTTGCCAAATAAGCTTAGCCAAGTGAGTATTGTCTCTAGTCTTACGAATGCCAAGACCCCCATTTCTTTTCGATTTACAAACATTATTCCAGCCAATAAGATGAGTTTTTATTTTCATATCGTTGGTGTGACCCCACAAAAAGCTCCTATTTAAACGGTCCAACTTGTCACAAGTACTCAAAGGGAGATGACATAACTCCATGGAGTAGGTAAAAATGGATAGTAACCGCATTAATGAGAGTCATTCTACCAGTGATGGACATTAAATTTGCTTTCCAAGTAGTCAACTTGCTCGAAACTTTCTCCACAATATGATTAAAAGTATTTCTTTTCATTTTACGTGGAGAAGAGGGATTCCTAAGTACATCCCAAGATCATTAGTGATAGGAATACCGGTAGTATATTTCATAGCATTAACTCTATCACTAGACACATTTCTGAAATAAAACATTTAGATTTGGCAAGATTTATCTTTTGGCCCGAGGCATTACAAAAATTACTAAGAGTATCCATGACCACATTACAATCAAGAATCTCGGCTTTGGAAAAAAGAATTAAGTCATCCGCATAAAAAAGTTGGGAGATAGCATGACCATTCCTTGAAGGCTTTAGACCCCTCCATTTATTATTATTCACGGAATCAAGGATCAAGTGATAGTAATTTTTACGTGAAACATAGTCAACTTTGGTAAATTTAGGACTCGTCTTTAAGAACGAAGGGAGTAAATTGATGTTGGCGTTCAGAAAAAGAAATAATAATTGTTCCCCTCGCTCGCCCTCTCAAAGGAAAATGAGTTGTTTAGCATAAGAAAATTGGCTACAGCCCATCTCCACTAACTCAATTGGACGATCGATATTGAGTGAACTCTCCAATTAATTTTCATTTAAAGGGTCGTTTTCAGACTGTGACGTCTCAATTAATTATAAACCAACACTCAAAACTTAATTCTAAGTTAGTTCCTCTTTCTGTAAACTTTACAATTACTACTCCGTCCCAAAATAATTATTATTTTAATAAAGTTTTTTTTGTCCCAAAATATTTTGCTACAATTGTCCTTAATTATTACTTTCATTAAAGAGAATTGATAAAAAGAAAAAGAAAAAGTACTCCTACAACTTACCTACAATAATTGAACTTAAATAAGTGTAGATTAATCTTTTTAAAAGCTTTTTTAATCTGTATACAAATTGCTAAAACGACAATTATTTTAGGACGGAGGTAATATAACTGAATGTCAACGAAATGTGAACTCAACTCCATTAGTATTCATTCCAATTCTAATTAAACAAATAACTAGTCGTATGCACGAACGATATATCTCTATCTCGTGGTCGTGGTTAATTATTAAACCCTTAAAGCCTCAATAAACATCTTATTTCATCTAATTGAAAGTGGCCGTCCACAAGAGCTCCTTGACGACTCGATTTGAGATCTGATTTCTTGTGTTTTTATTTTATATGATAAGATATGGACGGGTACACAATAGGTACCTCCTAAATAACCTTTCGAACGTATACAAAGTGCTTGCTGGTTATAAGAATCAAAAATTGAATTAAATTTTTTTGTTTTTATATTAATAATGTGACACAATCACGACATTGTGTCATTAAAACTAATTGTGGTGTATAATACTCCCTCCGTCCCTAAATTATTGTCTTGTTTGATTCGGCACACGGATTAAGAAAAAATAATTAACTTGATTATTAATATTGATATAGTGTGTAGTTTCCTTTAATATCCATGTGTATGTGGCTCGTAATTAAAGTAGGGAGAAAAATAAAGGTAAAATGGTAAAAGTGATGTTCTAAAAGAAAAAATTTTAAATAAGATAATTATTTAGGAACGAAAAAAAAAAAAAGACAATAATTTAAAGACGGAGAGTAAAATTGTTGAGGCAAATGATGAAGAGAATGGAAGTCGATCTCCAACGCCACAAGATTAAAGTGGAGTGAAAAAACAAGGCCATGTGAATGACTGGTGTTTGAGTATAAAACACCCAAACCATCTAAATTTGATTGACTATAGGTTGGTCCCTTCGTTCAAAATTGGTACAGACGTACATATGCTTAAATAATTGGGGCTGCAACTCTTTAGGAGAGTTCTAAATAGAAGAGATTGTATTCATATCTATCATTAATAATTATATTGAATGTCAAAAAATTAAAAGTATTATAACTAATGTGAAACAATTTAGTTGATACATCGTATCCACAATTAGGGGTGACAATGAATAACACGACACGAATGCACGAACCAACACAACACAATTATAAACATGAATTATAGAGAGAAATGACACGATATGACATGATATGATACGAAATACGACACGAAAGCACGAAATTAAAAATTTAGTTAAAATAATATTTATTGTTATATTTATAATCAAATAAGATATATAATATAAAAACACGATAGTGCGGCGCGAACATCCACAATTGCATTGAATACTTTTTTTTTATTTGAAAAATGTTTAAATCCTAGGTGACACCTAATTTTTTTTCCACATTCACATTGCTCTTAAACCTCACATTTTGTGAAACCCCAATTTTACTACTGGGCCACCATTTGAGAACAAAATTGTTGTATCACACTTCATCAATTAAATACAATACCATAATACTCCCTCCATCTCAATAAAATAACTCTTCTTTTCTTTTAATTTGTTCCCAAAATTTAGTCTCATAAGATAATGATAATTTTAGTGCAATTTGAATAAAGTACAAACATGTAAAGCTTCCACCTTAAAAAATTTTGATAATCAAATTGTACTGTTTTTTTGGGATGGAAAGAGTATTATACATTTTATTTTTTGAGATTATATTATACGTTCTAACCACCATGGATTTAACACCATTCTCTGTGGGAATCTCTCTGAGGCTTGATATCATTGTGTGTTAAAAAAAAAAAAAAGGATTTAACACCATTCTAATCTTTTAAGAAAAGTAATACTAAGGTGACTCCATCTAGGAATAAAGTTAAAGCTCAAATTGACATTAATTTAAAGAAGGGCCTGGTTGTCAAACAAGTCGTAGACTATCTCCTCTTCTTCATTTTCAAAAAAAAAAAAAATTTAAATTCTTAATTTCATCACTCTACTATTAAAAAAGGTCCAATAAACTCACTCTATAAATTTTTTTCACAGATTAATAACTATACTTTACAAAAGGTATCAATTTGGTACATAAATTTAACACTGGTAAATTATTTGGATGGAATGCAATGAAAAGACTGAAACACCCTTTAGTTGTTTAAAATTTTTTAGACTTAAATGAGAAAAGACTTAAATGTCTTTTAAAATTTGTGAGACAAACCAAATTGAAAACAAAAAAAATCAAAAAGCCCTAATCAGACTAGTCTTTGTATCTCTCTCTCTCTCTCTCTCGTCGGAAGTCATCTCCGAGCTCCTTCTCTAGCGTCGGCGAGTCTCTCACCCATGCCCTCCCCTGCGCTGCCTCCAACCCCAAGCAGAGCCCTCATTGATCTCTCTCAGTCACGCTCTCTCTATTCCCCGCTCGTAGCAGCAGCAGCCCGTGTAATTCGCTTCTTGCTGCTCTTTCGTCGGAAGGAAATATGTGTTGTGCTCAGAAAGTGTTTGATGAAATGACTGTGAGCGGTGTCAGGTTGAGTACACTTGGTTTTAGTGTATTTATATAGAGGTTCTGCAAAATTGCAGATACCGGGCAGATTTTGAGCTTGATTGAGTTGGTTAGAAGGAACAATTGGGGGATCAATTGGTCGATTATTAGGCTTTTAGTTGTTCATGGGTTGTCCTTGAAGTCGAGGGTGCAAGAGGCTAAGTGTATGTTGGATGAGTTGAGGGTAAGAGATTGCAAGCCTGACTTTATGACGTATAGAATATTTGCTGAAGCAGTTCGGTTGAGCGAAAACGTGGTTGATGTACAGATGATCTTGAAGAAGAAGAGAAATCTGGGGTGGTGCCAAGGGATAGTGATTATCGAGAGTTTATGTTTGTTTTAATTTCAGAGAGACTGATTTGTGAAGCAAAAGAACTGGGAGAAGTTATTGTGCGTGGGAATTTCCTAATTGAGGATGATGTTCCCAATGCATTGATGTTCTTTAACTATTTGCTTGAGAAAGACAGATTTCCAACTCTTCTTACTTTGAGCAATTTGAATAGGAGTTTTTGTAAGCATGAAAAAACTGACGAGGTGCTAGAAGTTTTTGAAGTTTTATCGGCCAATGATTACTTCGTAGATACTAAGAGCTACAACGTGATTGTTTCATTCTTTTGCAAGGCTGGGAAAGTGAGAAAAGCTTTTCCTCTCCATTAAAAATGCAATCTATGTTTCAAGGTTGGAAACCCAACTGGAAGATCGAGAAGGAGCAGAGAGATTAAATATTGGAATTTTAGAGAGAGAAAGATTGGAATTTTAAAAGGAAAGATCGATTGATTTAGGGGTTAAGGAAAGATAGCATGTGACCAGCACACGATAATTTTAAGGGTAACTTTGGGTTTTTTTTAAAAAAGTTAAGCTTTTTTAAAAGCAAAGTAAACGGAGTGACTAACGTGGTACTTTTTATAAAGTATAGTTATTAATCTGTGAAAAAAATTATAGGGTGAGCTTATTGAATCTTTTCTGATAATACAGTAATGAAATTGAGAATTAAGCAACAAAAAAATCAAAATTAAACAAATACATCCTTCCCCCTACGTACAATTTCTTGATGCTATGTGATATTCGATAATATCATGAATTTCAAAATAATAATGCATTCTTTAAACTCTTGGATTTTTAAAAGAGAGATATAGCATGAGGAAACTTTGTTTATTTGTCACACTAGAAGTTTTTTTTTAATATACTTGTCACGGCAAAAATAAAAAATAGATAAACATATATAAATCGTTATCAGCACCCTAACTTTCAATTGTGGTACTCTATTAATTCTTTATTTTGTTTGTATTAAATCTCTTACATATATTACAGAGTAGCATAATTGATTTTTAAAATGCTAACAACGATTTTATAAACATAAAGTTACTCATTTCCATAGAACGTATAATATAATCTCGTCAAAAAAGAAAAAAAGTTTAGTTGTGAGGAATTTTTCCATTGAACAGTTGAAGTCCTTAGTAGATTATGACAATTTACTTACTCCAGTTTTATAGTATATATATACTTTTGTAATCTAACACAAGATTCTTAAATTAACCAAATTAGACCAAAGCCATTAAAAGTTAAAACCCCAAATTGTGAAGTACTAAATTGTTTCCACATTCTAATCTTAAAAAACACGTGTGACAAGCCCCACAATAGTACTAGACCAAAGTTGATTCGGGCCCATCCCAACGGGTTAGTACTCGCGAAAATTCGGGTACGCCTCTTTTAGATAATTTTTATTTGTTAAAATTTATTAAAATTATTTTAATTTTTATTTGTTAAAGTCTATTAAAATTATTTTTAATTATTAAAGGATATTTTTGTTACAAAATATCATTTATGTTTTTAAAAATATAGAACAGTGCACGCTATGCATCGCAAAATGCAATAATAATGCATCGCAACACAACACGATGCACATAAAAAACACGGAAGCTCACGATGTGCATCGCAAAACAAGAAAATATAAATACAAATACCATTTTTACTTGCGATGTACCAAAAAAAGTAAAAAAAGAGTGGTGTTTTTGCATCGCAATGCACACGATGCACATTTTATATTCAGTTTTATGGATGTGTGTTCAAAATGAATTCGATATTGAATTATTTTGGTGTTTTTTAAATTTCTTCAAGTTGATATGAATGAGAATTTTAGTAAGAAATCGCAATAGAGATAAATACGGGATTGAAAGGAGTAAATCAAGGAAATCGCACAACTAAAAATACGTGATAGATTGTTATAGGGGCAGTTTGGAAACAAAAATATAAATTTACAGTTACCACTTTTGACGATGAACATAATAATCCTCTTTACAATTCACAAAAAATAATTAAAATAGTACTGTTATAATTGACGATGCACATTTGACGATACACATTTCTTACACACAAAAATATTGAATAAAACAGTACTGTTATATTTCACGATGCACAATAATATACTTGACGATGCACATTTCTTAACACAAAAAAAAAAATAAAAATTACATTGACGATGCACACTTATACTTGATGTGGCAAACGATGCACATTTTTTAACAAAAAAAATTACAAAATTATATTGACGATGCACATTTCACACACATGACGATGCACAAATACATTTTAAAAGCGTAATATATTGATACGGGGACAGTATTGGAACAAATAGTCAATTTATCACTTAAAAGAGACTTAACCGAATGAAAACAAATATAGTAGACTTAGGTGATTGAATATTCCACAAAAGGTACCACCCACAATTTTTCCTTAGTACTACTCTCTCCGTCCCTAAATTATTGTATTGTTTTCCTTTTCTGATCGTCCCAAAATAATTGTCTTGTTTAAAAGTTTTATTTTTAGGACAACACTTTTACTATTTTATCATTATTTTTTTTTCTATTTTAATTATATGTCCTATATATTATATCAATATTATAATCAAGTTAATTTTTTTTAATAAAAGTTAATTTTTTTTATTAATTCATATGCCAAATCAAATAATAGAATAATTTAAGAACGGATGGAGTACTAATCCAAGAAAGTCATTTCAACTCATGAATCATGAGTTGAAGAATAACAGTTTCCTCCGTCCAAATCGTAGATGTACTATATTTTTTTATTTAGTTACAAAATATAAAATTATACTAATATTTAAAAATTATACGTGAACTACTATAATTCACGTGTTTTATAATTATTATTTTTGAACTTAAGTTTAAGTTCTTGTCAGAATTCTAACCTAACAAAAATATACTCTCTATGTTCTAAATAAAAATATTATTTTACTCAACACACATATTAAAAAAAAATTCACTATAATGTTGGTATGCTTTTAACCAAGAAATATTTTTCTTGTAAACGTCATAAATAAATACTACTCCCTCCGTTTCTTAATTATTGTCTTATTTGACTCGGTACAAGGATTAAGGAAATACAATTGACTTGATTATTAATATTGATATAATATATAATTTTCTTTAATGCCATGTATATGTAGTTAATAATTAAAATAGAAAAAATAAGAATAAAATAGTAAAAATAATATCTTAAAAAAAAATATTTTTAAACAAAATAATTATTCTGAGACTAATAAAAAAAACAATAATTTAAAGACGGTAGGAGTAGTATAATTAATTGTTTTTTATGAACAGAATAAGGAATTGAGGATGCCAATGTGTGGACGGAGGAAGTATAACAAAGGTTGCAATACTTTTATTTTGCTTTTTGACTGTTTTCAAACTGCTACACATTTATTTCATAAAAATTGAAAACGTGTGAGGAAACACAATGGACATAAGTAGGCCCTAGTATGAGCTACTCAGCTACCCCCACACCAATTATAATACTCCTCCATTTTTAAATTATTAATTTTTTTTTATCTATCTCGAAATAATTATTTTGTATGATTTTTTTTTTTAAAAATATTATTTTACCATTTTATGATTACTTTTTTACAACTTTAATTATGAATTATATATACATGAATATTAAAAAAAATTATATATTATATTAATATTAATAATCAAATTAATTATTTTTTCTTAATTTATGTGTCGAATCGAACAATATTTAACTGGCGGAGAGGAAGTATCTGCCAAAATTCTGCAACTTGTACTGTGCTCTTGCGTTGAACATGTTTATGAAGGAATCATGAGCAGCGCCTATATATTTTATGTTTATAAATACCCTACCCTTATTCTCTCCCTCTCTCCAAATTAGAGTCTTTAATTCAATTCAATTACTCATCATCATCATCATCATTTTTGTATCTGATCATCTTCCTATTTAGTTAAAATGGAAAACCTCTATTTCTATGTTGGAGTGATAGGTAACACCCACATTAATTTTTCATTTTATATATTACATTAATATGCATGTCACTTAAGTTATGGGTTTTCTTGATTTAGTTATCTTAAAAATGGATCTAATCTTTCTTAATTTGTCTTCATGCATGAATTCGTTTTCTTGATCAGGAAACATCATCTCAGTCCTAGTGTTTCTTTCTCCAGTGTAAGTCAAGTCAGTCCATCTAGATCTTTACACACACACACACACACACACACAGAGTGGGGATCGGAGAGATGGACTAGCTAGCTAATTAAAATTTAATCCATTAATTTAGAATTGAATTGAATATTATTGGATGGTTGCAGGGGTACATTCAGGAGGATAGTGAAAAAGGGAACGACGGAGGAGTTTGATTGCCTGCCTTACATATGCACATTGCTGAATTCATCCTTGTGGACATACTATGGTGTTACTAAACCAGGGAGCTATCTTGTCGCCACTGTCAATGGCTTCGGCATCCTTGTTCAACTCCTATACATTTCCCTATTCCTTATATATGCTTCTCCAACAACCAGAGTACGTATACGTACAACTTCCTCTTCTACCTATATAGCTACTTAATAGATATTAATCTACGTCCACCTTTAATATATTCTTCGTCGAATATATAATTAATTAAGCATGCATATATATGGTTAATTAATTTGATACATATTTTTTCAGCGGAAGACGGCAATAGTTGCCGGGATATTAGATGTTGGGTTTCTAGCTGGAGCGATTCTAGTTACAAGTTTAGCAATGGAAGGAGAGTTGAAGATCGATGTAATAGGCTTCATGTGTGCTGCACTCAATATCCTCATGTATGCTTCTCCTCTTGCTGCCATGGTAAGTATGTAGCTTAATTAATTCCACTAATTACTCTACTTTTTAATCAAAAAGAATATATACATCTTTTATATGACCCATAATTAGAAAAATGTAATGTTTTCAAAAATAATCAAATTTTGAAATAATAAAATTTTCCGCTTAACTTTTAAAAATATAGTAAATTACTGGAGTACTTTTTTAGCAAATAATAGTTGACAATATATATATATATATATATATATATATATATATATTCTGTTGATATATAGGTTGTCAGAAAAGAAATATTAGCGGGTATAAATTAACATGTGATTACATAATATTATATATTCA
This sequence comes from Platycodon grandiflorus, assembly GCA_016624345.1. Taxonomy (NCBI): domain Eukaryota; kingdom Viridiplantae; phylum Streptophyta; class Magnoliopsida; order Asterales; family Campanulaceae; genus Platycodon; species Platycodon grandiflorus. Next base: position 16,372,373 of record CM028365.1, on the reverse strand, counting down.
TGCTTCTTTCTTATAGCCTGTTTGGTGTAGTGTTTTAAAAATGCAGCGTTTTTAAAACGCAGATTATTTAAAACGCAATTTTTTCTTTATAAATGCGTTTGAGATATTATGTCAAAACGCAATTTTTTATTCCCTACTGGGTTTTAAAATCACCGTTTTCGGAAAAAGCTAGGAATTCCAGCGTTTTAAAACGCAGCTGCGTTTTGAAAACGCAGTTTTTTCTACCGCAGCATTGAAATGCTAAATTAAGGAATAATATACGTTTTAACCCTGCATTTTGACCAAAACGCACGAACAAACGGACTCTTAGTATCTCTTGGCAGATAGCTAGTTGAAATTAAAAAAGAAAGAAAAGAGAACGTGAAATTTTATAGCACCTATCAATTAAGTAGGTACTGTGGTTGTCTTAATTTGCCACTGACAAATAGATTAGAATTAATATTAGTATAAGAAATTCATTTGTCATGTGGATGACCCTTCAATTTCAAAGCAGGAGGAATCATGCATGCATTATTAGGTAGGTAGGTTAATTTAATTAATTAATTGAATTAATTATCTGATTAATTGGAGTTAATGTAGAAAACAGTGGTGACGACTAAGAGTGTGGAGTATATGCCATTTCTTCTCTCATTCTTCCTTTTCTTGAATGGTGGGGTTTGGACTTTCTACGCATTGCTTGTCCGTGACTGCTTCCTCGGTGTAAGCCTTCTCTCTCTCTCTCTCTCTCTCTCTCTCTCTCTCTCTCTCTCTCTCTCTCTCTCTCTCTCTCTCTCTCTCTCTCTATATATATATATATATATATATATATATATACTCGTACGAGTTACTTCAAAAATTCGTTTTAAAAGTCTAATAATTAAATAATATTACAGAAATATTAAAGCATATATAGTTATGCTTATAATGCATGTGGAGGGTAAAATTAAAAAAATTATGGAGATTGTAAACGTAAATTTTAAAAGTAAATTATTTAAGTCAAACAATCCAAAATAAAATAATGAACTCTTAGCTTAAAATTGATCTATATAAACTCTCATGGTGTGGCTATAATGGAGTAGTGAAGTACCAGGGTAGTTATATATGATGTAGGGCTTGAACACTCAAGCTCTCTGGTGAGGGTTGAACACTCGACCTTTTTAAGTATTAGGATGTCTTGTCACCACTTGAACATTCGACCTCTTCGTTAAGAGAAGTAAGCAATATCAGTTGAGTTAGAGCTCGTTGGTGACACATGTAGGTTGGAATTGAAAATATCCCACAAGACTTAATCTTTTACAGATTTTCATGTTTTATAGTATGGAAAATTGGTCTGTACGTTCTTCTTTATTTTCCTTTTCCTCCTAAAAGAGGGAGCGGAGTTTGGTCGAGGATTGAAGCCTAGTGTTTTTGTTGGAGCGTTTTGTTAAAAAGCTACAATTTGTAGTGGTGAAAACGCAGTGTGGAGTTTTGAAAACTCTCCGTAATGCAAATGCAACATTGATATAGATTTTGGAATAGCGTTTTCGGTTAAAACGCAAAACTAAACAAACTCTTAATTAATAAGAGTCGAACATGAGATATTAGCTAAAAATAGATCAATTGCGGGGAGGGAAGTGACTAGGGAGGCACGTATGTCCCAAATCATATAAGGTTCAATGTAAAATGTTGGTATATAGATTACAAAAATACAAATATAGAATAAGCTGACCATTGCTAAGTAGCTTGATCTTTTTCAACTCACGAGAATGAGATAATATATGAATGTGTTGCAGGTACCAAACGGGACTGGATTCATATTTGGAATAGCACAGTTGCTACTCTATGCTGTTTATAGGAAATCAAAGAGCGTACCCGCCTCCGCCGATTTGGAAGATGGATGGAAGCACGTGCACGACCCCCTCCTCCCTTCTGGTGCTCCTGGATCCCAACAACGACAAGAGCCAAGAATAGTGAACAAATCCAATTAGGTCAAGATTTAAAGATAAAATTAAAATGGAAGGATCCATCTCCCGCAGTTAGCTTTAATCTCCTTCTTCATTTGTATTTTACTCATATATTGATAGCTTTAATGAATGTGGTTGATCATAAAGTTTGTGCCCATAATATTACGTTCGGCGTAGAAATTTTATGTTAACCAAGTAACCAACGCTCTTGATCTTGATCGATCGATCGATCATTGCTACTGTTGCCAGGCTCAGTTATTTCATTAAGCCTTAACCACCGCCTAGCTAGGTGTCACCTACCATTGTTTTAATGTGGGCTTACCCCGACCGTCTGATGATGGCCTAATTCTTCGTCCATCTGAATGACCAACCTGGTTTCCAGAATTGTTGCCAACCTCGGTTATTTCATTAAGCCTTAACCTGCCCCTTGTAAATGTTTCCTTTGAATGCAATAAACAGATGTTATTAATGCATTACAAATTATTTCCAATTAATCTACCTTTTTTTATTAAGAAAATCTTTAACATGTACACTAGCAAAATCTAAAACAAAAGAAAATTCTTGAGTGAGACTGTGAGAGGAAGGAAATAACTTTAACATGATCAGTTGCAAACCCAACTATATATGCTTTTTCAAAAGCCCGTGACACTTATTTATAAGTACATTTTGTCTCGAAAAATATCATAGTTAGTTACATTTGAAGTTTTGTTTTTAACCCTATATATATTAGAGCTGGCAATGGGTTGAGTCGGACCCATCGGGCCAAGCCTTGAAATCTGGCCGGGCCGAGCCAGCCCAAATTTATATCGGGCCTTTAAAACTAAAGCCCAGCCTCTCTAAATATCCGGTTGGACCGGGCCAGTCTGCAGGCTGACGCATTATTTCGGGCCAATTTGCACTAATTTTAACATTTTTGTCAGCCCATAGGGCCGAGCCTTAAAATCGGGCCGGGCCGGCCCAGCCCAAAGTTGTATCGGGCCTAAAAACTATAGCCCAGCCCGTCCTAAAGTCGGGTTGGCTGGGCCAGCCCATTGGGCCGGGTCAATTTTGCCGGCTCTACCTATATATGTATCGGTGGTCATCAAAATAAAACTTATAACTCAATACGTCCTAAAAAGATAGCTTTATTTGAAAGTTAAACTTTTTAAAATTATAACTTTATTGTTTGTACCTCATTTGAATTGCACTATGAATATATCATTGTTTAAAATAAAATTATTTGGAGAAAAAGTAAAGAGGAAATTGAGACTATTTTTCCTAAATAGAAGGAGTATATGTTAATTTATAGGATAAAATGCACCGGTATTTTTTCATATTGCAAAAAAGGTCTGTGTACTATGCATAGACGATAATACCCCTAAAATCATGTGATCAACACATGAGGAAGATAAAACCCATTTAATGGAAGAAATGGACAAAGGGATGGTCCGAGAGCAATAAAATTTTTTATAGGGGTAAAAATAGTGCGATAACATAATACATGACGTTTTTTTTGCTAATATGACAAAGTATAGGGACGTCTGGTGCATTTTATCCTAATTTATAAGATGATACCAAAATCGGTCGCGTCGCCTACTAGCAGAACCCTGGTTCAACCACCGTTCAACTCCTCTACCCCTAAGAAAAGACGCAGAAAATTAGTGTGAGCAAGAAAAAAATTCAGAAGAGAGAATGAATTTGCTTAGTTTTAAAAATCCAATATCCTTGGCAACAATTTCATGTCTAATAATCCTCGTTTCATTGCCGTCAAATTCCTCAACCGAAAGCCCAACGGCTTACGAGATCATTCAAGGCTACGATTTCCCAGTCGGCATACTACCCAAAGGCATCATACGGTACGACTTGGACAAATCCACCGGCAAATTCTCTGCCTATTTCAATGGTAGTTGTGCGTTTTCACTTGAAGGTTCGTACCAATTGAGCTACAAATCCACCATCAAAGGTCATATTTCTAAAGGTAAGCTTTCGAAATTGGAAGGTGTTCAAGTAAAGTTGTTATTCTTGTGGGTTAATATTGTTGAGGTCAATCGGAGCGGCGATGAGCTCGATTTCTCGGTCGGGATCGCGTCGGCTGGGTTTGATGTTGATAATTTTGAGGAGAGTCCTCAGTGTGGGTGTGGATTTGACTGTGGTAATCGACAAGTGAGCAAGCTTAGAACAAACCCTTTTGGTGTTTCATCTTATTAATTGTATCTATTGTGAATAATTTAGGGAGGCGTCTGAATCGAATTCTAAATTTTGTTAGTTTGATTGCAATTAATCGAAATGGATTCTGCCTTTATGGTTGTTTGATTGATTGAATTTGATTTACTTATTGCCTTGGTGTTTTTGATTGTTCCATTGTAACATGGAGGTCATGGGCTCGAGCCACGAAAGCTATGTGTATGACTGATAAGACTGCATACGTTAGTACTTCTTTTTATACCTTTGTACTCTTGAACTAGGCTAACGCTGCTGATGTCAAAACTCAAAACCATAGTTTCTTTCTATCCTAGGAATTGCTAAAGTTAGGTATTATTGAATAAACCCAAAGAGGGGCTATTTGTGGTTTAAAGAGTACAAGATGGTTCTATCCTAGGAATTGCTAAAGTTCTTGGTGCTACCCAGATAGACTCTTGCTTTCCGGTTGCAATGCCCCATTTAGCAGTGATGCCCAATTAGACTCTAGCTTTCCCATTACGATGCTAAATGGATTGGATACAATTCTAAGCTTACAATATTGATGATATTGTAACTTTAGTGGTTTAGCCCTTAGGTTTCACATAAAACAGTTAGGCAAGTACTCCCTCCGTCCCTAAATGAGTATTCATTTTTCAAAATTTTCTGGTCCCTAAATGAGGGTTCTTTTTTGTATAAATTTACTAATTTCAGCTTTGTCACTTATCATATCCTAGTGAGGAATTCTAGTGTTGTATGTGGACGTTAAGGGCATAAATGTACATGTGCTACTAAAATGTCCCAAAAGTCAACTTCCTTAATTTTAGTGAAAAACTAAAAATGAACACTCATTTAGGGACGGATGGAATATCAAGTTTAGGCTGGACGCTTTACAATTTTAGGAAAATTATTTGACTGATTTATGTGCTATTCTACCTTCACAGCTATCTCCAGAAAAAAGTCTACAAAGTCTTCGTATATTGAGAAGAATGGAACCACTCTTTTCCTATCTTTCTATTAGTTGGTTGTATAAGATGCATTTCTTTTTTTGTGTTTGTTACACTTACATATTCTTCCTCTCTAAGGAGTTGGGGGGTTGTTGGCTTGGTCATCAATTTTACAAGGTCCAAAAATTATAAGATCAATATACTGGTTTCTGTATGGACTGGGGGAGGGGAGATAGAGCTTGAGTAGAGAACATTTAGGGAACATTACAGCTTTCGGTCTTCATAGTACAACAAGAGCAATGAAGGAAAAAAACAATAGAAACTACTTGTTTCGTCCCATAATGAGTGTCCATCTTTAAAAAAAATTTGTTCCAGTTTTGTGTAAGTTTACAAAATTCACCTTTACTACTATCATATCCAAGTGTTCACTTGCAATGGTATAGCATGAACACTAAGAGTCATAATGTATATGTGCTACTAAAATAGCCTAAAAGTCAACTTCCTTAATTTTAGTAAAAAACTAAAAATAGACACTCATCTTGGGATGAGGGAGTAGCTTGTTTGTAGCTTAATAATGAGAACCCACCGTACAAGAATCTGAATAGTGGAACAGCCTAGTGAAAAGAAAAGAATGAATAAACGTATGCGATGAGAACATCCCCAGCTTGCAATTGTATCTGCAGACTAAATGTTCCTTCCAAATCATTGTCTACAGTTAAGTATTTAGCCATTAGATAAGCAGAAATCTTGTTGACAATTGTGGTATTCGAAATCTTCTAGGTTCTTGATTTTTCCTCTGGAAGATGGTGATGGTCTATATAATATGTGATCATAATTGATGACAAGCTATGTTATTCATTGCAAATTCTACCCAATTGAACAGCATGTTGGGAGCTTTTATTTTACGCCAGTTATGGTATATGTAACTTCTAACTCTGGCTCACAGTTGTTTGTTATGGAGAGCATGGCTCGTGTTAGACACGATCACAATGCATTTTTCAAGGGTATGTTACATGGCTACCAATATCATAATATAAAACAATTTCATGGCTACAAGAAAAAGGATTAAGCTAGGACTGTTTTGCGGAAAATGCCTTCAACTTTTGTGTTTTGGAATGTTTGATTAAAGATGTATACTTTGTTTCTTTTTTGACCGGCCTTTGGTTAGCAAGAGAGTAGTTGGACAGTTGGTTTAGATATTTCATTATTCATATTTGATTTAAGTGCTCTGCAAGTGGTTGGACAGTTGGTTTATATATTTCATTATTCATATTTGATTTAAGTGCTCTGCAAGTAGTCAAACTGTTTCAACTCTTATTTACATATAGCAAGAGCTTGGTACTGGTTGATGGTCTTTTATGGGTTGAAGTGAATGAGATTTAGTTCCCCTGCAGTTTGATTAAATCTGAAACTCCATTCAGTGTAATGAATTTACTTGTATTGTTGGAAGTAAACGGTTGTTTAGAATCGACTTTCATTGCTGGAAGTCTGTCTGTCTTATTTATGGCATCATCCAAGCAACTAACAAATATGAGAATTAGATGATTGCCAAAGGATGGCCTGTCCCGTTGAGGTGCATGCCCCTCAGCAGCGGAAAAGCTGTTGCAAAATTTTGATTTCCAGAGGTGAAAGAAATATATTTATGGGTTAATACATGTTGGGTTTCAATTGCATGTTTGTTTTATAGTATTCACTACCTAAAGGAGGGAGGTATGGGGAAACTTTACTTTCTTCTTCCATCCTCCTTTTGCTGACAAATGAACTCCAGAATCAGGAACTTTTAGCTGAACTAATGAATTCAAAGCATAGTTGTTAGTATCGTACGACATGCTATACGTTTCGTACGATATGATACAAAAATCACTTATTTAGATACGTATTGCAATGTGCTCTGTATCATACAATGCACTTAGCATATCATACAAATATGCGATACGTATCGTACGATACGATACAAAAATGTTCAATTTCTATTACCTTCCTTTTTAAACCCAAATCTAATTTGTGGTCCATCATCCAATTCCCTGATCCTCTACTAAAAGAAAATAAAATTGAAAGAAGAAAATACTACGTCTTGAAATTTTCTTTTCAAAAAGGTAAAAATTTATTAGTTCTTTAACCTTAAAAGTTTACTTGCGAATATTTTCTATTTTGATCTACTTTCTCTCTCAAATTTTTTTTTTTTTTTGGTTAATATCAAACTTTCAATATATTTAGTCTTTACTTCTCTTCCTCTTCTTAGTTTTGTTAGAACTTGAAATTGAGTTTATTACCGATAGATGCTTGACTTTTTTTTGGAATAGTTTAGTTGTTTGACTTAATTTTTTAGATTTTTAATAGCAAGTTACAATATGAAATCTAAACTTAATCGTTGGATAATCTATTTTTATTAATTATTGCTTAATAGTTATTATATATATATATATATTAGCGTATCTTACGATACGTAATGCGTATTCCGATACGTATCATAGAGATAGAATTTCGATACACGATACGTATCACATTTTGACAAATATGATTCAGAGTATCTTCGTTCAAAGACCTTTCACTAGAAAATATAGAACTCATTACAAAGAAAACAACTAGTGAAACTAAGAAAAAAACGTTCCTAATCAAAGTATATCACTTAGATCATAGTTCACCACTGAAAGATCAAAGATCATATGTTGTCTAAAGACAACAACCGTGGTCAGTAACTTAATCTTTAAATTTCAGAATACTTTGAACAGAATGTGATGGAAGATGTTGCAACGTCTTTGATCACATCTACCTTGGAACAGCAAAGCAGTTTTTTCTCTCTAAATTCTCTGCAAAAACTCTATCAAAAACCGTGCCTGAACTGCAACCCTTGCTGCCTTTATATACTTCTCGAAAATACCTTGAGAATGAAAAAAAGAAACAAGGAAAAAAGAACTAAACAAAGAATGTTAAAGTTAGTAAAAATATATACTATATTTAACTAATCTAAAGTCAACTATTATTTACCTAATTTGATATCAATCATCCTCTAATTAACTAATCAATCAAGATATATCAAAAATATCATCAATCACAACCTTGATTGATTGATCTCAAATTTTACCAAGAAAGGCAAAAACTAATCAATCAATTATTCAATTATCAATTTACCCAATTAACCCAAATTAAGAATTGATTGAGAGGATTCTAAAATCCAACAGTAACAGCTGATGTTTGGCTCGGGGATTCGAATGGTTGGTTGCAAGTTACTAGTAAACAACCTTTTTATCCTTAAAACATCCATTATGATACTATGATGTATGAACCCCGAAAATCAAAAACAAACAAACAACACAAAAATGCAAAACAAATAAAAAATCAAGATGTTTGACCTGGAGTTGAGGAGTAATGCATTTAATAAGTAACTAATTTTGTGTACAAAATGATATACTCCCTTCGTTTCTTAAATAATCGTCTTGTAGTACACAGATTAAGAAAAACTAATTGACTCTATTATAAATATTAATATAGTATGTAGTTTCCTTTAAAACCCTTGTGCATGTGACCATAATTAAAGTGAGAAGAAAAAGTAACGGTAAAGTAGTAAAAATATTTTTCTAAAACGGAAAGTTAAGATACAAGATAAGTTTTTGGAACTGATAAAAAAAATAGAATAATTATTTAGGAACAGAAGGAGTAGCATATTAGGTGTTATTTTATTTAGTTTTTAGTGGGTCTCATCAGGGTTAAAAAGTGAAGCTAGGCACTTATCAAATTATTTTACAATAATGTTAGAGCAACATAATTTATTTATAAATTTAATTAAAATATTATACAATATAATTACTTATACATTAATAAATTATCCAATACAACATTTCAATGCTTGATATAAGTACATAAAATCAAGTATTCATTAGTTTCATTAGTTACCAATAATAAGTATTTGTCAAAATTGAGACTCAGGGTATCCTATGGTCAAGATTCGGTACTCGCATAGAGAAGGAATATACTTTTCAATACTGGTGCATCATAGACAAAAGTCTGCAGTCTCTTTTGATACTCCGTCCCTTTCTAAATTATTGTATTGTTTTATCTGGTACATAAATTAAAAAATAATAATTTATTTAATTATTAATATCAATATAGTGTATAATTTTTTTTAATGTTTAAGTGTATATAACTCATAATTAAAGTATATAAAAAAAGAAAAAATAAAATAATAAAAATAATATTTTTTTAAAAAAATATTTAAACAAAACAACTATTTATAGGGGTGGCAATTCGTGCTATCGTGTCGTGTTCGTTAGGGGTGTAAGTTCGAACCACCGAACCGCCAAATCGAATCGAATCGAACCGAATCGGCCAGTTCGGTTCGGTTTTGGGTTAGGACGGTTCGGTTTAGGTTTGGAAATTTTATAAATCGAGCGATTCGGTTCGGTTTGCGATTTTTGGTGCCAAACCGAATCGAATCGAACCACCACTATTTAATTTTTATTTTTTTATTTTTATATATGTATTTTATTTAGTAATTATTAATTAGTAATTGAATTTAATAAGAAAATTATTGTTGTTTACCTACATTTTGATTGAATTATTGTAATTTTAAAGTTAATTTTTTTACTTTTAATTATTTAGTTTATGTTAAAAGTATTTTTTTGATATTTAAAATTTTTTTCTTTTTTAAAATATTTAAATAATTAAATCGCGGAACCGAACTAAACCGAACCAAACCGATCGGTTCGGTTCGGTTCGGTTCGGTTTAAAGTTTGTGGCGGTTCGGTTCGGTTTGAAATATGTGAAACCGTTAGAGGGTGGTTCGGTTTGCGGTTTTGACTCAAACCGAACCACCTTCACCCCTAGTGTTCGTGTCGTACTATCGTGTTTTCATGTTATCTATCTTATTTGATAATAAATATAATAATAAATGTTATTTTAACTAAATTTTTAATTTCGTGCTTTCGTGTCGTGCCGTGTCTTATCGTGTCATTTGTCTCTATAATTCGTGTTTTTAATCGTGTTGTGCTAGTTCGTGCATTCGTGTCGTGCCAGCCATTGTCACCCCTAACTATTTAGGGATGGATAAAAAATAAAAGTAAGACAATAATTAGGGATGGAGGGAGTATTACAATTGGCGCACAAGCTTCATGGTATTGGTGTTGGTAATCATTTTACATTCAAATTTTCAAATCCCCCTTTAAGTGGAACTTGATAATAATTAATCAGAAATTAAAGAAAACAAAGATTTTATTTTCATTACTTTTTTGCTTATCTACTCATACATTGATCATCAATATATATATATATATATATATATATATATATATATATAGTCTATAGAGTTGACACATCACCCTACTTTTGCTAAAGATGGATCATGAAGCCGCCAAGTAGGATCACCTTCTCACCTTTTTCTTCGGTAACGGTTTGCCATATTAGCTATTAACAATATATATTAACTATAATTATAACAAAATGTATTATGTAATATGTTGATTACTATTAAGTATTACTATTAGGTATTAATCTTATAGATATTACTATTAGGTATTACTTATTAGTATCTAAGAGCATCTCCAATGCTAATGTGAATGTGAAAAAAAAAAATAGGTGCCACCTAGGATTAACATCTTCTTTGGAAAAAAAAAAATTCCAATAAAGTTTGAAGAAGGCTTGTGAATATGACATATCAACAAATTTTTTTCACATTGTGGATGAGACTGTGGATTTTTCACATTCTAGTTGAGGGTGTGGAAACATCTTAATCATCATTTTTTAAATTAAAAAATAACTAGATATCATCTCTCTCTTCACTTTAGTTGTGGGACCCATGCTACATGGGATCAAATTCACATTTGCATTGGAGAGGTCTCTTCTAATTGAATGTGAAAGAAGAGATAAAAAAAATGTCAAATGTGATTGAGGGTGTTAATTACACACAGGCACGTCAGATCAAATCCACGGTTGCATTGGTGATGCTCTTAGGAAGTGAACTTGAGTAATTAGTATATAAACTAGTGTTCAAAAAATCAGGCTAGGCGCCCCCCAAACGCCGCGACTAGGGACAAATCGGACAAAAAATTGCCATCTTGAGAAATCGCCGGCTTCGCAGCCTAGGCGCCGACTAGTTACAGTTGGCACCGCCTAACGCACAGCCCTAATTTCATGATTTTAATTAAGCTTTTACGGAGAGAGTGATTACAGAAAGAGATTGAAGAGCGAGATAGAGATTGAGAGCTTACCTCGCCGCCGGTGAGAGAGAGGGAGGACGCCAGTGAGCGAAAGAGAGAGCGAGAGTGAGAGAGAAAGAGAGAGTGCGCGAGAGTGAGAGAGAAAGAGAAAGAGAAAGAGAGATCGAGAGTGAGGGAGAGATATGCGACCTGTCGTCGTCTGTGAGTAAGAGAGGCCCTCGAGGGCTATTGCCGTCTTCTGTGAGAGAGAGGGCGAGGGCTGTTGCCGTCGTTGTGAGAGAGAGGCTGTTGGAGCGTTTTTTAGTTTTAGGCTTTTAGCCTAGGGTTTTCACTTTTCAAAAGTTATTAAGTGCTCCCCTTAAGTTATTAAAGTATTTTCCCTCCCCCCTCAAGTTATTAACATATTTTCCTTCTCCCCTCTACTTTGAAATGATATTGAATTTGATTTTAATTTTTAGTTTTTAACTTTTAATCTTGTAATATAAACATTATTTTTTGTTTATTTGGATTGTTGCAGCAGACTTGGTATGGATCTATGGTGTAATTATGCCTCGATTTTTAAGCCCCGTCTAGGCCCTGCTCTCGTGCCTAGCGTCCGCCTAGTGATTTTTAAAACACTGATATAAAGATTCTTAGGGAATGTGACTTTTCAAATTATAGGCAAAAAGGTTGAAATGGTAATACCTATTAATTATAGTTATTACTTATACCTATGATATTAGGGTATTAAATACTCCCTCCGTTCCACTCAATGAGTCCACATTTTAAAAAATCTAATTATTAATTGATATATTAATATCATTAGAGTTGGTCATATTTACAAAAATACTTAAGTACAACCAAGATGATTACAATACAAGTGGAGGGTAAAGATGAAAGATTATGAAAATTGTAAGTATAATTTTTTGAAAGTAAACTCTATAAGCGAAACATTCTAAAATAGTATAGTGGTTTACCTGAAACAGAGGGAGTAATAAGTATTGAAAATATTTGTATATATATATATATATACTGTGTGTATCTAGAAATACGTAAAGTCACTCGGATAGATTATTAGGAATTTTTATTGAGCAACTCTTCATCAGCTCATCTTGATTGAAAATCCTTTTAGTCCATTTGCTTCCTTTGGTCGCCTAGGTAAGGACGTGACTAGTCTCCCTCTGCTGACTTTACATTTGAATGCATCTTGCAGTCGGTATGCAACATCGTTCTCTCTCTCTCTCTCTCTCTCTCTCTCTCTCTCTCCCCATGGTTACTTTTTTATTTAATCATCAATGGTTACTCTCATTATCAACCATTAGATCAAAAATTAAAGGTTGAGATTTAATGGTTATTTAGAAAATGCAATTAATGCAAGTAGGTGAGTCATTTAATGCATTAAATCTCAACCTTTAATTTTTGATCCAATGGTTGATAATGAGAGTAACCATTGATGGTTAAATAAAAAAGTAATCATTAAATACTTCCTCATATATATATATATATATATATATATATATATATATATATCGACAATTTTATCTCTTCATTTACAAACTCCTCTCTCTTGACAATTTTTATCTCTTTATTTACAAATTCATCTCATGTAGTTGAATTAAAGTAAGCGTCTTGATTTTAATTTGTTTTCGCTTTGATTTTCAGTTTTGGTTTTTATTTCGCCACTAATCTTTGTTTTCAAAGTTGATATACTTTTGTTTCTTGGTTTTTGGTGTTTTGTTTTCTTTTTGTTGATGATTTTATTTTTGTTTTTGTTTTTATTTTCGATTATGAATTGTAATTTTGATTTTAATTTTTTCCTTGACTCTTGGTTTTTGTTTTCGTTTTGATTACAATTTGGTTTATGATTAATAAATTGTTTTAATTTTAGCTTTGGTTTTAATTTTTTGATAATTGTGGTTTTAATTTTACTCTTAGCCTTTTTTTTCACTATTAGCTTTGCTTTTGAGTTTTTTTTTTTAATTTATTATATGATGAGTTTGATCTTACTTTTATTTTTATTTTATTTTGGCTTTCGAATATGGTTTTAGTTTAAAAATATTTGTTACTGATTCCAGGATTAATTTAATGTAGGTTTCATTTTGTGATTTATGTCTTTAGTTTGGTTTAGATTGTTGGCTTAGATTTTAAGTTTTGTAGTTTACTTTTAGTGAAGATGCTGATTTGATTTTTATTTGTTTTATTTTTTGCTTTTGGTTAAAATTTTGATTTTGATTTTATTTTTGGCAAAGCATTGTTTCTTTTACATTTAGAAACACAGTTATTGATGTACAACACAAATGAAAAAAAAAATTTATTACGGTTCTAATTATATATGTCTAATTTATAGTTTTATCAAAACAAAACTAAAATAAAAAATTGACCAAAAAATTCATTTGTAAATAGTTGTCCATCAAGTTTGATTGAAGCCAAATTCAACTGTAAAAAAATAGAAGTTGTACCGTCACAATGATTTATCTTATGATTACTTGAAACTTATTGAAGTGAACAAGCTTCTAAAATTGCTCATAGTTAAATTTTAGGATATCATGATAAAAATTACATAGAGGATAGAGAATAAAAGTTGACACTTTAAATAAGATAACAAATAGATGAAAGATAAAAAAAATGATACAACAAAAAATGGGAAAAGAGAAATAGATAATAAAGAAAAGAGTAGAAGAGAGATGAAAAATAAAATTTGTACAACTACTTGAGCATTGGTAATTGAGAATGACCCACCCACATTAATAATTGTAATTATAATATCAGTATAATTGTAGTAGTTGTTTGTAACTACAATTAGAATTATTATTAATATAACAAACCCAAAGACAGAGATTTCAGATTCAGTAACTTGGGGGTTGTATGAACAAAAGAGAGAGGAGGAAGGAGTGAGTGGATATAAAGCAGCAATATACCATGTTTTTAGCTATGATTGTGATTACGAAGAATTAAGCAAAATGATACACAACTTCTTAATTTATGATGTGATTGATATCATTATTATTTTGAAATTGATTTGTTCTTCCTTACATAAAGTTCATGAAATATTAAATTTAGGAAAATAAATATATAGGAGAGATTTACGTTAGAAGATTATAAAAATGGTTACCATATTTTTAAGATTTTTAATTATGGATAAGATTGTAAATAAAAAGTTGAAAAGAGGGAGGGGAGTAGACACAAATGTATTGATGGATGGTGCATTAATTAAATAATAAAAAAAACCACCTTCATCAGTTACCTTACCATAATTTATACACAAATATTAATTATGGTAACGTCAATATAGTATATTTGGTATAATTAGCAAGCCTTAAGGATGTGGAAATGGTATAATTAGTATAAATGATTAGCATAGTACAAATTTAAAGTCAATTAATTCTATTATAAATAATTGCTCATGATTTATTTTCAATTTTTACCTTAATTTTTTTGGAAAAAAAAAACATGTTTTGTACATCCCTTTAATTGAGTTAATCAATGGGTAATATAGTAAAAACAGTACTCCTAAGAAAGAAAAGATGTCTTATGGATATTTTTTTCAAACATCCCGATAATAAACAAATGACTCTTTGTTGAGAATGTAGGAATATGATTATGCTTCATTTTGATGGTGAGACTATAAATGAATAATGAAAGCGTGTATCCTAATGAAATTTTGAGTATTTAGGTTGTAATTATATATTTTATTCAAGGGTTTGGTTTAGAAATACAATATTTTCATGAAATACATAACAAATAAATATAAAGGAATTCAAAGCATACTACTCACAAAGAAGCTATAAATGAACTAATCTCACCCTACGCTATGGAGAAGGAAAAATATACCAAACGAATGGGCCGAGCAGAGGCATGGATAAAAGGGGCGTTGGTTGCTTATAGAGTAGTAATAGAGATTCAAATATTTTGTCCAAAATTTGCATTCCAATTTAGTTGGCAAGTATGTCATTAGTTAGAAATAACATCATTTGATGTCACCATTTAATCGATCACATGTTTATCACCTAGATTAATTAGGAGAAGAAATTTGGACACAAAAGCTTGGATCCCTACCATTTAATTTTCTATATATTATTTAGATGGATGCTTCTTTTAAAGAGATATTTTGGGTATTTTATTGTTTTCCTTATGTTTTGGAGGAACTCTATTTAGAATAATGGCAAGCTGTATTCAAAGTTTCTCCACACCTATACTTGGGCAGTTCAAAATTTAAAAGTAAAATGTTAATCATATCCTTAAAGATTTTATTTTTACGTTCTGCTAGTCCATTAGATTGTGGAGTGTAAGGAGGAGTCTCTTCATGTACTATGACATGTTCTTGGCAATAATTAGACATGCCCAAACGGTTCGGAACCGGTGGTTCGAACCGGAACCGAACCGCCCAAAAAATCGCATAAATCGGAACCGTAAGGAACCGGAACCGTCCCTGAACCGGAACCGCCGGTTACACGGTTCGGTTTCGGTTTCTAATTTTTCAAAACCGTGAACCGCCGGTTTGGAACCGGGAACCGGAACCGCCGGTTCCAAACCGTAAAAAATCGCCAAAATTTAAATTTTTAATTTTGAAATTGCCTTGTTTACTCTATAATTTCAAAAATAAAAAGTTTACAAAGCTTCAAAAATTTTAAAAATGCTTTGTACAAAGTTTTAAGATGAAATCTTTTTTTAAAAAAATTATAAGAAAATATTAAAAAATAATTAAAAATTACGGTTTGGAACCGGAACCGGAACCGGCTTAGCCGGTTCGGAACCGGAACCGTAACCGTGATTTGTCGATTCGGTTACGGTTTGTTGTCTGGCGGTTTTTGGAACCGGCGGTTCGAACCGTTTGGGCATGTCTAGCAATAATGTATGAAAGAAAGGGCTAGACAGACTCATATTCCCCACCTTGATAAGACTTAAATCTCTGAAATATCTTGCCATTTTGATTTTTAGCTTCATTTTTTAAAATAATGAATTTGTCAAGTGTTACATCTTTACTTTTAACAAGAAAACATGACAATATTTACTGCAATTATTAATAAAAGTGATAAAATAATTTTTTCATCAACATGCCATTAAATTCACAAATATCAGCATGAACTTAATCTTGTATTTCAAAATTTCTTTCCACCGAGTGAAATGATTTTCTAACTGATTTAGCTTCAACTCACTCACGTTTGACATTTGAAACTAAGATCTTAGGAATTAAATCTAAATTCATCATTCTTTCACAGAAATGTAATTTAAAGTTTTATAGGCGCAACCCCCATGTGTTTACCTGGTCTTGGACCTTGCCTCCTCATAAAACGTAGTTTATTCCTTAACTTAGCGTTTCAATGCTGCGATAGAAAAAGCTGTGTTTTCAAAACGCAGCTGCGTTTTAAAACGCTGGAATTCGTAGCTTTTTCCCAAAACGCAGATTTTAAAACGCAATAGGGAATAAAAAGCTGCGTTTTGACATAATATCACAAATGCATTTAAAAAGAAAACAGCCCCGTTTTAAATAATCTGCGTTTTAGAAACGCTGCATTTTAAAAACGCTACACCAAACGGGCTCTAATTAGCGACGAAAACCGTAGCTAAATTAGCGGGCTTTAAATTAGTGATGGAATTACTTCCGTCGCTAAAAATCTCAGCAAAAATGCGGGAACATTAGAGTCGGAGTTTCCGTCACTGATTAATGGTTTCGTCGCTAATTAGAGAAAGAGCTTTCGTCGCTAATTACTGTTTCCAATCAGCAAAGGAACTTCCGTCGCTAATTACAATTAATTTCACTCGGTCAACATCCCTTTCCCCCTTCCACAGATCGTGCCCCCCAACAACCCCCTTCCCAAAAACCCCACATTCACTCCTCTCTCTCTCTCTCTCTCTCACTCACCCTTCCCTCTCTATCTCCAGCACCCACACCAACCACCACCATCGCTGCCCGAAGCCCCCTTCTCTCTCACCATCTCCTTTTCACTCTCTCTCTCTCTCCCCATCTCCCTCTCGCTCTCTCTGTCTCTCTTTTTCCCCGTCGCTAATTTTTCGACGAAATTCTTTTTCGTCACTAATTTTCAACGGAAAGGCCCCCGTCTTCAATCAGCGACCCTTTTTTTTCAATGGAGTTCCGTAGCTAATATGGATTTAGCGACGAAAACATATAATTTCCGTCACTAATGTGCGTTTTTCCAGTAGTGTTAGGGTTACTAACTTCAATAACTTTAGAGACGTAACAGAGGCGTGTGAAATGCCCAAATGCCCATATATATATATATATATATATATATATATATATGTGTGTGTGTGTGTGTGTGTGTGTGTGTGTGTGTGTGTGGGAAAGTCTATTTCTACTACAAATTTTACTTATCCACTACATTCATTAATGGTTATATAAATTAGTTATTGTTATGACACAATTGTACTCCAAATACTTACCTCATTTAATAATGAAGTAATTGCCTAAATTCGATTAATTTATTTTTGACTTTCCTTTATAACTTATAATTATTTTTTTGCTCTTCTTATATTCTCAAATAAATTATGCCTATTTATGAATACTAAAAAAAATCTATTCATTATTTTTTTATTAAATTTCTTCAAATAATTTTTAAGCAAATTGCATTAAATATTAAAAACTTGAATTTTTTATACAACTGCTAGCTTATTGTAAAATATTTTTAAATAGTCGCTAAACATATATTCATTAATTGGTTTAAAATTCAAGTTAATTCTTTGAAACTTATGATTTATACTCCGTAATTTAATATTATATAATTCATGACACTCATTTATTTAGTATATTTTGTCATTTATATTTTTTTATTTGTAAGCGAAAGAAATTAGCTAGACTTCTGTATTAGTATTTTTTTTAGTTGTTTCATTTATATTTTTTAATTTTTGTATATAAAATTATTTATGTTCCTATTCATGATTAAATATAATATTATTTGTAAAGACAAATAAAATGACAAAAATTAGAAAGAGAAACAAGATTTTTAGTTAAGGTGATAACCTAATCAAGAAAAGTTAATCGGGACAAATAACCACATTATTAAAACATTAGCACTAAACGCAATAGCGACACTTAGAGCCCGTTTGTTCGTATGTTTTAGCCAAAACGCAGGGTTAAAACGCAGCTTATTCCTTAACTTAGCGTTTCAATGCTACGGTAGAAAAAGCTGCGTTTTCAAAACGAAGCTGCGTTTTAAAACGCTGAAATTCATAGTTTTTTCTCAAAACGCAGATTTTAAAACGCAATAGGAAATAAAAAGCTGCATTTTGACATAATATCTCAAACGCATTTATAAAAAAAAAAGTCACATTTTAAATAATTCGCATTTTCAAAACACTGCATTTTACAAATGTTACATCAAACGGACTCTTAATAAGGCAATTTGGTAAGGTAATGATTAGAATGGTGTATGCATCATTGTTGTAGGAAAAATGTTTTTGACTTACTACACCATTTAAAAAAGAATTTGAATAATTGTTGGCATTATAAATTATTTTAATGTTGTGTGCAGAGCCGGTTCTCGGCATAGGCCAACTAGGCGGCTGCTTAGGGCTCCTGATTTTTAACACCAAAAAAGGTCCCCCTCACTTAATAGCCCAGTATATATAAGTCATAAGACTTATATCTTAAAATGTAATAGAATGCTCAGAATAATTAGTCTCTATATTAAGATTTTATCTCTATTATAAATAAAGCTCATTGCCCATATCTCATTTTAAAGTCCACATATAGTACTTAGGTTTGAACTAAAAAAAATAAAAGGGTGAATTACAGGCCGGTCCCTTTTTTAACATTTGTAATCGCTCCAATTTACTCATCTTTTTTTAAAATCGAAAAAATATATTTTTGAGGCGAAAAGACGATTATACTATTAATGAAAGAAAAACACACGTGCATCAGTAACTCAATGCATCGCGATGAGTAATCCAAGGCATCGCGTGGGTTAATCATCGCGATGAGCAACCAAGACATCACAATGAGCAAGGCATCGCGATGAATAACCAAGGCATCGCGATGAGCAACAAAGGCATCGCGATGAGCAACCAAGGCACCGTTTGAATTTCAATCGCTGGAGGGGACTTGATTTTAGTTTACCTTTCGAGGGCGTTGCCCCTGAATCCCCGTTGCGTTGCCCAGCATACTACGATTGGCGAATTAAGGCATCCCGATGCCCAATTTAATATAATATCAAAATCAATCAAAATGGTTATTTTTTGTTGGAAAATTTACATACAAACATGGTATTGACTTCCTATAACAGTATGATATTGATATTATACAAAATTCAAACTCAAATCATTAATTAAAGTCTCAAAATTAGTCCAAGAACATCTCCCTCTGTTTTCGAACAGCACACTGCCAAGCTCGATTTGGATCTCGAAAATAGTTTTTTTTTTTTTTGTTAAAAAATTGTGCACAAATGTAGTACTAAGTTAGGATAACAATATGAGATTGATTTTAAATAAATTCGAAGCTTAAAACATAGATTAAAGTGGCCAAAACAGCCCAAGAACAAAGAAAAACGGGATGAACTCAAAAAATTTGAATTTGATCAAATTGTGATCAAATTCGTGTTATATGCATGGAAATTGATACTCAAACATGTGGGAAGACTATATTAATAACATGAAATCATTTATACATCAATTCGAACCTCAAATCTGAAGTAACGATGTTGTTGAGGGCATTTTAGGAAAAAAATTCTCAAAGTGCCATTTAGCGGTTAAAAAAAATGGTGGACTGGAGAAAAAAAGTTTCAGAAAGTGGACCGGCCAGCAATTTTCTGAAATAAAAAATCAGGCTTCTGTTAATTTATCGAAAAATTGCTGGCCGATCCACTTTCGAAAGTTTTTATTCTCTCCAGTCCACCATTTTTTTTAACCGCTAAAAGACACTTTCATAAAATTGTTCATAAAATGCCCCGCAATAATATATACAATAGTTTCTTCCTAAAATTTTTTCGGTGAATCTTCTTTTCTTCCTAAATTTTTCCAGCCAATCTTCCAGATAACTTTTTCCTAATATTTCTCTGGTGAATCTTCCTTTGTTAGGAATATGCCTGTAAATCAGCTGATATATGTATGCATATTCCAACACAGTGATTTGCTTGTTCCCATTACAACGCATGTTTCACAAGTGGCTAAAAGGGCGCGTGGTTAGTGTGGCACTTGTTGAAACAATGCATAGGTCACTAGACTAGGAAGTCTTTGTACATATCCAAGTCTTTGTCCTACCAGAATGATGACAAACCTTCATATGAATCAAGCTCTTCAAATTGCCAGCTGACGTGACTATCGGCAGATGTCTCACTAGCGACATTTTCCTTCGCTATGATGCCTAAATAGCCATCTCTACATCGCCAGTTCTATATCGGCAGATTCTCGTATCCGCCAAAGCACTTCATCAGAGCAACTGCAGAGAAGCTATTTATTCAAGAGGAACATCGTGACCATCAGTGGTTTCTACATCAGCAGTTCTATAATGGCAGATTTCAGAAATCGGCCAAATCCTCATCGAAACAACCGCCGAGAAACCGTAAGATCACGAGATACATCGGTCGTTACTCAATGCACTTCAAGACAAAATAGATCCGTTACAAGATCTGTCGACAAATCCAAGATACGCATCGATGTCCGCACCTTCACGTTTATCCAATAGACATTTCCTCTTCGAACAAAGTTCGCGGTCTTCAAAGCTTCATTTCGAAAAAGGCCAAGCACGACGCCGCACTACGTCAAAGCAATGAAACGTCCACATCAATCACCGCATCCAGGCTAAGCTCGACACGTCCATCTATGTCCACTGTGTCACGATCATCTTCAAGACTCAAACCTAACGAAGGTCTTTGCCCAACAAATCCAAAGATGTACTCGCCTACATCACGAGATTCAGATCACCAACGGGCATAAACCTATTCAATACACCAACGGTCACCTCTTCTTCTCCAGCTATATAAGAAGACTCTTATTCTCATTTCAAAAGAGCACAATAGAGCACAAGTGCACAAGGGAGAGAGCACAAGCACTAGAACACACAAACCGTATGCTTATGCTTGAGAAAGGTTGTGGTATTGATCTTCATTTCTTCAATCCGAACCACTCCTTCGAGTGAGAAATCACAAGTGTAAGAACAAACACTTTGTGAGAGAGAGAGAAGAAAATCCAAAAGCCGAGAAGCTCGCTGATCAACAACCTTGTTGTTGATTTGAGTTCTTCTTCCTTCGAAGAACTCGGTCTTCAATGGCCTCAACTCCATCATCCAAGAAAGAGACCAAGTATCTTACGCGTTGAAGCGGATCAAGCTTGAAGATGTCCGATGAAGAGCCGTAACTTACATGTCCAGATTGCATTCATATCGGCGGACTTATACTACATTATAAGTCGTGCCGATTGTGCAATAAGGTGTCATCATTGTTGGTCGAGTGCTTAGCACTCGGTTGTTCAAATATATGCTATTTGAACAACTCCTAATATTCTCTTCTCACAACAAATATATCGAGTTGAAATTACAGAAGATGTCTTAATAAATATTAAGTACATCTTCTAATGTATTTTCGATATATTTGATTTCGCTTTCTTCATTTCTCCTTCTTTTCCTAAGGAGATTGCTAGGATAGAGAGTCTAGGTTGATGTACTAAGCATGTTTGCCTTTGAGCAAACCTCTGCTGAATTTTAATATAATATATATAATTGTTACATTCAGCCTTGATTTCTCTTTCGTATATAATTTGCTTTATCATGTGCAATCTGTTTAAGGAAAGTAAATGATGCATCTAATACAGATTATAGTCAACTGTCAAGCTCTCTTTCAAATCAAATCTTTACAGTTACTTTAATCTAAATTGTTAAACTTATGCTGTTTATTCTTCCGCTGCTCAAACTCATTTCCATCAGCTAAGTTCAACATACATCTTCCAACTGCATATTTCATATCTGCTGATCCTAGATGTCCATGATCTACATCTGTTGATCTAAGATGTCCGATCACTCTATCTTCAGCTTATCATTCAGTATGAGGAAGATGATCTATGTGTAGTAATCATTTCATCTACTCTTCAATCTAAATGTAAAATTTGGATGAAATTTTTATTACACCAAGTATAGGCTATTCACCCCCTCTAGCCTATACACCGAGCAACCCTGACCTAACAATTGGTATCGAGCTAGTACTCAGTAAACCTTATTTCAGCTTAATAACCCGAGAGTTTAGATCCCGTTGCTCGATTAGATGCATAGTCAAAAGGAGTCTTTTCAAAATCTTTTATCCACAAAAACCTTTTGACTGAGAATCCTGAAAGTCTTTTGAAAACCATCTACAAATCAAAATAAATTTTGTTTTCAAAAACATGTGAGAAAGAATATTGTGATGACTATGTGTTCACTATAAGAAAATTTATCATATATCAGAATTACATTGATATTGTGAAAAGAAGTATTATAGTGAAAGATGACTTGCTAAAGATTATGCATGTTTAATAAATCGTTCTTAATTCTTGGCATCTTCTTTGGCAAATGGGTTAAACTCATATTTGATGGATGAATAACTTAGAATCCCTTCCAAAAACTTGCTCTCTTGACATAAGGCTAACGATTGTTCCAATCCAACACCTTCTCAAGAAAACTTTTTATAAAAGTTTAGAGCAGAGGAAATAAGAGGAGTTTCAAAGGAAATTCAAAGGAAATCAAAGATATGTCATCTTCAAAATCACCGAAATTGTAAGTTCTTGGCCTAAGGACATCAATGATGAATTTGTCTTCCTTCAATGAAGAGCCTCACCGATCAAGAATACACTCAAAGAACCTATGCTCGCATTAGAACCGGTGCTTCAACGACTATGAGCAGACGCGTTCAAAGAGTTCAATGAGGAAGTAACCCCAGCTCCTAATCTCTTAACTCTTTGGGTTACACTTATAAGCTGTATTTTGAATAATTATTCTTTTGTCATGCTTATTAAGTCTCATTTGCATTATTGGATTACTAGAGCTATCTTTAGCTCATAAATGTTGCTAATTTTCTCTATGAGTACTTTGGGCAGAACTCATATGAAAGAAAAGGTCAATCATGCAACACCTCTCTCCATCGGCAGATAGTAACATGGCCGCGATATATGAAGGATCGCGATCACTCATGAGAATTCACTCATGTCCTTCACTCACTCAAGGTCAAAATCTTCACCGCTGGACTTTACAACAATGAAGTGAAAAATTTGCCGATAAGTCCAAAGGAGTTGATAAAGACCCTCTCTCATGCCTACACATAACAAAGTTAGCTATTTGCTTTCCAATGACCGTGCTCATGTCTCGCGAACTAATATGCTTATACATATCATCGACAATAATGCATAATAACCCGTCATACCGCACTTTCATTAATATACATTGATTGTATGATTTGTTTTATGCAAATGGTTTTTCAAAAACAAATCAAGCACTTTTCTATCACCGATTTCAAGTATTTTTCGAAAACCCCGTAGTTGGCCGAATTTCCACATCTGCCAACCTACACTTCATAAGCTCGCTTTATGTGCTGACTTATAGAAGTAAAATCCTTTAAAGACCTACTCTCTCAAGTCTATTAAAGGTGGAGGCACACTTTTCGAAGTTTGACTGCTTCGATTAAAGTTAAGACTATTTTCAAAATCTTGGAAAACGACAAATCAGTCAACATCAATCCTTACCAAGAATCTTGAAAATATCTAGACTTCACAGCCTATCCCTGCCATGGCGTGATCAGAAGGACAACACAACAGTAATGCTTCATTATTGAGTATCCTTCAGTCTAACCTCCGTGAGTATAAGTAGAGCTCTTCTTCATTCCAATCTCTACCATGTCAAAACTCACAAACCGCCTATAGATTACACTAGTTACAAATCGATGATTCAAAATCTCACAAATGTTACAAAATCCAAGTCCTAAGATTGGATCAAGACAATTCCTTAACAACAGGGTATGATTCCTTCATATTCATTCAATGTTGTTTCGATTTTATATCTGTTACTTCACAAGAGCTGATCTATATTTCTCTCAATAATGTATTCCCAAAAAGCATTTATAAACTGTGAAAATTATTTCCCAAAATCTTTTCAATACACTTACAAATATGAGAGAAATTGTTTCAAGTCCTGTGTACCAGAAATCATTAATTATGGTTTCAAAATCTTGTTGAGAAAACAATTGATAAAGAGATCTTCTTTTGTCTCGTCCGATAATCATAGAAGGTTGACATCAAGCATAATTTATATGCTGCAACACATGATTGTCAGAACACTTAAGAACTCTTTTAGTCAATTAGTTTTAAAAGAAAGATAGAAAACCATCAATTAATGCCAGTAAAAGTGATTTCATTCTCTCTTCTAATTTTTAGCTATCAATCTCATTGATACTCTAAAATGTCTACAGATGAATCACTGGGAAAATCAATTAGCACATACTCATTCCACTTTTGGAAGTCTGCTTGCATACTTGAACTTCACGTAAAAGATCCTGAAAAGAAATGTCAAATGTTTAGAAAACATTTAACATATTGCCATGTGCAACAAGTCTTCGGTTATATATAGGTATGCCGACCATCACCTCAAAGATGGCCGATGCGAGATAATTCATTCTGAATTAAGTAGCTAATATGGAATTGATGAGGATGATGAACTGCTAATAGTCGCCACCAATTCCCTCATCTATCAAAGGGGATTCATGGGCCAAGCAGTACATCTTTGACGGCCATCACCCTTCGGTGCTCTCATAATGACCCGAAGAAGTGAAGATGTTCTGCCTCCCCCGAGAGTTGGAGGAGATCAAAAAGGGAACACGGCCATCTTCTTATCATCCAACTCCTTCTAAATCCTTGACCAATGACTCCCAATCTAATGTCTAGGATTAGGATCTATAGGACACAAATTTGTAACATGTATTTCTTTCGTAAATAGAATCATTGTATCTTTCTCATGTAATCGGCAGTTCAGTCAAAAATCCAGTTGTATTGTTCTTGTAATCAGCTGATCCTTGCATCATACCGTGTAAAACTACTTGGATTATTGAATACAAGTTCTGCAACTTTTTCTCATGCTCATCTACTTGTCTGCATTCCTTTGATAGCATGAACTAATGTGTTAAGTGTGTTGATCAAACTTATTATATTATCTCCATTTTATTCGGTGATTAAAAGAATTGCTCTTAATGAAATGATCACTCCACCGAGACACAAACTCGCCGACATCCCATCGCAAACCTTTCTTGAACAATCTGCTACATCAAGTTATGGTCTTCTACTACTGCTTAACTTTCATCCTTAGACACCATGATAATTGCCTTTCTGAATTTAATCTTTTCACAAAGAGTAAATTCAAGTTCTGCCAAAATCTATAGTCTCTTAACAAATAGGCAGACTGCAGTATTCATGACCTTCATGTCAACCTATCAATGAATCTGCTATTACTCAATCTCTATCCTTCATGATTAAAAGGTCAAGATTATTAGTAAATCTGCTTTGAACAACAGTGTCTGCTAAATTGAACCTTTCAAGACAATTCAACAGCACTTTGTGTTCTTAGTTACGACAACTACAAAATCTTGTGTACCTTATGAGATTGCGATTATAAAGGCTTAATTAGTTGTTCTCATTATAATGGCTCAACACTAATTGGTATACGATTGAATTCAAAACACTCGCTACACCTTATCATGTGATTCTTTGCTAAAAAGGATGTAGTTAAAAATCTCTAGTAACTCGACCTATCCTCAAGATAATCGACATTCAAGAAATCTTGGGAAGACTAATATTTTCAAATATTAAGTCCTTCCTCAGAGTGAACACCGATATGACCCCCGCCGTATATAGGCTACGTCTCACTCTCTTCGTAACAAGTCTAGTCTGCAGATCTCTTCCTTTGGTGTAGAATGCTTAGATCTGTGAATAGAAAGAAGAACGGACATCACTTCGTGTACACATGTAATATCTCACTTGATCTATTTAATATTCTTACTAAGCTTTATTAATCTTAAATAGATTGATGTCCATTATAAATAGAGTCTACTCAATCGGTATCAGCTGTCCTTACCTTAGCTGATATTAATCACACTACCAATGATAGACACAACAATTGATATCAGCAGTTCCTACTTTAGCAAATACCTAATACAACCGCGATAGTGTCTTCATTCATTAAAAGACTCATCAAATCTCTCAAAATTGGTATCGACTTCAAAACGGTATCGACAATCTTAAGACACATCCATCTAAAAACTTCCACATATGTGTCATGTACAACTGTGCCATATGGCTTGGACAAGTTATTTTGTCCCCAATTCATTCTTAAACAACCAATGCTGTTCTATTGTTGATTAATTTACTCAAACAAATCGCTTGAAGTAAAATAACAATATTATCTCTGGAAGCAGCTTGTACCCATTAATACCACAATAAAGGCAATCAAATTAATCTAATTATGTATTAATTTTAAACTTCTTGTTTGAAAATAATATTAATATCCTCTAGACGCCTAAGTACTAGCCATAATTACACTAAAGCATGATGACATAATCCCAAATCAAACTATCATTACTATGTCATTAAATGCACTCACTTCTTTAAGCCCCCAAAATGTCTTTTCCCATTCCTCTAATCAAGAAACCCTTTCATCTTCTCAAAAATTCAAAAATTGTATAAAATTGTATCGCTCCAACAACAAAGAATCGACTTGCGTATCTCAAAATTTCTCCACCAATAAAGTCATTTGCATCATGTGTTCACCAAATCGCCTAGTCCTCCTCATCGACCCATCTCCCACACCGAATGGCGTCATCGAATGATGGTCCTTCTTGCCACTCCTCCTCCACCGTGATTCAACGACCTCGTCGAATCTCTCGTCGTGTAAGGAATCGTCTTCGAGACCCCAGAACAGTGTATCCAATTTCATCCCTTGGATTCCCACAAGAAACAATACCGCTACTACGCTCCTGCTCCCATCGCCTCAAATGCTCACCTTGAGCAACCATCATCTCAGAGGAGCTTCACCCGAAACGCCAACTCGTCAAATCCACGGTCAATGTTCCCTCGATTAGAATCGAGACCTTCATCCTTTAACTCTACCTCATTAGGATGACTAGCTAGGTCTCTGTTTTATCAAATTAATATGTAATGCGTTTAGTTTTGTGTACGTCTGTCTGTCTATATTTGACATTCTCTTTTGTGTTAAATATACAAAATTTGTCCTGGTACATACACATTTATGCCTGCAGTTTACTTTCTTAATGAACTTCAGCAATACCTCGTAGGCAGACCTTACACCTCATATTTTAGATGTATATCTCATGCATCCAACAAAAGTCAACATAAGATTCAACCATACTTGACTATTTCGACTTGATATACTTTAAGAAAGGAACTATTTTGAATGCTTTACTACTCACCAATTGGTATCACTAATTAAACAGCTTACCCTATTTGGTACTCCTATTACAAAATAAAGCGTATCACACTACATTCTTGTAAAACCTTCTTACAAGCAATGGAAACACAATTTCTAACCTCGATATCCTATTATGTATGTCTCATACATAAAAATTGTGTATCATAAGCTATCTGCACACTAAGAATGTGTCAATATGACAAATAACTGTATTTACTCTATACGGCCTATATTCTCTGCAGAATTACATCCTGCAAATCACTTCTGCAGTTCTAAAAAGACAGCATTTACCAAGACCAAACTTCCTTCCTTCTACCTATCAAAATTCATACCTTATGAATTACCATCAGCCTGTTCTCTCTCATATTTAGCTTCTAACACTACATAATTCAATTGATAACTCTCTATCTATCTTTAACTTGTGGCCATTAAGGAGGAGAAATTGTGAAGTAGTAATGGCCCCAAGCAATTGTGAAGTAGTGTAGTAAATGTGAAGTAGTAATATGTGAAGTAGTAATAACCCCAACTAGTAAAGAGGAGAGAACTAGTAAGGAGGAAAGGAGACAAGTAATTGTAGGCCCCTAGTAATTATAATTACAGTAAGATTGACACTATTCAGAACACTAGTCATTAAGAAGGAGAAATTGGGAGAAATTGTAATGGCCTCCCAAAGTGTGAAGTATTAAGGAGGAGAGATGGAAAATTAGTAAGATAAAGAGAGAAACAAATATTAAGGAGGAAATTGAATATAGGAGAGATTGTGAAAATTGCCCGAAAAATGTGAACTTATAAGGAGGAGAGATAAACAAACATTAAGGAGGAGAGATAGACAACTTGTAGGACTGTTGTAAGGTTGTGTATCTACCCATACAGCAAAATACTATATGACTATTATAATACGCTGACTATATGAAGATGCTTAATCAATTCGATTGAGAACTAGATAAAAAGTTAACTATACTTTCTACTTCTTGCTGGAGCAACATTCTTCAGATCATCCGATGCAAGAAACACACTCTTAAGGCAATACTATCATTTGCCTAAACAATCATTTCAATTATTGCTTCGTATTTGTTCTTTCAATTATTGAGTCTGTAAATACTTAGCAATAGGTGACTATACATACGCTATCGCTTGTAAGTTCAACCTAGGGCATGCCTTGATATAAACTGAATATTCAGTAGTGGCATGTTATTACTAAGGATTGAACAACTGCTTTATAGAGCTATATGTATAAGTCAATTGTAGTAATGGTCCCAAGCAAATAGGAGGAGATTGTTAGGAATATGCCGTAAATCAGTGATATATGTATGCATATTCCAACACGTTGATTTGCTTGTTCCCATTACAACGCATGTTTCACAAGTGGCTAAAAGGGCGCGTCGGTTAGTGTGGCACTTGTTGAAACAATGCATAGGTCACTAGACTAGGAAGTCTTTGTACATATCCAAGTCTTTGTCCTACCAGAATGATGACAAACCTTCATATGAATCAAGCTCTTCAAATTGCCAGCTGACGTGACTATCGGCAGATGTCTCACTAGCAGACATTTTCCTTCGCTATGACGCCTAAATAGCCATCTCTACATCGCAGCTTCTATATCGGCATTCTCGTATCCGCCAAAGCACTTCATCGAGCAACTGAGAAGCTATTTATTCAAGAGGAACATCGTGACCATCGGTGGTTTCTACATCGCAGTTCTATAATGGCGATTTAAATCGGCCAAATCCTCATCGAACAACCGCCGAGAAACCGTAAGATCACGAGATACATCGGTCGTTACTCAATGCACTTCAAGACAAAATAGATCCGTTACAAGATCGTCGACAAATCCAAGATACGCATCGATGTCCGCACCTTCACGTTTATCCAATAGACATTTCCTCTTCGAACAAAGCTCGCGGTCTTCAAAGCTTCATTTCAAAAAGGCCAAGCACGACGCACTACGCTCAAAGCAATGAAACGTCCACATCAATCACCGCATCCAGCTAAGCTCGACACGTCCATCTATGTCCACTGTGTCACGATCATCTTCAAGACTCAAACCTAATCGAAGGTCTTTGCCCAACAAATCCAAAGATGTACTCGCCTACATCACGAGATTCGATCACCAACGGGCATAAACCTATTCAATACACCAACGGTCACCTCTTCTTCTCCGCTATATAAGAAGACTCTTATTCTCATTTCAAAAGAGCACAATAGAGCACAAGTGCACAAGGAGAGAGCACAAGCACTAGAACACACAAACCGTGTATGCTTATGCTTGAGAAAGGTTGTGGTATTGATCTTCATTTCTTCAATCCGAACCACTCCTTCGAGTGAGAAATCACAAGTGTAAGAACAAACACTTTGTGAGAGAGAGAGAAGAAAATCCAAAAGCCGAGAAGCTCGCTTGATCAACAACCTTGTTGTTGATTTGAGTTCTTCTTCCTTCGAAGAACTCGGTCTCTTCGATGGCCTCAACTCCATCATCCAAGAAAGAGACCAAGTATCTTACGCCGTTGAAGCGGATCAAGCTTGAAGATGTCCGATGAAGAGCCGAACTTACATGTCCAGATTGCATTCATATCGGCGGACTTATACTACATTATAAGTCGTGCCGATTGTGCAATAAGGTGTCATCATTGTTGGTCGAGTGCTTAGCACTCGGTTGTTCAAATATATGCTATTTGAACAACTCCTAATATTCTCTTCTCACAACAAATATATCGAGTTGAAATTACGGAAGATGTCTTAATAAATATTAAGTACATCTTCTAATGTATTTTCGATATATTTGATTTCGCTTTCTTCATTTCTCCTTCTTTTCCTAAGGAGATTGCTAGGATAGAGAGTCTAGGTTGATGTACTAAGCATGTTTGCCTTTGAGCAAACCTCTGAATTTTAATATAATATATATAATTGTTACATTCAGCCTTGATTTCTCTTTCGTATATAATTTGCTTTATCATGTGCAATCTTTTAAGGAAAGTAAATGATGCATCTAATACAGATTATAGTCAATGTCAAGCTCTCTTTCAAATCAAATCTTTAGTTACTTTAATCTTAATTGTTAAACTTATCTTTGTTTATTCTTCCGCTGCTCAAACTCATTTCCATCGCTAAGTTCAACATACATCTTCCAACTGCATATTTCATATCTGCTGATCCTAGATGTCCATGATCTACATCTGTTGATCTAAGATGTCCGATCACTCTATCTTCAGCTTATCATTCAGTATGAGGAAGATGATCTATGTGTAGTAATCATTTCATCTACTCTTCAATCTAAATGTAAAATTTGGATGAAATTTTTATTACACCAAGTATAGGCTATTCACCCCCCCCCTCTAGCCTATACACTGAGCAACCCTCGGACCTAACATCCTTTCTTCATAAAATTTCTCCGGTCAATCTTTCAAATAACTTCTTCCTAATATTTCTCCGGTAAATCTTCCTTTCTTTATAAAATTTCTCTAGTGAATCTCTCTTCCTAAAATTTCTCCAGTGAATCTCTGTTTCCATTCCAATAGCTCGTAGCAAAGAAAAAATAATTTTTGTGGATAGCATCTATTTCCATTCCAATAGAACACTAGTGAATCTTACTTTCTAAAATTTCTCCGGTAAAATCTTCCTTTGGCTGCATCGCGATGATGAAATTAGCCATCGCGATGATGGAATTAGCCATCGTGATTGGGCATCGAGATGCCTTAAATTAGGCATCGAGTTCTAAAATTTCTCTAGTGAATCTTACTTACTAAAATTTCTTCGGTAAATCTTCATTTAGCTGCATCGCAATGATGAAATTAGGCATCGTAATTAGGCATCGAGTCCTAAAATTTCTCTAGTGAATCTTACTTACTAAAATTTCTCCGGTAAATCTTCATTTGCCTGCATCGCGATGATGAAATTAGGCATCGCGATGATGGAATTAGGCATCGCGATGATGGAATTAGCCATCGCGATGATGAAATTAGGCATCGCGGTGATAAAATTTCTCCGATAAATCTTTCATTAATGGCATAATTATCTTTTTGCAAAAATGTGCCTTTTTTTAGTTTTCAAAAAAATATGATGAACTGGTGCGATTACAAATATCCAAAACGGGACCAGCCTGTAATTCACCCTTAATTTATTATCTACATGATGTGAGGAGAGAGAATTGAGATTTGAGAATTGCGATTCGTTAATTGAAAGAAAATCAAAGTGATTTAGAAGAAAAAAATGGGCAAAAATACTGAACCATTGAATCTTTCATTGCTATTAATTTATAAAAAAGTACATCTCTAATTCTAATCTATTTCTTCTTAACTAATTTAAAATTTGTTTGGTTTTCTTTTCTTTTTTGTGTTATGCAAAATCTGTTAGAAGATGATTATCTAGGTAATTTGGTTTTGAGGTTTAATTATTTTGGTTTTGCATATTATATTTGCAATGAATAATTATTTTATTGATTAATCAATAATTTAGTCTTTAGATTTTATTTATTTAGGTTTGGGCCCCATTTTTTAAGTTGGGTGAATTACAGGCCGATCCTTTTTTGGATATTTGTAATCGCTCCAGTCTACCATATTTTTTAAATCTGAAAAAAGGCATTTTTGGGACGAAAAGACGATTATGCCATTAATGAAAGAGAAATACGCGCATCAGTAACCCAAGGCATCTTGATGCCCAATTTAATGAAAGAAAAATATGCGCGCATCAGTAACTCAAGGCATCTCGATGCCTAATATGTGCATCGAATTTGGCGAGGTGATGCCTAATATGTGCAACCCAAAATTCAAACTTAATTTTATGCATTGTAATGCCTGATATGTGCATCGAATTCAATCATATTGGCATCCCGATGCCCAATTAAAGGCATATCACAGAATACATTTATCTTTTATTTTTTGATGAAATACTAATATGCCCTTAATATTCAGTCATCGGTATGCATAATCAAAGCATTGCAATGCTTAATTCCATCATCGCGATGCCCAAATATTAGATTGCAATGAACCAAAGCAGTTTAAGGTCAAATAAGAACAAACGCGAAAACAAAATTTCCAACCAACAGTTAAAAGATTATTTTGTGATTGATTAGGATATATGTCCTAACATGAAATACTTTCAACATTAGTTTTCAAACTTGCAGAATTGATACTGCTTTGATGCGATGATAATGCATCCCGACTCCAAGATAATGCATCACGATTGGAATACTTGAACGGTTATTACAAACTGAGGCATTGTGATAAATCATTCCTGCAACGCCCTTATTAATTTCTGCATCATGATGCATAATTCATGTATATGAATTATTAATTGTTGCATCGCAATGCCCAATTCGTTCATCGGCTGAATCAAAAGGTGAGATATAGGAAAACAGAATCACCAAGTAACCCTCCTATATTCAATCTGTAGCTTAAACATTTTGATTTTAAAAAACGTATACTGATATAATGCTAACTGATAAAATTTTGGCCAGCAACACCATGTTTACGCAACCATCATCATTCGACAGAAAACAATTTACATGAGATCCCAAGGAATATTTCAAAGATAAATTTTGAGCTTCAACATTGGAATACTTACCTGTTATTAATTTTACTATTAACATGATTACATTTTTATACAGAGATGAAATATTTTAGATCGTTGAAGGGTACATTCACGTTGCATAAGGACATTTTAGGAACAATTTTATGAAACTGACTTTTAGCGGTTAAAAAAAAATGATGAACTGAAGAGAGAAAAATATTATAAAAGTAGACCGATTAGTAATTTTCTATTTTAAGTTTGACTAGTACCCCTAAAATCTCAGTACCAGCACTGATTGTGTGACCATAATTTTAAATTGTTTTAGTTGATATGATATGATTACTCCCAACCACAAACCCAAAATATATTAATTAGCGCCACTCTTAAGAAATTAGCTAAGAGTGTAATTTTTCAAAGGAAAAAAAAAAAGTGTAGTAGTAAAACAAACTAAAAAAGAAAATTTACATTTTTCAATTGAAATGAGAGGAGGTAGTACAAAATAGAAAAGTATACAAAAGGTGGGTTTTTTTTTTTTGTCAACTTAGCTAAAATTTGACCAATAATTTACATAAATTTAGTTATTTTTACAAAGTTATAAAAATTGTAATCTATATTATTTTTAAGATAACTTTTAATTAATAAAATTTTATTTTTTAAAACATAAATGAAGTATATAAAATTTTAATTTAATTTAATCATATATTAATAAAATAAAATAAAAACCTGAACAGAGGTAGTAATTGTTTAGTAGAGAGCGTGACGAATACTCTGGAAAGATGGATCGAACTGGAAAAGTGGAAAAACCTTTCCATACATTCCTAACTTTTTTCACGGATCAGTAACACCTGGCGCTAAATGGTCAAAATAGTCCGTCTAAAAGAAATTGGGACAAGTTATTCCGTAAAACTATCACGTTAGGTTATTAATGCGACGAATCAGTTTAATATTAAAATATGCAGTTGAAATTTTTATTTATCGCAACGATAAATAAATGTAGTATTTTTCATTAATAAACATCATTTTAAAGATACTATCTAATTGTGAGCATCGGTTCATATGTTAAAATTATTGTAATATTTTATCCGTTTATAAATTATTATTTTGTTTAATTTTTATTTATTAAATAAATTTTTTTATATACAAATTTAACATATATTTTTTATTTTTTTTAAATTATAAAATATTTAATTTATAATTTTTTTAAAAGCTACAAATTAGGTGTTATATAATTTTAGATTTAATAAAATAATATGTCAAATTCGAAATTACGTACCGTAACAATCCATTTAATGCACCCCCGCCTATTATTTAATATTTATTGAAAATTCAAAATCAAAAATATTTTTCAACGGTCTTGAATGAATCTTCTTGGCAGTTGACCCTTTTGCCTAAACTGACCGATGATTTTTTTTTTTTATCTGTTTTGTGTGTGTCTCTGTGTGTGTGTGTGTATGTGTGAGAGAGAGAGAGAGAGAGAGAGAGAGAGGATCAAACCAACACACACAACACACATACGAAATGCGCGTAGTATATGTATAGAGAGAGAAACCAAAAGCTAGAGAGAGAGAAACCAAAAGCTAGCGAGAGAGAGACGAGCAGAGCACGCATCGTTTGAGAAAATGACATGTCCAAATTCATCATCGTCTTCTTCTTATTATTCTTCTTCATAGATCAATCAATCAACAATTCAATCCCAATCCAATCCTTATCCATTGGATATATATAGAATTGTTGTTTTGTTTTGTTGTCTCTGTAGATTTAATTAGGATTAAAAAGGTGGAGGTGGTAGTGGGGAAGGATGATGACAATGGAGGGGATGATGGAGAAAGGGGTGTTGGATGACATAATTAGGAGGCTACTGGAAGGGAAAGGAGGGAAGCAAGTGCAGCTATCGGAGGCTGAGATCCGGCAGCTCTGCGTCAACGCTCGCCAAATCTTCCTCTCTCAGCCCAACCTCCTCCAGCTCCGTGCCCCCATCCGCATCTGTGGTTTGTATTTTTCTGTCTCTGTGTTTTCCTTTACATATTTTCAATTTCGCAATCCAGGATTGTTTCTTTTGTCTGTTTTCAGTGTAGGACAGCCTATTGATTCATATACGTAGGTATATTTACGCTCAATTACACATCAGTCAACTATATTGTTGAATGTTCAAATAGGTTTCTAAAATTATGGGTAATACCAAAATGCCTATTTTATTTTTGTTTTGTTTTGTTTTTTTTTTTCATTTTAATTTCATTTCAAAATAATTAGGCTGATTGTGAGAAATTCTGTGTGTGTATGTGTGTATTTTTAAATTTTTTTTTTTATGGAGAAAATCAGATAAATTTGCAGTTTGTTGTTCTGGTGAGGTGCGTAAATTGTTGTGGAGAAGTCTAGATTAATTTATTGTGACCAATAGAAATGTCTGTATTTTTATGGTCATTTATTTTCTCAGAAAGAACATTGTGTTTGTTGTTTGATACTTCGTTGGCAAATTTGTGGAGTATGGTGGATTCAAATGAAAGAGGAAATCCTTAATATAGGAGAAGAAATTAGAAGACAATCGTGAAACTTTAATGAAGATGCCTATTAAAGTTCTTGCTCGCATTGCACAAATGATTGCAGAAAATGGCCCATTAAAGAGCTTTTCCTCATTTACTTTCAGATTTTGAATATTACTTGAACAATGTACTTCTTGACAACACTTGTGTTTTTTCTCCCTATTTTAGGACTATTCTTGGTCTTCCTAATATGTCACACACTTGCAGGTGATGTACATGGACAATACCAAGACCTATTGAGGCTTTTTGAATATGGTGGCTACCCTCCTGCTGCAAACTATCTCTTTCTCGGAGATTACGTCGATCGAGGCAAGCAAAGTTTGGAGACTATATGTTTGTTGCTAGCTTACAAAATTAGATATCCTGATAAAGTTTTCCTCTTGAGGGGAAACCATGAAGACGCAAAAATCAACCGGATTTATGGGTTTTATGATGAATGTAAAAGAAGATTTAACGTTCGGCTTTGGAAAATATTCACTGACTGCTTCAATTGTTTGCCTGTCGTTGCTCTAATTGATGAGAAGATAGTTTGCATGCACGGGGGACTTTCCCCAGAGCTTGAAAATTTGGATCAAATCATGGAAATTCAGAGGCCCACAGAAATACCAGATAATGGTCTCCTATGTGACTTGTTGTGGTCCGATCCCGATCCTACTGTGGAGGGTTGGTCAGAGAGTGATCGGGGTGTTTCATGTACTTTTGGAGCTGATAAGGTTGCTGAGTTTTTGGAGAAGAATGATCTAGACCTCATTTGCCGGGGTCATCAGGTAACTTCGTGTTCATAAAATTCATGTTTAGATTTCAGGGCTTAGCTTGACAATCATAGGCAAGTTAAATGGTTAACGTTACCTGCTTTAGTTTTCTTTGCTGCCTAAGTAGTTACGATGTACTCTATTTAGATCTAAAACTTGGACATCCTATACAACTAAATTGGAGATTTTTGTGCCTTCACAAGCATAGTACATGATTGTAGTTCTGCCATTTATGACTTGTTTTTCCTTTGCACTGAACTGTGGCCTCTGGTACCTCTGTAATATTTCTTGCTAAATGATTTAGCCCTCACAATCCTGACATCACTATTTGCTCCTATGTTTGTGTTTTCTTTTCACATTTTTTTCAGTTGTTTACTTAATTAACTGACCTTGTACAACATGCCAAACACATCTTTTGAATTTTCATTTTGTGCCTGAGTTCACATTGACTCCTACAAGCCTGAATTGTCAAAGTATAAATAAACTTTAGGATTATATGCTTTTGCTAGAAGTGGCAGTTTAGGAAATAGGAACGCAATCATTGCTCCAAACAATTAGTGAAGCTGTCTTTAGTTGCAAGAGCCTAGTACATGATTCAAGTGAGCCAGGTTATGACTTTTGCCTGCAGGTCGTGGAGGATGGGTACGAGTTCTTTGCAAAACGAAGGCTCGTCACGATATTTTCAGCTCCAAACTACGGCGGGGAGTTTGACAATGCAGGTGCTCTGCTGAGTGTTGACAAATCCTTGGTATGTTCTTTTGAGATATTGAAGCCAGTTGATAATAAGAAACCAGGAACTTCAAAGTTACCCCTTAAAAAGGTAACTCGGCTTTGATATTTAATGTGATTTTGTCAGATGTAAATGTTTTTCTTTCTTTCTCTTTTACGGTTTCAGTCTTGATAATTGTGTCATACAATCTCACGGTGTCTACTTCTTGCCTATTTCGAGCAGCCCCCAAAAATTGGAACTGCCTGACAGGAACATGTATATTAAGATTTGTTGAAGTCAATAGGGAAGAACAGCAAGCATAATTCCTGCTCTTCTTTTGTTTATAAATGAGATGAGCTTTGTTCCAGAGAAGAGAAAAGTTCTACTTAAACCCGTGCCAATTCAGCTACACAAGGATAATGAAGCTTGGAAACAATATGTTGCATTGGACTGAAAAAAAAAAAAAAAAAAGATGGATCTGCAAACCAGGAAGTCTATCTTTTGTTGGGGAAAGGAGCTGAGATGTTTCTAATTTGGTTGCACTGAACAGCCTTAGTTTAGTTATTGTATTCAGTACTTGCCATTAAAATTTAGAAGTGCTGCTTGAGAATGAGCCCGCCCACTAGTTTTTGAGTAATATGTTTTGTACATCCAATTGTGATTTCCCATCCCTTTGTTCTTTGAGATTATGGATAATGTTTGTTTTCTGGAATCTACTGATTTTATTGAGTTTTGACTTGTCAAATGTTGGTACTTGCATGGTAGCAATTGCCCATGAAATGCCACCTGAATAAACTAGAAACTTGACTGTATGTGTGCTTTTTTTCTTGATAATGGCAAAGGAGAATATCTTAGGGTTAATTGGACTTTATTATTCTATGGTCTGCTTACTTGTTGCCTTTAGAGGTCCATGATTCCAATTTTCCACGTTGGGTCTAAGCTTGCATTTTTGCTGCAATTGAGGGTCGAAAGAGAGTTCTCGTTAATATTTTGATGAAAATTTTTGTTATCCACACGCATTTTTGTACAGTTTGTTTGTCTTTTAACACTAGGTTATTAAACATGTCAACTACATGAATTTTAAAAAATATGTCAAGCACAAAAATAATTCTACAAAATTGTACGACAATGACTTTTTGTCCAAAAGTTGACGGAAACTGTCTTTCAAACCTCAAATGCAGTAAAAATGTCACCTTAAACCCCCAATGTGCAAAAAATGACATCACAGACTCCCACTTGCGACAGTCGGATAATAAAATGCAATTAACCCAACATTTTATTGCATCAGGAAATAGTAATACATATAAAATTTATTTTAGTTTAAGTTATTAATATTTGAAACCGGGTATACACAGTACCCTCTAGTTTCTGTCAAAAATTAGCTTGGAAACTTCAACAGCCAAATTATATTGTATACAGCGCCAATCGCCATACCCACAGTAACTATGTGCACAGTTCCAGCAGGAATTTACTTCAAAATCCATTGGAACCATCCTTGATTGATGAACTTTGAAATCCACAGCACAATCTCTTTGGACCTAGAAGAAAATGTAAGGCCAGTATCCCTTCGAATCTGAAAACCAGTTTCAAATTTATACAGGTCTCGGGGAAGTTGATCCCTAAACTAAGAACATGAGAGACTCACATGCCTACGGCTAGGAAAGTAAGTGACTCCTCATCAGCCCTACTTTTTACAGCTCAAGTTGGTAAAATTTGTTTCCATCAACCTCCTACATCAGCTGGAGCCAAAATTCAGTGAGAGATACTGCAGACAAATAATATCAAAACTAGAATTTGATAAAGTATGCCGGAAAGCCAAATCTTGATCTACCCGTATAGTTTCCTTTTTAAGCAGTGGAAAGGAAAACAAAATTTTAGCGCATGTAGATAGATGTTATTACAACATTTGATTGACAAACAAGTAAAAAATACTTGCGTTAATATACATGGTGTTGGTCAATATCTTGCACTACCCCTATTTGCTTGGCTAGCAGGAAATTTTGGGCTCACTTTCCCTCCAAGTTTTCTTGCAGTGCGTTGAATAGCTGCTTGCTTGTGGCGTTGATTGTGGCTCTTCCTTTTACTGCATGATGCAATGAATTACATATATAAGCACTCTATCCTAATGTATCAGCAATAAACACCCAAAAAACTCAAGTCTGTATAAGTGAGATGATTCCATTCCGTGCATAATATACTGTTGGTACTAACTCGTATTCAACTAAATACAAGAAAAGCAGGAACATCTAGATGCGACCATACATTATCAAAAATTACAGATTTTAGAGACCCAATCATTAGAAAACAGAACCTAGAAGCTTCCAAAGCAGACTCTTACGCTTAAATGCTTAGCTTCAATATTGTGATGCAAGTCTCGTAAAGTTACAGTTTCAAGTATCACAAAGCTATGATTCAACTTCTATTCTACTAAAATCCCAGAGTAGCTATGATCTGAGATAACCAACCAATAGCTGCCACATAAATATGTCGCCAGGACCAGACGGACTATACCAGGAATAAGCGGCATATAGGAAAGAACACTCATTTTCTTGTATTTAACTTTTTATCAGTTGTTTTAAGAAACAAAAAATCCTTGTTTCCACATCCCCATTTTTTGTGTTTCTGTGCAAGTATCTGTTAACAGCAAAACTGACCATAAATGCAGATACAAGAAGCAAATATTTACGCTGTCATCTTTCATAATTCCTTGTTTCCACATCCCCATTTTCTTTGGTACTTTTCGTGATCTTTTCATAATCTCCACAGAAAACTGCAAAGTTCAAGTTGTGTGTCACCCAAATAATACCACAACATATTAACTTCAATCTCTCAACTGTCTACAGTTGGGATAACCAATCACGTCTTGAAGTCTTAATCTGATATAACCATATGCTTATGGCAAATGAAACACTTAAAACCATTCATCAGGTTACTTCTTTCGGAAACTATATTTATACTGTCAGATCTTCTATTGTAGCATGGGTTATGCCAGATTATCGCCATGCCGGCTCCATGAACTGGACCTAGCTCATGCAAGCAAGCAGACTAGGCCGTCAAAGATAGTCAAAAGTGGGGCATGGACCAAGTGTACTAGTTGAATTTGGACTACAAGTCCATGCCCTAACACCATGGGGTGAATAACCTATCACTAGCACTTACATCCTCAAGAATGAACCAGACTAGGGCACTACATGGAGCTTGATCAAAGTGCACATGGCCCGGCTTCCCTGAGCAAGTCTTACGTTCTCCTTACATGGGACATGGGTGGACTGTAGAGAGATCTATCTATCTATCTATTTGTTTTAGTAACTAAACAACAGCATGAATGAGAGAAGGAGAAACACACAAATATCTTAAAAGCTCAACTCAAATTAATAATCAACCCTGAATAACTTTGAAGCATTACATCAGTGTTTATAGGCTAAACCTATTATCCTAATAATACTAGAACTGGGGCTATGATTAAACTAATACAACTAGGACTAGGAAAGCAACTAGTACGAAGTAAGAAAATAATCCTAACTAATTGATCATCTAAATAACACCCCCAAAACCTCCTAGTACACCCTTTTACTAAAAACACCCCCCAATATTTCCAACCCTCCAAAAATTTAAATACACCCCCCTATTTTCCTATTTTACCCCTCCTACATTTTCCTCAAAATCAACCCTTCAAACCTAAACAACAGCATGAATGCGGAAGCTTTAAAACAATATAAAGAATTAAGAAAGTGACGAAGAAAGAAAATAAGAGAGAAGGAGAAACACACAAATATCTTAAAAGCTCAACTCAAATTAATAATCAACCCTGAATAGCTTTGAAGCATTACATCAGTGTTTATAGGCTAAACCTATTTTCCCAATAATAGTAGAACTGGGGCTATGATTAAACTAATACAACTAGGACTAGGAAAGCAACTAGTACGAAGTAAGAAAATACTCCTAACTAATTAATCATCTAAATAAGTAATAATACTACGACAAATTCTATTAACACCTCCAAAACCTCCTAGTACACCCCTTTACTAAGAACACCCCCCCTATTTTCCTATTTTACCCCTACTACATTTTTCCCAAAATCAACCCCTCAAACCTAATTTACTACCTTCTTCTCCACCCCTCACTTCCCTCCTCCCTCCCAGCATTGCCCGCCTCCCCCCTCCTCCCTCCCTCCGTCTCCTGCATTCTTCCACTCTTTTTCCCTCTTTTTTTTTCTCCTCCCTTCATCTCTGTTCTTCCCTCTCCTCCTCCCTCCCTTCTTCTTCCTCCTCCCTTCTTCCTTTCTCCTTACCTCTTTTTTTTTCCTTCCTTTCATCTCCATTCTTCCCTTTCCTTTCCTAGTCAAACCCACCCCTCTCTATCTCTCTCTCTCTCTCTCTCTTAATCTGCAGTTACTCAACACAGACCAAGTTTGGCCCACGGCAAGTACCGAACACCACTATGGGTGTTCGGTCACGCAGTGCCGAACACCGTCAACTTCGTTAGGTACGGGCTGCTGAACGGTCCAAAATATTTTTTATTTTTTTCAAACCTAAAAAATGAAAAATACATTAGGGCATTTAGGTTAAAATTTATAATGGCGTTTTTGTAATAAATGATGGGATGTACCTACAGGTATTGGGGGTGTTAATAGCAATGCTCTAATACAAATCCTAACCTACCAAGGACACTTTCCAATTGACCAAAAGGCCTTGTTTAATAGAGCATGATCATTGGGCTTTGGCTCAGGCCTCCAAAGGCGCATGAAGCTAGTTAGTCCTGCATCACAGGGGTAACCCAAAATACGCAGTACATACAAAAGGTGAGTTGGGAAGGAAGAAAAGGTGCAGGGATACTGTGAGAGTACCTAAACTATATCGACATCCAACCAAGCCAACCAGCAAACCCAGTTGATTGATAAAAATAGGTACCACATATGAACTCCACTCAAGAATATCCAAAGATATTGTCAAACAAGGTAGTGACCAGGGAAGAAACTCCTTAAGTCATGACATTGAAAGAGTCAGCAGAGAAATTGTAGCTTAAAGACTGACATTTCAGTTATTTTGCAGTTCTTTCTACTCCTTCCACTTTCTGAGGTCCACTTCAGGAAATCAGAAGCTCACTCAGCATTCCCCAAATATGATTGCTTATATCAGCTCCTTGTCAATCCAATAAATAACTTATCACCTTTTTATCCAAGGCATATCAAACAAGGCAAAGAAAACACAACAAAGGTCATTATGTACCAGCAAATGGTTTGCCACAATCTTTCCTTGTTTCTCTCAAATTATCCACGCTCACAATAGCTCATAATAGTTGGAACAAGTTTACATGCAACAAACTTCAAGTTATATTCCAATAACTTTGTTTGCAAACAAGGCTACAAGCACAAGGTAGATGAAAAAATAAATTACTTTGATTTTATAGGATCTTCGGAGAAACCAATTTATAGAATCTCAAGTTAAGCCAAGTCCAAGTATTTCGGAGAAACTTCAAGTTACATGCGTGCTCCTTAGAGATGTGCTGTTGTGCTTAACCAGTTCTTGTTACCATACAAAAAAATGAGGAAGGGAGAGAGGAGATTTAACAAGAGAGACAATGACACACCTTACAGCCATTAGCCAAACTAAGTTTATGCAGAGTAACCTCACAAAAACTCATTAGGGTCCCACAGCACTGCACACCCCAACAAGGTAAACTTGCAGGGGAAAGAGAGATCACTTTGGGAAGAAAGAATAATGCAATTCGTAAATCTCGTGGAACCAAATTTCCCAGGGAGGTACAAAAGGAATAAGAAAAATAAAACATAAAGAATCAGATATTAGGCAGGCACTGTTAACACCAAAAGAAGTTTTAACTTTCTATTGGCCAATATATTGAGGTAAAACTTAATCAAGCTAAACATTGTTTAGAAAGTTCTAGTTATTATTGATCCTACAATACGCAGTTTTTCTCAAGGTATGTTTCAACCTATGGTATATTTACTACTTATAAAATAGTAAAAATAAGAAACGGCCCATCCCAGCTGTCGAATGATTGCTAAGCCTCTTTCTTACTATTAGTGGCATTTCAATCAAGCCTATCTTGGTCCAGTCTCCAGTCTTAGACTCAAGTGAGTATATGACAAAAGTCACAAAACAATCCTTGAATTATTTCATTAGATTTAAGGATCCATAATTTTTTGATAACCAAGAAGGAACTCCTTCCACAACATGGCAACATTGGACCAACCTATGGGGGTTAAGTAGATCTATGTAAGACAAAAAAAAAATCAAGATTCAAAATAATACTAACTATATAAAATATACTTTACTTAAAACGTAAACTTAATAATGACTACCAAGTGAAAATGCCATAAAAGCTTTAAAGAGGAAAGAGAAAAGGGCAGCACTCAAGGCGAAAGCAACACTTAAATTAATCAAACACGCAATATTTTACGAAGGAGAATGCAGGGCTCAAGAAAGGATCTACATCGGACTTCAAATGAACTTAAAAGTGACATAATATTACATGAAATGAGACACTGTAATTATTATTACGACAAGCTTTATTTACAACCACAAATAAAAAGAAAAGGCTGAAGTAACTTCATCTTTACATGTGGGGAGATCATCTTGGAATCATTCCTTGGCAAGAGAGATGCATTATTTGAGTGGGAATGATGTCATTGCATATGTTCGTTGAGGAAAACATCAGGCATTTTGATGTTTTAGGACCATCTACTATCTGAATGAGATGGGTCATCTTCAATTACAAACCACTAAACTTTCTTTGTCAATGATAAATTCCCTTTACCTCAGAAAATGTCATTGCCATTGCAAAAATTCTTCCCAAATTTGACCTCAAATTAGGATTTTGGTAACTTGGTAACCACCTAGAGGCAATGTTCTAAAAATCGGCCTAGACGCTAAGCGCTACCCAGGCGCCTAGAAATCAAGCAA
Organism: Platycodon grandiflorus; assembly: GCA_016624345.1. Lineage (NCBI taxonomy): Eukaryota > Viridiplantae > Streptophyta > Magnoliopsida > Asterales > Campanulaceae > Platycodon > Platycodon grandiflorus. The sequence continues at coordinate 16,328,403 of CM028365.1, read as the reverse complement.
ATCGACCACCTAGATGATAGGCGCCTAGGCACCCAACCCACTGATTTTTATTTTTTATTTTTAAAAAACTTTGACCAAAGTGACGTCGTTTTAGGCCTTTTTATATATAAAAAAATCAATTTAGATTATTTGATCATATTTATATTGGTGCAGTAGGTGTTATGGACCTATGATGTATTGCGTTATTGATTATTGTTGTGTTGTTTTGAACTTTGGAATGATAATTAGATTATTTGACTATTTGGTGATATTTACTATTAGTATATTTGAAGATTTAATTATGTAATACTTGTTAATTAGGTTATATTAAGAAAAAAGTTCAAAAATCAGGGTAATTATGCCTTAATTCTAGTCCCCGCCTAGACCCCCTAGGCGCTAAGCGTCGGTCTAGCGCCATCTAGCGAGTTTTAGAACACTGCCTAGAAGATAGACAACTGTTTTTTTGCATACTAAATTGCCATTTCCAATGGACAACAATGCCCTTTGGATTAAAAAACGCCGCACCTTCTTGCTTCCAGAAGACCATGATCATCATCTTCGAGCCCATCGTGTCAAATGCCTTGATTTACATTGATGACGTTCTCTTGTTTTTCCTGCATCACGAGTCTCGCATATAGCTCCTTGCTTAGTTCCATTCTTTCGTACAGCAATATGGAATCATATTGTGTGGGAAAAAGATGATTATTGCCACATCTACAATTGATTCTCGGAAATTTCAGATGGAAAATACTACCAGCTACACCCCACGTTGCACACGAGTAACACAAATTCCCCGATGTCTGCCATTTCTAAAAGCAATACAACACTTACTCATCTCAGCTATATTCCCATAGCTCTAAAAGGACCCTCCACAAACGAAAGCAGTCCGATCCATCAAACAATTAGCCAACCAAAATGCCTCCTCTGAATTCCCTCCACATTAAAAAGAATCTAGAGACTATTGCACGTGATGAATTTTGGGTGGCAGTACTCGTTGAAGAGAAAGATAATGTCCAATTCGTTTGCGAATACAAAAGTGATTCGTTCAAATCCTCGCAACAACATTATCATTCGACTTTTGAGGACATTCTTGCAGTCAAACGAGGAATTGTGAAAAATTCTAGTTTCATCTCATCGGTAACAAGTTCGTCATCGAAATGGACATGTCTCCTTTCCCAAGATGCTTCAATTCAAACGCAAGATTCTCCCACAACCACAATTACTCCGACGGGCGAACTGGTTCTCTCAGAAGAATGTCACAGGAAAAACAAATGTCCTTCCTCTCCCGACCAAAAGCCTTTGAAACCTCCAACCAAATCATCCTAGTCCTATGTGCCTCTGAACCTGTCGATCTACCGAGAAACCTTCCCTAAGAAATCATTAATGTCATTGAAGATTGCTCAATTCATGACCGAAACCTTCATAATTATAAAACATTTTTAGAAATCCTTATTTCCAAACATGGTTTATTTATGAAAGGTTCAAAATTCTACCCTGACTACCCTTTTGTCAGCATGTTTGTTCCATATCCATGACCTTTACCATCAACCAAAAGAAGCCCTCTGTTTCTTCTAGTATCTCTTTAAAGCGTTCACTGTCACTAATGTCTTTCACAGCACCAAACTCTTTTCTTATCTCTTTCAGTGTCAAGTGGACCGCATTCCAAATCCTTCACCTTCTCAAAATCTACTCAAGTTCCTTTTATGGTTTCGTCCAATCTCACAATGAACACAAATACTTTCAGGCCATCCGAAAGCTGCATATGTCATGATCACTTTTGGAAGGCCATGTTTCTACCTTCCTCCCAACAAAGTCACAAGCCCCAATCAATCAAAATTCATTCGTTTCCCACACACCACAAGCAGAAGCTTTTAATTGGTACAGCTATAATCTTGCAAAGACCTCCAGAGACAAGCTATACATTATGAGACCTACCATCATGTCAAGTTAATGATGTGTTCAATAAATGGAAGACAACACGATTCTATCCCATCAAACTTTTTCATGAAAAAGTCAATTGGATAGCTGATCACCATTTAGGAGCAAAATGGTGAGCAAGATTAAGGGCAAAATTTCAGCAATGGTGAATGACACATCTGGTTCATCAAATTTCTTCTTCAGATGAGACAGATAATTCAAATGATGACCCGCCAGCAGATTCACCTGGATCATCCCAACCTATTTACTTTGATCCATACGAAAATGACTCATCTCATCCTAACTCTAGATGGTCCTAAAATGTCATCCCTCGCGTTTTTCTAGACAAATGTATGCAACGACATCATTCCCACTCAAATAATACAGCTCACTTACCAAGGAATGGTTCCAAGATGCCTTCTCCACATTAAAAGACAAAGTTACTTCAGCATTTTCTTTTTGTTTGTGGTTGTAAAATAAAGGTTGTCATGTGAAGTAACAATTACAGTGTGTCATGTCATGTACCATAATGTTACTTTTAAATTCATTTGAAGTCCGTTGTAGCCTCATTCCCAATAAATAGAGGTATCCTATCAGTTGTAAGGCATCCTATCCTGAGTTTTATATCATTTTTTTGTAAAATATTTCCAATTTGAATAAATTTAAGTGCTAGTTTCATCTTGAGTGCTCCCCTTTTCTCTTTCCTTCTTAAATGGTAGTCGTTATTAACTTTATGTTTAAAATAAATTATATTTTATGTAGCTAGTATTATTTTGAATATTGATATTTTTATGGTCTTATATAGATCTATCTTAACCTCAATAACGTCTTTGGTACCAAGGCCATGTGCTCGTTGTCATATATATGGGGGTATGCACAGGAACCCATATTTTTTTTTGATAACCAAAAAAGAAGTCCTTCCACAATATTGCCACAATGACCAGCCTATGGGGATAAAACCCCTAGGGGTTCCGTCAAGTGCCCCATGCCAATGGAACTGGGCAAAGCCGGGAGAACGTAGCTTTCGTGAATCAAACCCATGAGCTTGTGGGTTGTATTTTATCACAGACCCCAAACTTAACCACTAGGCTATGGCCCCGTAGGGAAGGAACCCATAATTAAAGATGAAGGACTGTGAAGCTTGAGTTGCCTGAAACTCTAATCAGATAACCTGCTATTAGGACATTCATTTTGAACATGCTTCAGCTAAGTGGTCATGTTACTAAAGTAGGATAACAAACTGCAAAGTTATATTGAGCAACAAATAACTGACATGGCATAAATGACATGTAGCTGGTCAGAATTGAACTTCTGTCAGTTTAGAAACACTTTGAAATTGAAAAGAAGAGCCAGGTTGTGGATGATTACAGAAAATATCAAGAAAAAGAAAAATCATGCTGAACATGCTTTAATATGCTTCTCAGATGAAACTAATGGTACAAATGTTTGAAGCCACTACTCTATATTTTGTAGCTAATTGACTAATTCTCTGTATAGCATTTGTCTTCTTTTTTTAATGAACTATAAAATTAAATATAGTTGGGGCAGCAATGAAAACCAAATTGGAAAGAAAATATGGAGATAGCATGTGAGAAGAAAAAGAAAACAAAACGAGAAAGAAAGCAAGTAAAGATACATAGAACTATAAGCCTGATACAAAGATATGGAATTTCTAAACATTCAAAAGCTTTTATATTGAAAATTTATAAATGTGTGAGAGAGAGTCCAACCTGGCAAACAAGAGCCCTGCTGTAAGAACCATCCCTCCTACAGCCCATGATACTCTTTCGTTAATTGGCATTCGCCTCGCCCACTGCAAGAAATCTTTGAGAATACCTGAATTTGCATCTTTCTGGGGAACATCAGATAGTGAGGACCTCCATGAATCCGAAATAGAATCTAGACTAGCTTGCCCACCATAGCAAGATGTTTCTCTAGAATCATCAGATGGCTTAACAGAAAATCCAGCAGCCTTGCAGAGGTCTGTGCCGTTGGAGATCCATTCAGAAGCTCTACCACAAACGAAATCACTCACTCCACATGGTGCAAGGACCTGCCAATAATATCTAATTAGAACATAAAGTATATAAATTAGATATTCATGGCCAAATTGACAAAGACATACCACAAAATTTCTTAGATAATTTTACAGAGCTCAGTCTGCTGGGTCAATACATCACATGGCAATTTATGCCTACTTGCAAATATAGCATTTAGCAGATTTTTTACAATGCTAAAATGGATACAAGGTCCATAAGTATTACATGTACTGCTAACCTGAATCTTTGCATCGATAGAGAAATATGCATTGGAGCAAGCCTGGTACACTCTGTCACAGAAAGAGGCACATATGAGAGGGGGCCCAGGCAGTACACCAACATTTGGATCACAGATTGAACACTCCAGCAATTCCCACAACTGCAAGCATTCTTCACTGGCCTCCCCAGTTGAGGCCAGCCTCCTAATAAATAGGAAAGCAGGATGTGTCTGTGATACATCACAGCATGTCTTTTTGCGAAATACCCTACAAAGTGTCAAATCTTTGGGTCCCTTGTTTACTTTTCTTGGAGGTTTCCCTTGGTTTGAATATGGAGGAAAGCGGCCACCCGGAGAAATGCAAACTCCATTAGATTTTGCTGCATCAAAACAAAATTCAATTTTGAAAAGTCAAAATCAGTCCCACTAGGATTGCAATTCAAAAATCAATAGGAAAATTCAGAAAACTTAAATTAATCAGCTGTTTAGACTCAATTATGAGTGTAGAACAAATCAAAAAATGGCAGGAAGAACATTAAGATAGACCTAACAACTTTTAAAAAATTCAATTACAATAGGTTTCTATGTCAATTCTGCAGGTTAACCTCACACAAATAATTCCTAACCTGGTCTTCCTCACCTGGTCTTCCTCTTCGAGTGCAATACAAAGGATAATAGCCACACCTAACAATTTGTAACAATTTGAATTCTGATGTTTACATCATCAATTATGAAGTGGTCATCAAAATAATGAGAAAACAATCCCTCAACCAACATTCTGAAAATGTCACTGTATTCTCTGATAATTTTGGTTATAGTGAATAAATAAATCAAACAACATATCAGTTTATATCATTATATTAGGTTTTTTCTTCTCTTACAAACAATTCTGTTTTAAGATTATAATCATTTTAAGTTAGTATATCAATTCTGCAGGCTAACGTCACAGCAATAATTCCTATGGTGGTCTTCATCTTCAAGTGCAATAGAAAAGAAGTAGACATGGTAGCCAAACTAGCAATTTGAATTATGAGGCTTAGATCATCAATCATGAAAGTCGTCAACTGGTCATCAAAATAATTAGAAAGCAACCGCCAACTGATGTTCTGAGGATGTCACAGTATTCTGTGATAATTTGGGTTAGAATGAGTAAATAAATTAAACATTATATTAGCTTATACTCCCCCCCCCCTCACCTAATTGACTGCCCCTTTTTAGTGTTTTGCAAAAATTAAGAAAGTTGACTTTTAGGCCATTTTGGTAGTACGTATACATGAATACCCTTAGTAATCACAATATAGTTCGGCAAGCGCGCATTCATGATAAGGTGAATTTTAGTAACGTTATACAGAAAGGGACACTAATCTTGGGACAAAAAAATTCAAAAAAGGGACACTCAGTTAGGGACAGAGGGAGTATCGAATTTAGCAAGAATATAACTTAATGTATTTTACCACTACTTTGGTAAGTGGTTTTCACATCAACTGAAAGAATATATACGTACACTCGGGCCAAGCCTGGAGAGAGGAACACAACCCCCATACAAATGGACACACCCTAGCCTAAAAATAAACAATTCCGACAACCAAGAGGGGTGGGGGAAGAAAACCTCCAAAAAACCAGGAAAAGCAAAACGAACCAACAAGACAGTTAATCTAGCACCAAGATGCCCAAGCAGACACTACAAACTAAAAACATAACTATTTCACATAAATAACTTTGCAAGGGAGATTCAATAAGCTTGCATTTTGCCACGAAGTTTTCTTTTATTTGTATGTCTACCGAGGATACTTCTTTCCACGCTGGGCTTTCAAGTCATTCTTGGGGGAATCTACGCCTTCTCATGGGACCAATTCAAAGTCTTCACATAAGTGACAATAGCCGTCGTGAGCAAGATTTGCATTCTTGGGGGGACAGATTATTCTTTCCTCTTTGAAGTAAAATATAAAATTTCCATCTCCTCTTCACTATGGGGGAATCCATAGTAAGTTTAAGGGCATGGCCATCGCAGTTTATTCACAATCTTGTTTTGCTTTGTAACATTCATTCATAATTAAGCACATATCCTTCTTTATTTTTATATCAAAGATATAGGTATATATGCACATATAGTACAACAAAAGACCAGCATTCTTTTTATTTTTTTAAGTAGAAGGGATCACAAGATACACGCAGTTGTTGTGTTTCGCCTTTTTATCACCCTAAAGTCAAACAAAACTTTTACTTTAGTTGTCTTCTCTTGCCTTGTAACTAAATAAAAAACAGAATCTTATAGTAAGCAATCTAGAGATGTTAAAAGGGCCACGGCCCGTAGGGTTGGCCCGTTTAAACCGAAAAAAACAGGGTTAGGGCTTAATATTTTTGGCCCGTTTAAAATCATGGCCCGTTAGGGCTGGCCCGTTTAACCCGCGGCCCGTTAGGGCTGGCCCGCTAGGTTTCAGGGTTGGCCCGCCAGCCCGCATAATATTAATTAGGCCGTAAAAAGTTTAGGAGATACGTAAAACAACCACCATGAGAATAAAACTAACAACGTTTTAATCCAAAGTCAAACACATTTATCTTTTGCACTACAGGTCTTCTTTGTGTACTTGTGAATAAATACTGAAATATAAACAAATTTTTTGGAAAGAACTGCTAAGTAGAGCTATTACATTATTTATTTTGAGAAAAACAAGTTGGAAATTATAACACATCGATGTAAAAAAATGTCTAGTTTATATTTCTTTTGAAAAACATAAGAAACTATCAAAGTTATGAATGGTTTATCGATTTACTATTTAAAAATATTGTTATATCATATCTTTAATCGTGGCTCGATAGTGGCCCGTTTAGCCCGAAACCCACTAGGGTTAGGGTTAGGTCTGCAATATTAGTGGCCCGAAAAAATTGGACCGTTTAGCCCGCGGCCCGTTAGGGCCACAACCCGTTAGGGCTGGCCCGAAACCGATAGGGCTAGCCCGTTTAACATCTCTAAAGCAATCTATTACCATTTTCTAGGACTCCTCATATTTCTATAGCCTCATTCTTCAGAGACAAAGTAATGTCACAGCGAAACTGCCAGAAAGCTAATGTGAATAGTCCCCTAAAAATTACATGTTCGGTGATTCAGAAATTAGAAGTTCTCATGTTATGTCAACACTAGTATAGTGATTTCCAATCAATATCTATAACATATTAGTAATTCCTGTAATGCAACTGTTTGTTTTAAGCATTTTAAAATTTAGTAGTTTGGCTCCAACATTGAAAACATTTCCGTTCCAATCTACTTGCATTTCTATTCTTGACCCGAGGTTGCATTTAGCAGACCCTTCCGTACCCCGCTTACATAAGCATAATGTATCGGAGAATAAGAGAGCCTATTGATGGCATAATGCATAAACTTATTCGCCATCCCACAAGGACCAAAAGGAAAAAAGACCACCAAGCGCATTCTCTCTTTCCGATACAAAAAATAAATCAAAACTTCTAAGCACCACTCTTTATTGTGATCAAAGAACAAAACAATCTCAACAATCAATCCATTGACAATTTAATTAGGCGAGTGTAAACAAGTGAATAAAGAACATAGAATATGCAACTAATAAATGAATAAATGACAAAGAACATAGAATATGCAACTACTAAATGAATAAAGCCAATTCAATCGGTTAAGATCGTTAACCTACACGTGAAAAAGCCACAGCAGTGATGCATCAAATCAAATCTCTTAAGCTAACACCTCATAAGATGTCATTACCGTAACAAGGTCTGATGAGAGAACAAAATAATTAGGGTTTTGAAGCAGCAAAAATTAAGCCATAATCAAGAGAAAGATGAAGAAAAGAAGAAAAGGCAGTACCGGAGACGAATGGGAGTATAAAGTTGAAAGATGTGCTCAGCAACAACAGCAACCAAACGCCATAGCAACTTAACTTTATCGTTCTGTCGGGCGGAATTGACTCCATTTCAAACGCACTGTGATTTAGATGTCAACTCTGAATTGGGGGACGTCTACTTTTACTTCGAAGCGCGAGGACTAGAACTACAGTACTGCCAAGGCTGAAAGCCTGAACACACCCAAGCCAAATCGAGCCGGTAAAGTGTTTTTGAGACTTTTCAGTTTTCACTTTTGACTTCGAGCTCGGCTGAACTCCGAAGAGCATGTACCGACCAATGTGGCTGCACCATACTTTGAAATTACATGTGTGGCCTCGTTTGGATTGCTGAAATAAGACTAGGGAATGAAATCGCGATTATCTTTTGAGAATTGTTATTTGTATCCAGCAAATTACTGAATACACCCCTTAGGGTATTCGGCACCTTACCGAATGCACCATTTTTGTGTTCGGTCGGAGTGCCGAACATTTCGGAGGTGTACTCATCAATTTGCTGAGTGCAAATAGCAATTCTCTTATCTTTTTAACTGTTTTTTCAAGTTGGTCACTAACTTTTTTTCTTTCTTTTAATTAAATCATTGTAGTATTAAATTTACTCCAATCTACGTCATTACCCCAAATAAACGTCAAATAAGTTAACGAAACTGGTGATGTGGCTTACCGATGTCATGTTTTGATTGAGTTAGATCTTAATTAGGTGTCATGTTATACTAAAAATAAGGGGTTAAGGTGTTAAAATGAAAGTTTTTATGTAACTTTCTAAAGTATGATATGGTTTACGAAATTAAGATGAATATATTGTTAAGAAATGAATCTTCTATTGCATGGTTATAGGGAATTGCTCGAGTTGAGGATTGGTTAGGGAGGGTTGAATGGTTGTGATATATGAGTGATACTGAGTATGAAATTATATTATTTCTCTCGGGAAAGACCCAAGATAAAAATTCTTGAATATATTTGGTTTTTAACCAAAATTATGATATATTTTTAGTTGATTCTCGATCGAAAGTATGATATTATTGTAGTAATTAGTTAAGAGATGGTTTGGTGTAACTAGAGCTGGCAATGGGCGGGGCTGGGCCCATAAAATTGGCCCGGGCAAAAACTACATCGGGCCTCAAACCTCTAGCCCAGCCCAACCCAGTTATAAGTCATCGGGCTTTCGGGCCAAATCGGCCCAAATTTCTACCAAAACATATTTTTTACAAAATTTATAAGTTATCACATAAAAAAAAATTCACAACTCATTACAAGTCTACAATTTATCAAATAAAATCTCTAAATAATAAGTCGTATCTTGATGATTAAAATACAACTATATAAATTGTTTGTAGACAGGAGGAGTGTAAAATACATTAAAAACATAAGAAACAATTGACTGAAAATTTGCATTAACCTCAATCAAACATTTTTCTAATTATTTTTAAAAGCATTGCACATAAATATAAGAGATATTTTCATATTAATTAAAAATAATAATTTACACTCATGTCCGTTCCCTTTATTAAAAATAATAATTTTCATATTAATTAAAAATAATATTTTCATATTAATGCTTTACTTCATCACTTGAAGTGTTTAGTTGATTTACTTATGTTAAGCATATGTCATTGTCAATCACATAAATATATATGTAAAAATATGATGCTACTTTTATGTATTGGTAGCTTATGTTTTATTTTGGGAATTGAATTTCTCTTACTGAGCAAGTCGATGCACACCCCTTTTCCGCAAACATTTCAGGCTTACCGATTTTAAAGAAGAATGTTTGTGCAAGTTCTAGATGTAACCGAGCTTGATTATTTTGTAATTCGAGACGTAACGAGGTGTTGTAAATGTGTATTTGTGAAAGTAGGTATATAGAATAACTAGTTTTTACTTTCGTGCGTTAAATGCACGACATATATTTATTTCAATTAAATTATACATAAGCAAAATACACTTTGAAATATCATACCGTTTGTTATATCCAATAAATGAGTAATTGAAGTCGGATATAACACACTTTGAACAGAACCTCCAACATTAAAATGTTGGAAAGCTAACATTTTCTGCAATATAATTTTTATATAATTTTACAATAAAAAAAACAAACAAATAATTATAAAGTATGTATATATCGTTTTAAAACGCGGCTTTTTTCTTTATAAATGCGTTTGAGATATTATGTCAAAACGTTGCTTTTTATTCCCTATTGCGTTTTAAAATCTGCGTTTTGGGAAAAAACTAGGAATTTCAGCGTTTTAAAACGCAGCGTTTTCTACCGCAGCATTGAAACGCTAAGTTAAGGAATAAGCTACGTTTTAACCCTGCGTTTTGGCCAAAACGCGCGAATAAACGGGCTCTTAGATTCAATATAACTAATTAAAATTAAGTATTCAATTAATTCCAACTAATTAAAAATGTCACCCAAATGGATTGAGCTTATAGTACATTCACCTTGAAATATGTTCATCGGTACGAAGTCCAAGAGATGGTCAATGTTCCCAAGATGTCTACCTACATCATTTAGAATTTAGGTCTCGATTGATACACGAAAATTAAATCAATTCCGTACAATTAATTGCTAGTAATGTGATTCCAAAGAAATAGATGGGAAGTTGATTCCTAAAAAATGATTGGTAACATAAGAAATGTGATTAATAATGTAGTACAAATTTCTATTATAATGTTTGGTAAGAAACAATATAACTTGGAATGCAACGATAAAATTAAAATAATTGATAACATTATCCTAATGTAGACATGTAATTGTTAATTGCTTTTATGATAAAAATTAGACATTAACGTTATTACTACTTCACAAAATAACAAATTCTTCATTCTTTTTTAGTTTTGGTAAAAAATTTAAATTATCCAATATCAATAAAGCAATAAAAATTTATTAAATAAAAAAAACTAATGTTATAATAAAATTAGTTCAAACAAAAATAGTTTAAACATTTGAAATAAAATGAACAAATACTTGATCAAAAGAGCCGAAGAACGACAATGAGAAAGAGTAAAATGAAACGGCCGTAAAGTAATTGAAACCAAATAAAATTATAAATATAAAACAAATACTTGACATAATAAAAGGATATTATTGTCTTTTTACATAGATTCAAACTAATAGGAATCCAAATACCACCTCTTTCATCAGGATTGCAAATTCCAAGATTTTAGTAATTCAGCTATATTCCAAATATAACTCTTGCACCAACAAACGTTATTAATCAATTCTACGGAATTAATTCCATTTCTATGTACCAATCGAGGCCTTAATGGTATTGTTTAATTATTGTATATTTGTTTTGTTTCTTTATTGTATATTTTAATAATTAAGGTTTATTGTGTAGGTATTCTTTACACCTCAAACAATATTTATTGCAATTCAAATCAGCTATTAATATGAGAATCTAATGTATATTTTAATAATTATTAGATATCCTAAACGCTAAATACACATCAAAGAATTTTTTACTACTAAACATAAAAAATGCAAATAGTTTTATTTGATGATGAATTGTTAGATATCTGACCAGCTATCTATAATACATATTTGATGTCAGTTTTTTTAAAGAAGAATGCAGACAGTTTCACGACAATTCAAACAGTTTTATAATAATAAATTCGAGATTTAAATCCAAATAGTTTTGTAGCAATAAATCTGAGGTTAGTTTCACAGGTGTAAATGTTCTATTATAAAAATGCCTAAAGATAATATTGTGGATGTTTCTCTTATAATTTGCAGAAATAGATTTGAAGGTTCCCAAAGACTAAATATAGAGGAGGCGGAAAATCAAAGGGACACTATGAGTCTATGACTTTGTGAATTCAAACAGTTTTTGACTGATTAAATTTACAATAATAAAAAAATATCTTATGTTTTTTATTAAAATAATAGACTAAATGTAATCCAAATTTTGATTTCATAAAAACACGTGTAACTTTTCATATCCCAACATAATAAATTAGACGTTAAAAATGCTGATCCCTCTTTAGTAAGTTGTTTTAGGCAAAAAAAAAAATTCTGTCATATTTAGCAGGTTAACACGTTTTTGTCATTTATTGATTCTTTCTTCCATTAGTATATTCCCCGTCTCGGATAAATATTCTTATTTTTTATTTTGGGATGTCCCAACTAATGTTCCTAAATACTTTTAATCTACCTATTATTTACCATTTTTCTTAATATACCCTAAAACTTTATTTAATATAACACATTCCAAAGAAACCCAATTATTTAAAATAGTTGAACTCAATTAATCTTCATGGGTATTATTGTTAGAACATATTTTACAGTACATCATTAATTATGTTTCTTAATTCTTGTATTTTATCCAATAAAAACATTTATCCGAGACGGAGGGAGTATTAATTAGTGTATTAATGAGAGTGGACAAGTGGAAGCATATGGTGTTTCCATCATTTATCCACATGACACGGGCCCTTTCAAGGTGTGGAGTAAAAGGCCAAATTTAAATGCAATGGCGTGGTTTGATCAGTGGATATCTAATATTATTTTTAATTTTTAAATAAATTTTATTTTTTTATGTTCTCTTCATTCTATATTGGACTTAGAGGATCTTATTGTCCCTCTATATTCATTCACCAAGGATAATAATTGATCGAGAAATTATAAAAAATAATTTAACTTTTTCCAACTATTAAGCATATAACGGTAAATAGGCAATATTTTTATTTAGGTAGACATCATTTTACGATTAATGTTAATAAAATACTCAATAAAGAAACTTACATAGAACAAACATTTAATCAAATTCATGAGACTTAATAAATAAATGATATTTTTACATACAACTTCATCATTATTTTGGTTCATAAAAACTAAAAGATCTATATAGTAACTATCTGCTTAGATAGTTGTGTACATCACAAACAAACCACTAATTACAAAGTTAAGAGTCCAGCAAAATTAAACAACAACAAATTTTCAAGCCAAAGTCCAAATCTTCAAGTTAATCATCACTCATGCAAACTCCAAAAACTTCAATCTTCAAGAATGAGATATTAGAGTTTACGCTAGTTGGTAAACATAAGTATATAATAGAGGTAAACATTACATTAACTAATGTAACGGTTTGGAAAAAACGGAGATTCATCATTGGAACATTGTTTCTGTTTTTCTTCTTGAGTCAACAAATGTAAACCTTGGCCAAGAGATGGTAAAGGATTTATCATAAGAATTTGTCCTCTAGTTGCAGTGTAATTTTCATTCAATCCCATAAAAAAATTATTTGAATTTTTCAGCAATTTCATACACTTCTTGCATCTGACTTTGCTCCACATGTGCAATTATATGTACACTTAGGGATGGGATTAAGGGTGATTAACTCATCCAACAAGTCTCTGAACTCAGTGAAATTTATTTTTGATACTCATATTTTCTTGTGTTAGTGAGACAATTTCTTTCTTGACTTGAAATATCTTTGTTGCCATTTAAAGAAATTGGATTCATTCAAGACTTCACTAACTAATAACATTCCAGGATGATCACTGGGATGCTAGTATAATGGATGCGATAGATTCAATTGGACTGTTACCTCTGGTAGATCGTATTCATCTACCTCTTCTCTGTTTGGAACAGGTACTCGATTTGCAGGAGCAACATTTTCAACCATGATTGATCGATGAAGAAACCAATCAAGAATTTGAATCAATGTCATTTGCATTTATGTGAAGAACAAAAATTGATTAACAAAAGATAGAAGAGAATTTGAAGAATGATCTCAAATCGATTATATCATCTTTGATACCATGATAATTGGAATCCAACTAAGGATGTGATGTCGAACCAATCGCATGTATTGCCACATTCACGATGTAAAGTTGGAATCCCAAGAATTACTCCAAACTTTACAAAAATAACAGTGATGTTAACGGTTGTGTCCCATATTTGCTTTTAGGTGAATGGTCTTGCAGCAAGAAATCTTCCCGTGTGGTTGTTCATGGCTTGGTAACGAAACAGATTCAGATTAAAACCAAATATAGCTATCATGGTGCTCCGAAAAACGAATACCGCAAACAATAAATTTCACACTTCAACTACACTACCAAAAAGAAGTAGAATATTTGTATATGTACAATTATAATCATGATAAAATGTATCCTCACTGTTCTCTTCTCAAGTCCAGAAACATATTCACTACAAAAGAAATAAAATCGAAAGCACCATCAACTTATTCATAGTATTATTTCTTAAGCTCGAACAAAAGAGGCTTCTGGGAGATATATGAACAAGCCAGCTGCCAGACTTAGCACAGTGGAGTAGTTTACCGATATGTGGAAAAAGAAACAGAAAAACTCAACCACAGCCCACTTCTACCTCAAATAATCCCTTAAAAATCTATATTCTGAAAATTAAATATCTGCATATACATAAAATACACTGGGAAAAGAAACAACATATTTCATGTGCACTGACCTCCTTTCTATGACATGATATCATAACCAGGATAGATACGATGGTATCTTTAGACCGGATGGTGGTAATTAATGGTTTATTCCGCCTACTCAAGCTACTTGTGGGGATTCATGTGTGGGTGCATTCCCAAAATGTGCTCGGGCATAAAGTCGTGCCTTGTCAGGATATCAACAATTAGAGGCCTTTGCAAAACATAAGGATATATTTCAAGTTTCTTTTCTAATTCGCAGAATAGAAGTGGAGGTTAATAAAGGCTAAATAAAGAAGCGACGGGAAACCAAAGGGTCTAACTTTGTGAAATCAACAGACAATGAATCTGATATTCTGTTTTTAATTGAATTCATGGAAAACTGTAACTTTTAGTATTCCAAAATGACATATTAGACAATGAATCTGATATTCTGTTTTTAGCAATCTGTTTTAGGCGAGAAACTGTTATATTTAGCAGGCTAATATGCATCTGTCATTATATATATATGTATATATATATATAGATATTTGTTCCTCAAGTTGTATACATGTATATTCCTTAATTAGTAGGTGGCTCTGTTTAAGTTTTTGGTTATTACTTGAACCTAATATTAAACTTTGGTTTACCATTTGGTCAGATCCACTGATCGATTGAATTTCGTTACTTTTCACAATCTTGTTTAGGGCCAAAAGCATGTTGATCTGTTGGAGAAGTTATGGTTTGTTGAGTTGTTATTGAAGCAAATTAATGGTTTAGCTTTATCTCAATATTCATCATCCCCTTTAAGTCCCGCTACAAGATCCGTTGATTTGGGGCGTGACAGATACACACAACGTGTATGCGCGCGCACACACAGAGATTGAATTACTCTTATGCATTATGTATGGTACCAAACCATGAAGAAGCAACCATTGCCATTAGCTATGATGCTTTATTGTAGATGCATTAAAGGGCAGTGGGAACTATTAGATGGATCAGATCACTTGGACATAAAAAGAGTTAATTGATGGTTACCCGAGCCATTTTGCAAAGTAAAGTTCATGATTAAATAACCAATACCCTCTAAAGTTGTTTTGTAACGCATGGGCGCCAAGATTAGTACTCGGAAAAAAATTTAGACCGGTACATTTTGATAAATTTTCAACCGCTTTATTATTGTATTTTTTTTTTAATTGAAAAAAAGGTAATTTTATTCAAATTGATGCATCGCAAAAGACACTTTCGTCCATTGTGATTTCAAATCAATACATCGCGATGCACAAAAGTACTTTATTTTTAGTTTAAAAAAGATATAAGGTAATAAAACAGTTAAAAATTCTTAAAGTGCACCCCTCCACAATTTTCTCAACATTTATCAGGACATAATTGACTTTAAGTTGACCGTAGATGTCCACATTTGTCCTTTAACCTTTAGGAAAAAGTACTAAATCTTTTGTATCAAATGATGTGTCAGCTGATGTAGCAGCTGATGTGGTATAAAAAATAAAATTAAAAATTATAATTAATGCATCACATCAACTGATACATCATTTGGTGTAAAAAATTTGGTACTCTTTAGGTACCCATAATATTACTATTCATATAACGGAAGGGCTGGCGTACCATACTACTACTACTACTACTACTAATAATAATAATAATAATAATAATAATAATAATAATAATAATCTATTATATCAGAATGAGCAAAATGATCCTACTCCGGTGCTCGTGGATTCTTTTACTCCCATGCTCCATTACTGGCCTTGCAGAAAGGCCATTTCCCCCATTTGATGGCCCAATCACACCACACCATCATCGTTATACCACACAAAATGAAGTAATTAGAATTTACAAGCAAAGGGAGTACCGATGGTTCGTAGTGGAGATGGTGGTGGCGTCTCTCAAACGTCGGTGGTTTCACTATGATCACATGCACCCTTTCTCCTCCGTCGTTTTTGGACTCTCCAGCCCCACTTCAAATATTACAGTATAAACTTATCTAAATTTTATTGAAAATCATTATATATAATTTACAAAACTATCTCAATCTCAAAATTGATTATGTTTAACAAATAAATACTTACTTCCTTCATTCCAAAATTATTGTCTTGTTTTACTTTTTAAGTCAAATTAACCGTTTTTCAAATGTAAATTTAACATATATTTTTTTAAAAAAATTATAAAAGGGAGAGGCTATTTCCACTACAAATATTACTTATCCACTACATATTTAATGTTTCAATTTTCTTAAGACAACATTACCCTTGCTTTGAGATTTGGTAAATACATATCTTAGTTTAGGTTTCCTTTCTCTCCCTTCATTCTCTTAAAATCAATACCCAAAAAAATTAGTTATTTATTTTTTAGAAACATCATCATCAATCACCGGACTATCAAGTACCCATTAGTGCCTAGATTTGCCAAGCTCGAGATCATTTTGTTGAGCAATCATCAATTTTATTTAATTATTTATTAACTTTTCTTAAGTCAAAGAACTCGTGAAATCGTGGAAGGTATAACAAATGTGAAAATATTACTATCAAAGGTAATTTTATTTATATACACATGATAAATGGGAGAAAATTCTCCAAAATCAATATAAGAAAATATGGGGCGAGTTTTTGGTAATGAGTACTTAATAGTGCCGCTAGTTGATAATGATAAAATTTTAGTTTTTTGTTAGGAAGGGGAAGAGGAGAGAAAGGAAACAAGCTAAAATATATACTTGCCAAATCTCAAAGCAAGGGTAATATTGTCTTTAAAAAATTAAAACATTAAGTATGTGGTGGATGAGTAATATTTGTAGTGGGATAGACATTCCCATTATAAAACACGTAATTTATATTATAAAAAAAGTACAACAAATTATAATTATGTATCCTTTATCCTGGAGGCAACACCATCAAGCTGGCTGGATCTCTATTCACCTTCTTAAATTTTTGTTTCTTAATTTCAACCGTTTCATCATCAAATTAAATTCCGCTGACCGAATCATCTAATCATTGTTTATAAGAACGACAACCTCTAATGTCACTACTACGCATCTAATAACACGCATATCAGCTTATTTAAAAGTTCCTTTTATTCTAATGATAATTAGTTGAGTAACAATTCTACGACAATTTGGATAAAATGAAACTATAAATAAATAAGGAATTGGATTCCATATGTATGTACTGTTGTGCACAGCGGAAGACTAGCAAACAAATTAACAGAGTATAATAGAATCAATCACAAAGAAGAGAGAGATTGGGGCCAACGGACTGTCGAAATTTTATTAGAGGCTCACCCCTTCAAACGTTCTAAGTATACAACTATTTATATGGATACAATAGAAAACCCTAAAACTCGCCGCTATGCGGCCGCATACAATTTGTAAAGCTTCCATGCGGACGCACTATGCGGCCGCATGGTTTCCAGAATCCTTACGCGGACACCTTACGCAAACGCCTAAAATCCAGTGTTCCATGCGGTTGCACTATGCGGCCGCATACGATTTGTAAAGCTTCCATGCGGACGCACTATGCGGCCGCATGGTTTCCAGAATCCTCACGCGAACACCTTACGCGAACGCCTAAAATCCAGTGTTCCATGCGGACGCACTATGCGGCCGCATGCTATCCAAAATCCCGAATAGTCCGTACCGCGGGGGGCGGAGCACCCCACACCCCCATTTGAGATCCAATCAAGTCCTACTTCCTGCCGAGGGAAGGGAACTGGCCTCTTGCCTGGGTAATCGAGCCATCCCATTCTCAACAATCTCCACCTTGGCGAGTATTCACCCAACCCCTTAGAAGACAAAGAACACGAACCCGAAACTACCTTGAGCACCTGTAGAACTGGACTTCCCACATCTCTAACAGCTAACGATGTGCAACAAATCCAAGCAATGCTTGAACTTGTCAGTTACAACTGGCTTCGTCAACATGTCTGCAGCATTATCTGTGGTGTGAATCTTCTCAAGCAGAATATCCACATTATCAATCAACTCACGAATCTTGTGAAACTTCACATCGATGTGTTTCGTCCTTGAGTGATAAATCTGATTCTTCGCTAAGTAGATTGCACTTTGACTGTCACAACGCAACAGAACTCCAACTTGCTGAACACCCAACTCCTTGACTAAACCTCTAAGCCATAAGGCTTCCTTTGCAGCTTCAATGGCTGCCATGTATTCCGCCTCAGTTGTAGACAATGCAATAGTGGCCTGAAGCATAGCTCTCCAACATATATTCCACCTGCTAGGGTAAACACATAACCTGTGGTAGATCTCCTACGATCATTATCGCCTGCATAATCTGAATCAACATACTATACCCTACAATTGAAAGCCCCACACTCTGCTTCTCAAACATAATACCATAGTCCACAGTGCCCTTCAAATATCTGAAAATCCACTTGACTGCCTCCCAATGCTGTCTACCTGGATTAGCCATATACTTGCTTACCACACTGATTGCCTGTGCCAAATCTGGTCTAGTACATACCATGGCATACATGAGATATCCCACTGCGCTTGCATAGGGAACCTTTGACATGTGTTGAGTTTCTTCAACTGTAGTTGGGGAATCTGAGGTAGATAAACTGAAGTGATTCGCCAACGGTGTCTTCACTGGTTTTGCATCTCCCATGTTAAACCTCTCTAACACCTTCTTAACATAGCCGGCTTGAGACAACCACAATCTTTTAGATTTTCTGTCTCGACGAATCTCCATACCAAGAATCTTCTTGGCAGCCCCCAAATCCTTTATGTCAAATTCCTTATTTAACAAGGTCTTTAATTTCTTGACCTCATTAACACTTCTACTAGCAATAAGCAAGTCATCCAAATACAGTAACAGAAAAATAATAGAGTCATCATCAAGGCTTCTCACATACACACCTCTTATAGCCAATACTAACCATATAAGTGTCGAACCTGGTGTACCACTGTCGCGGAGACTGCTTTAGCCCATAAAGTAACTTCTTCAGTTTACAAACTAAATGCTCCTGTCCAGGATGTTGAACCCATGTGGCTGCTCCATGAAGATCTGTTCTTCTAATTCACCGTGTAGAAAAGCAGTCTTCACATCCATCTGCTCCAACATCATATCATAGTGTGATACAAGACCCAACACAATTCTGATCGAAGTGTGTCTCACAACGGGCGAAATTTTTTTATTATAATCTACCCCTTGTTGTTGCGAGTACCCCTTTGCCACCAACCGTGCCTTGAACTTTTCCCCCTCTTTTTCTGATACTGCTTCCTTTCGCTTGAATACCCATTTACAACCAATTGCTCGCTTCCCCTTGGGAAGTTCCACCAACTCCCATGTGTTATTCTTATGAAGTGATTCCATCTTTTTCGCCATAGCAGTCACCCACTTATCTTTTTTTGGACTTTTTCTCGACTCCTAATAAGTATTTGGATCTCCACTACTAAGAACAAGAGCATATGAAACCAAATCTTCAAACCCATACCTGACTGGTGGTCTAATTGTTTTCTTGGGTCTTCCACTTGAAGGATTTTCTTCTTCAACCTCTTGTGTAGTTACCTCGGGATCGGGAAGAGTGCGATCCAAATCCACCTCCGGTAGCTCGACCTCAATAACATGCTCATTACCCCTTTCGTTTTCTGGCTCCTGTTTCTCCTTTTCTTCATGAGTACACTTTAACATAGCTTTCTCATCGAAAATCACATCCCTGCTGATCACCACCTTACTTGACTTGGGATCCCAAAGTCTGTAACCCTTTACTCCTTTCGCGAAACCGAGAAAGATACACTGTTTGGACTTTGGATCAAGCTTCGATCTTTCTTCACTAGGTATATGCACATAGGATGGACACCCAAACACCCGAATATCGGAGTAGTCTACCTCAGAACCCGTCCATACCTCTTCAGGAACCTTGCAATCTAATGACGCCCTTGGTGATCTGTTTATTAAGAAACAAGCCATACTCACTGCATCTGCCCAAAAACACTTTGCTAACCCTACATTCAATCGTAGACACCGAGCCCTTTCCGCAATAGATCGGTTTAACCTTTCTGCCACACCATTTTGCTGTGGTGTCACGTACTGTATAATGCCTTTTGATTCCATGCTCTGCGCAAAACTTCTTGAACTCCTTATATGTGTACTCTGTACCATTGTCACTTCTCAAACATTTAACCTTTCTGTCCATTTGATTTTCCACTTCAGCCTTCCACAATTTGAACTTCTCAAAAGTCTCATTCTTGTGTTTCATGAAGTAAACCCAAACCTTCTTCGAAAAGTCATCAATAAATGTCACGAAGTACAAATGTCCATACCTTGATCTTTGTTCTCACCGGCCCCCAAACATCGGTATGAATGTAGTCAAGGATTCCCTACTGTGTGTTTAGCCGTCTTGAATTGCACTTTGTTTTGTTTTCCAAGAACACAGTACTTACAGAAATCAAGTTTACAAGTCTTAACACCCTTCAACAGATTCCTCTTATGAAGCTCCTTCATACCTCTTTCCCTCATGTGACCTAATCTCATGTGCCAAAGAGTAGTAGCCTCATCTATTTCAGGTTCCGACTCTACAGAACTAGCTCCACCTATAACAGTGCTACCGAGCAATCTATAGATATTTTTGGGTCCCCTCTCACCCTTCATCACCATCAATGCACCCTTACAAACCCTCATCATACCATCTTTAGATCTATAACTACAGCCATTATAGTCTAAAGTACCCAATGAGATCAGATTTTTAGAAACTTTCGGTACATGTCTAACATCATACAACGTTCGTACCACACCATCAAACATTTTAATTCTAATAGTACCTATGCCAGCAATTTTACAAGATGCATCATTGCCCATAGTAATTACTCCAGAATTAACTGACATGTAGGTGTCAAACCAATCACGATTAGACGTTACATGAAACGAACATGCTGAATCCAGAATCCAGAAATCTGCAGGGCGATCTACTGTTGATGAAATTGAGAGCATATCACTATCTTCATCTGAACCATCTATAACCACATTAACTGACTTCGACGAACCAGCACCATTATTGCCCTTCTCCAAACAATCCTGCCTTTTGTGCCCCTTCTTCCTGCACTTGCAGCAATTTCCCTTGTACTTCTTCCTTGACTGCGACCGGGAATTTTGATGATTCTTCGAGTTGTCTCTGGATTGTGACCTCCCACGATCCTTGTTCTCCTTCACATACAGCCCTTCTCCTAGCGGTTCATCAACAACTATTTTATTTCGTTGATGAAAAGCTAAGAGAGCCTCTGTAACAGGTCCCAACTCAAGAGTATCTTTCCCCCACGTCAACGTAGTTACAAGATTTTCATACGTTGTGGAAGACGGCAACGAATTTAGCAACATCAACGCCTTGTCTTCTTCCTCAAACGTCACCTCCACCAATAGCAAATCATTGATGATTTGCGTAAACGTGTTTATGTGAGCGTTGAGATCAGCCCCTTCTACCATCTTAAGCCCATATAACCTTTGCTTGAGATGTAACACCCCGACCCAACTTCATTCCGAGTTCACTCGTAGTTTATCGATATTGACCTTAAAACCCTCGGAGAGTGAGGCGTCATGCTTGTTAAGCGTGACGTGTTAGATTGAAGACCATTTGACACGTGTTTAACTCATGGCGAGTTGCACCTTGTTCCTATATCCGTTCGAGATCATCCTCGACTTCGTTTAGCATTTGTGTACATTCATTTCCTCTCTAGTTGGTTATGCTAGCCTCGGCTTGGATTCGTTCGTAAACGACAAGCACGTTCGCTTTGTCATTAACCCGTATGTTGAGATAGTTTGAGATCCATTTCACGTGTTTAACTTGTGATATGTGTGAGACTTATGTTCGTTATCATTCGTGCCTCGTCACGAGATGATTCGGGTGTGTATTGGATGTGTTTTGATGTTGATTTGATGATAGGATCACACCTAATAGTGACCAAGTGACCAAACCTAGGATATAAGGGCAAAACAAACTGAGTTTGGGCACATAAACCTTGGCACGACCGTGCAGCCATTATGGCACGGCCGTGCGAGAGTTTGAGAAGGTCGGAGGCTGCCATAAGGTTTGGCACGACCGTGCGCCTATTTTGGCACGGTCGTGCGAAGATGAACAGACCCTGGTGCTCTGTTCGTCCGGTTTTGACGTTTTCTCGGTTTTTCGTGTTTTTAAGTGGTTTAAAATGCTCAAACAAGCCCGGGATTGGACCAAATACTTACCCATGGTATTAATAATAAAACCCAACTCTATTTTCTCCCTCATTCTCACCCCCAAACCAGAAAATAGAGAGAGAGTCTAGAGAGAGAAAGGAGAGAGAGAAGAGGAAGAATTCGCGATATCTCGTTCGTTCGGAGTCGGAATTGCGAGCCGTCTTCGCCGGGGCGTAGCTAGCGATGAGGGGAACGTTTCCAACCGAATGGATCGTCCGATCTGTTGAGAAATCATAAACCCATCTCTTCTCCCACATCTTAGAGAGAGAAAGTAGTACTTTGAGAGAGAGGAAGCTTGATTCGAGCTTGGTTCTAGTTTGGGATCGTGGATTGGACTCCGTAGTGGCATAGAGATCGTGGAGGAGTACGTTTCCACCCGAAGCCCTTGGATTCGTGGAGGATTTGCGTTGTGTAGTAAGTTACTAATCTCCTTCTTAGATTTTGAGCATCGTAGAGTAGTATCGCGATGTTTATGTGCTATCTATGTGCATATGAACTCCCTACATGTTATACTTGTTCAATGTGATACTCTAGCATGTTAAATGATGGGTATTGATGAATTTTTGTTAATCTTGTGGTCTCCGAATATTAGAGACTTGTGGAGTTCATTGTGTACACGTTGTGGTTGTTATTGCGATGATTGTTGTCACCGAGCAGTAGAGGCTCCTCGAGATTGTGTCATGATTATTATTGTCATTGTTGTTGTTGTTTTTCCCAAGCTATAGACTCGTGGGTTTGTTTTATAGTTGGGTTCCGGCCGTATAGTCGCCGATGACTTGTTTTAGTTATATCAAGTATTTATAACTTGTTGAGATTTCAATCTTAGTACACTCGTGAGATTTTTATGAGTAATAGATTTTTGGTATATTGAGTCTCGTGATTGTAGGGATGACGCTACGGCTTGTCCCGATGTTTTGAATATTTGAAAGACCCGAGTGTAGTCGTTGGGATATGGTGAATCGAATATTACATTGAATGTGCTAGACTTTAGTTGTGACTGACTTCAGTGGAGTCGAATAGGACGTTAAGGTTATACGTTGTGTAATGAGTTGACGAGTAATATTTTAGTCTCCTACAAGGTGGGATGACGCATCGATAAGACTTGATCGAGTAACTTAAGTTAGGTTGACTTGGTCAACGTTGTTGAATCTGCGACTACTTGATTTGGGTTGGAAGATTATAAATATATATACACCTTACGCCCAAGCTTTGATTAATTATTAAAGGTAAATGTGACTTCATATAGGTTACTAATGAGTTGTGTACGGCCACGTGTGACGTACGTTGGGAACGACTTAGTCGCTACACACCGAGCGGCGTGTTTATGATGAGTTGGTCATATCCTAGGTAGTTAATGATACACCTTGATTATCGTTCCATTTCGGGCAATGGGACTTGTAGGGAGTCGTAATATATTTAACATACGACGGGAATGAGGTGGATTATATATACATGAGATGGAGTGTATTGTGATCGTAGGATACCGTAGAAATCCTAAGTTGAATGTGTTAGTACGCATTGAATTATGTTTGTAAGTACGAGTAGGCTTACATGTGTTATGGTTATTAAGTCTAGCGTTGGCGGACTTGGGTGATGTGTGGTATTTGTGATTGTTCTAGTAAGCAATAGGACAATCATCCTACTTTGATGATTGATTGTGTGTTTAGTATTTACAAGCACATTATGATGATTTAATATGTGATTCAATAGAACACATTATGGTTTGATTTCTTTGGGTTGTGATTCATAGAACACATCACGTTTTGGTTTATTAAGTTGTGATTCAATAGAACACACTTAGATTAGTTTGGCATGGGTAAACATCTACTTGTGCATTGCATCGAGTCCAGTGACATATGTGCATTGGAGGTGTATTGACGCTCGGTTATTGCGGGAGCGAGGGCTTCGTAATAGCCGAAGGCCAATGGGGCCTCGCCCTACCGTTGGCCACGGTAGGGGTTTCTCTAGTCCCACGGTTGAACGGAATAAACGGCGATGCATTGTCGACATTGTTTTGTATGCATTGGGATACGGACACCGGTCCCTTGTGATACCTATAAGTGGCT
This sequence comes from Platycodon grandiflorus, assembly GCA_016624345.1. Lineage (NCBI taxonomy): Eukaryota > Viridiplantae > Streptophyta > Magnoliopsida > Asterales > Campanulaceae > Platycodon > Platycodon grandiflorus. The sequence continues at coordinate 16,303,738 of CM028365.1, read as the reverse complement.
AGAGCCGTATTGTCTCGGGTCGTAGGGGATCGAGCGATACGTCGACGTGGATACAGGAAATGGTCCACCACGGGTACTTGTAGATCGTGCTTGACGCGATCGGGTACATTTATCGTTGGGTACTTGTAGATCGCGCTTGACGCGATTGGGTACATATATTTTCTTGGGATACGAGCACTGGTCCCTCTGTGATTTGTGTACGACAGCAGCAGCACAATCATCTACCTATGTTTTATGTTCGGTATTGAGAGATGTGTCCAGCATCGACGGCACAGTTATTTATTATGGTTCTCTGGAGCAGTAGCGCAGGAATCTATTATCATTATTACCTTGTTGGATAGCGGCAGAGGCATCCTTGACGTTACGTGGGCGGCACGATCGTTTACTACGGCTTCATGGAGCGATAAGGTCGAAGTGTTTCAAGGGATTTCGGAGGTGTACCTCGAATCCACCGTATCCACCTTTATGTGTTTATTTACATTTTATGTGCTTCCTACATGAACGAATGTTGGTCGTGGTCTCCAACCGTGCATGACGGTTGGCGGCTCGAGCCTCTCGTGAGTATAGGGTTGGTTGTCTTATGTGCTACAACTGTTTATTTTCTGTTATTCTTTTGTGCATAATGCCATGCCATATTGTTTCATTAGTAGCTTCTTGGGTCATTCGACTCATCCCTTCCATATTTGTTTTCCTTAGTTGCGGGATATGTTTCTGCAGATGAGGCCCTAGTTCGAAGATCCTCTAGTTGTATTTAGTTAGTATTTTATATTTATTTCATGTACTTGTGAGGTCGTGGGTTAAACTGAGTTATGTAAACTTAGTATGTCGGGTAGAGATTCTTGTATTTTCTATTCTTGTATTTGGTGCCGACTCGTGGAGTCGTGCCGGTGTACTATTGTTAAAATTTCGGTTTTCTTAGTTGTTGTGGCCGTGTGCTGTTGGTATTTTACTTATTGTTTTCCGAGTGTGTGTCTCGTGGTGTTTTAGATGTTTTGTTCTCCGGCGTTTGTTTAGTGTGGAAGTTATTATTATATGTTGGGATTCTTGTTATTCGAGCTTTGAGGTTCAAGCTCGTTTGTTATTCCGCCTTGTTTTTAGTTTTCCGCCCGGTTTTGGTTTTGAGCTTTTGTGGCTCGCTTGTAATAGTTTTGCTTCGCGTTCACGCTCCGAGTTGGGGTTCAACACCGAATCCCGGACTCGGGTCGTGACATGAGATGTAGCTTATTTGACAAGAATTTTGACATATATTTTGCCTCTAAAATTTTCCATGCCTGTGTAGCTGACTCTTCATCAATTACATGATATACCAATTCGTCCGCAAGGCACGAACGAATTGTTGAGACAGCCCTCCATTGGAGTTCTTTCCAATCATCCTCCTTTACATCTTCAGATTTAGTTTTGTTTCGAAGAACCTTCCCTAAACCAGCCTGCACCAAAGCATCCTTAACCCTTCTCTGCCACAAAGCGAAATTTCCCGTTCCATCGAACTTCTGAACTTCTTGTTTGGAAGAAGAGCAACCTGATCCTAAAGTAGACATGTTAACCTTGCTCTGATACCAGTTGTTATGCACAGCGGAAGACTAGCAAACAAATTAACAGAGTATAATAGGATCAATCATAAAGAAGAGAGAGAGATTGGGGCCAACGGACTGTCGAAATTTTATTAGAGGCTTACCCCTTCAAACGTTCTAGGTATACAACTATTTATATGGAAACAATAGAAAACCCTAAAACCCGCCGCTATGTAGTGCGACCGCATACGATTTGTAAAGCTTCCATGCAAACGCACTATGCGGCCGCATGGTTTCCAGAATCCTTACGCGGATGCCTTACACGAACGCCTAAAATCCAATGTTCCATGCGGACGCACTATGCGGCCGCATGCTATCCAAAATCCCGAATAGTCCGTACCGCGGGAGGCGGAGCCCCCCGCACCCCCCCTTGAGGTCCAATCAAGTCCTACTTCCTGCCCTGGCTAGTTCCCTCCGAGGAAACTGACCTCTTGCCTGGGTAATCGAGTCATCCCATTCTCAACATGTACCCTATGGGCCACTTGGTAGCCCATGCATAAAGGCTACCTACCACACCAGCCAATTCCCAACCAATCATTATTCTGAGTTCTCCCCGTGTTTCCATAAACAAATTTCTTACACAAACCAAGCATTAAGCAGATAATCCGGTGGACCACACCCAAATACACTAGGGCATAAGGTGCAATTGCAAACCAAGGTTTAGTCAAGTATTGAGCTAATTTTGACGACAACGTTGGATGCCATCATAGTTCCACCACAATTTATTGAAGCCAAATACACGTATGAGCTTCGGACAGCAATATCGGATGCCATCATAGAGCTCCCACAACTACATTTTGGCCACAAGTTTATTGCAGGTCCTATTATAGAGGCAGAACCATTAATCACACCCCCTTCTAGCCATGTATTTCTTACATACTCGCCACAAACTATTAGATTTTGCAACTAATCAAAGGTCACCAATTAAATGAACAAGCTCACACGAGGGAGAGAGAGAGAGAGAGAGAGAGAAATCTTAGTATTTAAGAGCAAAGAGCAAGCTATATTACAGGCTCTACATGATTACATGGTTTGATACTTAAAACCCAAGCCTCAAAAAAACCAAAACAAACCTCGGGAACTAACATTGCATATTTACATTCACAGCAAGGAACACATGCTGGAAGCTTACACCAACTATTAACGCAACCTAATTACAAAGAGTAACCCTTAATATCAGAACACTATCGGCTGCCTTCAAGCCAAAAAGGGTGTCTAGTCAGATCTCACAGGTCATAAGGAGGACGAGGGCTCCTGGTTCCAATACCACTTGCCTTCTCATAAGCATCCGATGCAGACCTTCTCCGAAACCTAAACGATTCCAGTCTCGCTCCTAAACAAACACCACCATTTCCAGGGCTACGTTAAACACAATGAATAACAAAATCACTAGGCAAAATTTAAAAGTACTGCAGCATGAATTCATTATACAAAACTAACAACTCCCCACCCATCACAAGGCAGCACTACTTGTTTCAATGCTCGCCAGTAACATTAGTACTACACAGCTGATCAAACATCGTGCAACTAACAAAAGAAAAGTAACATTGGCACAATACATCAAACAAGTATTATATCGGGCACCTGCTGTTGCATCTAGTTATTGAAGAGTCAAAACGAGTTACGACAAGTAAACTGTACGACTAACTGAACCAATAATATGGCAGCCATATTACCCCTCTACCCTATCATAGAAAAGTTCCATCCATCACAGTCTTACATCTCAGGTCATGGAGAAGGAAAGAGCAATTAATTAACAATCAACACCGCCATATATGTTCACACCCAACCTAAGGGTAATTAATTATTGTTTTAACACCCGCCTTAATCCAGTCACAACATTTTCTTAAACATAAAAAGCATAGCTAGTATTTGAGAGAGACTTAAACGCCCATTCGGTTCATCAAGACGCCCAGATATAATAATTCCTTCTGTTGTAAATTTGCCTGCCTAAGATAACTGATAGTATATGATATCCTCGGACCAAATAGAGAGAGAGAGAGAGGCTAGATGCAAGAGGTTATCTCAACTCTCAAGTGAATCAACCTCATGAGTATGTGATTAATGAATGGTGTGCGGCTACACTAGTAACTAGGGAAATCTAATTAGTTATGGGGACAAGTTTAAATCTTAAAATTTCCAGACAACGCGCTTTAATGGTGATTAACAACCCACAAACGTCGTTATACAACCACCGAAGAAATCTAATAAGATATCTCAAATGGAGAGGTTCTGAACCTTACTAGACCTGAATATATATGCAGTAGTGACAATCTAGACGGGAAGAAAAAAATAATTTGTTTAATAATGCATGATCAGTATTAGCATGTCGACAAGGACATTATTGACTTTAAGCAGTAGTTCTTAGCTATTCATACTTCCCCTTTTTTTAAGTTTTTTCTTTTGACATGGGCCCCGTATTGCCAGAAAGCCTAATATAAATGTCATTTTCAAAGATGGGACACGGGAGACAAAAATAATTGCACTAAACAAACAGTAGTAATTCGCATTGCAATATCCGCTAAGAAAAAAATCAAGCATTCATGATAATGACCAAATTACCCCTACTCCCATATTGATGGATTCTTCTAGACTGCCGTGCTCCACTGTCTTTGGAAAAGGCCATTTCCGCCATTTGGCAGATGGCCCAATCACATCACCATCATCACCACTACCACACCACACCACACACAATGAAGTAATTAAAAAAGCTTACCGGCAAAGGGAGATACCGGTGGTGTCGACCCAGCGGGCGATGCCGGCGGCGTCTCGTTCTGATTCCTTTCCAGCGACGGTGGCTTCACAATCATTATACTCCTAGTTACCTTCATTCCCGTTTCCTCCGCCGTTTTCATAGTCTCCGGTTCTGCTTCCAGAAATTACATTATGAATTAATTAGATGAAATTAGCTGAATTCAATCAATTACAATACAAAATTAACTAAATTATATTCAAAATCGTGAGATTAAATTTACTAATTATATCAAACTCCAAAATGAAAATGAAGTGAGCGTTCTCCAATTCTACTCTACATAAAAACGAACAAGTTTCACTAAACTAGGTTCAACTTCAAACGAAATGGCCCGCCCCTATTTTGCACTAAATCTTACAAACTAAATCAGTACTAGAATGAAAGTTAAGCAAAGGATTAGAGATCTAAACACATCGTAATCGTAACTATTAAGATTTCATATAAGATCCGACCTATATATTCGCTAAAAATATAATTAAATTTATCTATTGTATACTCAATTTAAAACCATAAAATAAGTTAATACGCTGATGATAATTTGTTCACAATTGCATTTGCAAATTTAACAAGAGCCGTGATCAATAGTCACGATTATATTGAAGGTTAATAGTTGTTCGAAACGCCGGCGGGCGGCTTGAGATAGCTACAAAAGCGTACCCTTGGTGGGGTTTGATCGGAAGCCAAACGAGGATTGCTTCCGAAGCTTTCCCAGGCCGGTATCCGGCCTTGGTCCGGCGACGGTGTCGTCCCATAACTGATCGAGTAAGCTCATGGCTCAGTTCAGCAAGTCGACGGCACAGGTTAGTTTAACTAACTACCTTAACCTTCACACCCAAGTATTAGAGGACTGAGAACGGAGAGGCAGCGGGGTTCTATTTATGGACGCAGTCAGGGTTAAAGGTCGAACAGTTTGGAGCTCAAAGACTGTTTCTGAGCCGTTGATTTGGATCTGGTTGATCTGGACGATGGTTCGATAAACACATAAAGATAAGATCGTGGTGACAAGAGATCGTAGATGTTTGGGTTGGATCGCCACGTGGCTATTTCGCGCGAGATTAGTGGGGCATATCACGTGATGGGTCTCTTTTGTCAGAGGTTAAAGGTCACGTGTACCCCTGAATTTATCCGGATTAAGACGAATAGGGCTTCCATTTTTTCGTATTTACATGATTAGTCCGTTTTACTGCCAGCCGCCGGTATCCATTACCATTTGTATTATTCATCATCTAATGTGAATCTTTTGGTAAATTACAATCACATCCCTGTACTTTAGGTTAATTCGTCAACATCCCCTTCTGTTTGCGAAATCACTGCGGCTTCCCTTTTATCCTATAGGTTGATCTGAATATATAGTAAATAAATAAACATATAAGCTAAAATTGACTTCTTTAATTATTATGAGAAAAATGACTCATTGAACAAGTGAGAAAGTATTATCTAAATTTTTTCTTGTGGTATTGTAAAGTTTATCAAAAATTTTAGTACTCCATTTGTTCTTAAATAAGCTTCATGTTTTGATAAATTAAAGTCATATTGAATGTTTTTTAAATAAAAATTTGATGGGTAATTTTTAATTTTTTTTAAATTCATTAAACACGTAATTCATAGTACACAAAAAAATACGTATTTTGTTTTTCTTAACTCATAAAGCAATCAAATGCATGCAATCGGTATTATACCTTTCACGAAGCTACAACATTATATTCCCTCCGTCCCTAAATTATTGTCTTTTTTTTTTTTTTTGGTTCGTCCAAGAATAATTGTCTTATTTGAAAACTTTTCTTTTTAGGACATTACTTTTACCATTTTACCCTTACTTTTCCCATACTTTAATTATGGACCACATACACATGGGCATTAAAGAAAATTACACATTACATCAATATTAATAATCAAGTCAATTATTTTTTTCTTAATCTGTGTACCGAGTCAAACAAGACAATAATTAAGGAATGGAGGGAGTAGTATTGATTGATCAATTTGGTTGCTTTATTATTGATGTATCATTGCAAAGGTACTAATTAATTGTTGCATGTTGAAATTGGTAAGAAAGATGTTTGCATAGAGGGGGATTCTCTAATTGTCATCTATCTCCAAGGTTTAGTCGAGGCTTAGCTCCAGGACTCCACTAATCGTTGTATTTGATTTGGTATTTGTTATTATTAAACATGATTTTAATAGTCATGATCATAATATTACTTATCGAGACACGTATTTAATTACAAGAATATTTGTGTTTCTCATTTTGGGCATTTAGCTATATACTTCCTAAAACAATTGTGCGATTTTGAGGCATATTCTCGACCCATTACTTGTCATAAGCGTTTAATTTTGTTAGTTGAAAAGAACTCATTTGTTAGCAAGGCTGGTTCGTAATCTATTCGAGGAACTCGGTATACCATAGTAAAAGGGGTAGTTTAGTGGTATAATTGAAGCTCCACTAAGTATGAATTGAAGTCTATTAATATTATATTTTTTTCCATACCCTTTCAGGGCAAATAAATCAATAAATAAAATATAGTGTTTAAACACTTAATTATTATTACTCTCTCCATCCCGAATAAATGTTTCTAGTGGATAAAATACAGGAATTAAGAAACATAATTAATGATGTGCTGTAAAATGTGTTCTGACCATAATACACATAAACATTAATTGAGTTCAACTACTTTAAATAATTGAGTTTGTTTAGGATGTGTTATATTAAATGAAGCTTTAAGGGTATATTAGGAAGAATGATAGAAAATAGGTAAATCAAAAGTCTTTAGGAACATTAGTTGGGACATCATAAAATAGAAAGTAGGAACATTTATCCGGGACGGAAGGAGTAATTCAGTTCAAATAGCCACTTGCCACCCTATTTTCTTAATATAGAGTTAAAGAGTACTTCACTAGTATGTATGCAAGCGTTCCTTGGAAAAGAAAATACTCCATTTGTGAAGCCGGCGTTTGAAGAACTTCACTTGCATTGCATGCGATTTACATTTATCTTTTTAAGTTATATCCTTAGTTCTTTTTCAATCCCCTCTTGGTTGCTTGTTTGGATACCATGGATGTCCACTGACTTGTTAGCTAGCATTTAGGTTTTAGAACCCACCCGGACTTGAATGATAGTGATCCCTCCCTATTCGTTATTGAGCATAGCAATCATATCACGGAACCATTTGAATCAATATATATATATCAAGAGAGACAGACATAGTCGTTTGAGATTCGTGTTTTTTGTTAAATGTTTGGTCAGTCGTCGTCCATTATTGTTTTCAAAATTCAATTCAATAATGCTGAGTAACTGAGTTAAGAGCTCATGTAGTTGTGCTTTGTACATATTTGGAGAGTTTCCTCGCTGCCTAATTCAATTAATCATTTTAACAACCATATATGTTTCACTCTCAGTCAGACCTTGCATAAGAAGATGATCAAATATCTAAACTACAAATACTAGCTTGCATCAATTATAAAAGAAACCGTTTGGTCACAAAAACCAAACCAATTTATATGGACCTACCTCACGGTCCCACTGACCACATAAGCAAAGTCTTTTTTGGGTTTACTCTATCAGCTTTGCAATAAGTTCTATTGGACTTTTTCTTTGAGAAAATTAAGTGTTGCACTTAGATGACCTACTTATAGCACCCCCAAAAAAAGAAAAACAAATATATGTGTGTGTGTGTGTGTGTGTGTTTTTTTTTTTTTGTTTTAAGGGACTAGAGTTGTTGTATTTGAACCTTTTAATGTGAAATTAGCAACCATTATTGGAATGGTCAATTCATAAAGGGTAAGTAATACTTTGGGCACAAAGAAGTCACAAAAGTCTTGTTGTCAATTTTTAATTGATTTTTTTCATAAGTTAATGAAGAACCCGTAAACTATACAACTAATTAATAACCGCCAATAAATATTTTGTAAAAAAAAAATTATAACTTATTTGTTGCCGGAACATTACTCATTGATAAATAATTCACTTCTCCTCTATGGGACCCTCACAAGCGAGCCATATTATTAGGCAAATGTAACTTTCTTTATTGAGTGAGAGTTTGAGACTAATGTGCATCTACCTAACAATAGTGACAGGTGACAACAATATAATAGGAATGGTTTTAAGAACATATCGTTACAATTATTGTTAAAATGCTAAAGCTTGGCCCACCCCTTTTTGGCTGCTTCCCTATGTTGGCTAAGGGGTGCGATAGTGATGCTTAGGTCAAAATGGTTTGTTTTGTGCTTTGTGGTTTTGTAATTTTGATTAATAATTTGTAGTGATTGAGGTAAAAGAGTATGGTCTATTTGGTCCTGCGTTTTATTACGGTCAAAACGTTGTTTATTCTTTAACTTAACGTTTCAATGTTACGATAGAATAAGCTGAATTTTTAAACGTAACTGCATTTTAAAACACTAAAAATTTTAACTTTTTTCCAAAACGCTGTTGAAAAAAAAACAACGTTTTGAATTTATATATCAAACGCGTTTATAAAGAAAAAAATGGCGTTTAAATAAATCTGCATTTTACTGTATTTTGAAAATATTGCACCAAACGGATTCTAAGATGGTGAGCTAAAGAAAGAAAGAAGAAGAAAAAAAAAAAACAAGCCATAAAACACCTCCAAAACCATGGATCCGAACGCACCCAGAGTGGGTCCGATCACACTATTCATTGGGCGAGCATGATTTAAAAGGCCATATCCATTTCCTCTGTTGGGTGAAATGAAAGTCTTGGGGTGTTCATCACTCTTCACATTCCATATTTAACAGCTGATCGAGCCAAGAAGTTGCGCACATTATTTAGTCTGAAACGAAGTGTTAATTTGCCCAGAAAATCTTTCATGTCAATCTCGAACGAACCTCTTGAACAGCCAAATCACATGAGCATGAGGAGTTTGGGTTAATACATGTTTGTATAAAGCCAGTCGAGTCCATGTAGATTGGTCATTCAACAAACAGTTGTGATTCTCGCTATCATATTAAGCAAGCTCGAGCCAAGCACAAACCATTCTCGAGCTGTGATTTGAGCTTTATCAAAACAAAGCTCAAACAAGGTTACAAGTTGCTTGACTTAGCAAACTACAATAAACATCCTGTAATGACCAATGCATACTACTTAATCTCCATTCAACACGAATCTACAGCAATCCAGGTGATAATTTGATTGCTTCTGGCATCCATTTAGCTGTCCCAGGTCTGTTTTCTCCTAGCCCATTAATTCAGTGCAATAGTTATTTGAAAATTCTTCCCTAGTAAGATGATAATTGAACTTAGAAGGAGAAGTTTACAGAAAAGGAGAAAAAGGCGGGTCCTTAAGTTAACAACCATCTTCTAACTGTCATCACTCGAGTTCTATCAGCAATACATCAAGAAGAACTACCTACAGTTGCCAATTATGAGAAAAAGTCCATTAGCAAATTGAAAGAATTGTTTATACATGATTCAAAACAGCTTGACACCTGCAGCCCTTACATTATCAATTACTGCTTTAACCTTGCCATGGTATTTCTGTTCTCTCTTGTAGAAAACAGAAACAGCAGGAATATCCTTGAGTAGCAATCGCTCACCCAGAATCTTCCCTATCTTTTCTGCTGCAGCAACATCTCGAGTACTTTCATTAGCTCCCTTCCAGGCTTCCCTCAAGGCTTTTTCTTGTGAGCTTGCAGCACAGGCTACTGTAGCCGTCCGTGTATCAAATACTTGGGCACTTACAAACTTGTTTGTGAAGTGCATCTTCAAAAGATACGGCTTGAGAAATTTCGTAACTCTTTCAGGCCTGACTGGCGGAAGAACCACCATTTCTGTTCAAACTGTTAAATCCATCAGAATTAGAAAAGGATTTTCTATGAAAACGCAGATGCAATACAAACATCAGACAATGTGATAAAAGCTGGATCACAGCAAAGTTTACAAAGATACAGGTCATGAAAATCCATGTAATGGTTGAGAAACCAGACTCTTTCATTGCTGTAGAAACAACAACCTGCTACGAAGGCGCTAGGCCTGTCAATTGGGTCCATCGGGTTGGGACGGGTCGGGGTGGGCTGGGCTGTTTAACGGGTTGGTTCGGGTAAGAACCCATTACAACCCGAAACGGTATCGGGTCAGACGGGTTGTGTCAGCACCGGGTCAGGTAAATGACGGTTTGACCCTTTTTCCCCTTTTTTTTTCTCTTCTGTGCCCTATTCTTCTAAATTTTATGACATTTGACATTTCAAAAAGTTAGAAAGAAAAATTAACAAATAATAGAATGCTATTTCTAGAAACCCAAACATATCAGTGAAAATGCAGTTTTGGGAAAGAGCTAAATCATCATATCAAAGACCTAACTGCAATTTCTTCATCATAAATATGAAAATCTCCTAAAAGAAAAAGAACATTTATTCTTGAAAACCACACAAAGCAAGTATGGTGCTTCAATTCTATAATTAGACTGCAAAAGATTAAAAAAAAGAAACTAAGCCCGGAACTCCAAAATCTATAATTCTATAATTCTTCATACTAATACAGTATTTTCTTCTTCAGGGATCTACTAAGCCCGGAACTCCAAAATCTGCTAAAACTACAAAACATAAACAAAAATATCAAATTAAAATCCCATTTCAACAATCAAAATAGAATCTTCAGTGTAGAAACAAGAATCACAGATTAATTTACGACCGCATTTAATAAAAAAAGATTAAGAAGAGTCGCATTTCTAAAAAATTCAAGCTAGGAATCTCCTTTGTGACAGCTAAAAAGATAATACAAAATAACATAATTTTATATGATTTATAGAGTAACAGCTTTATTCAAATCAAAGGGTAAGAACAATCAAGAGTATTGGGAAAAAGAAAATCTGGGTAGAGACATTTGAGTAAGGGATTGAAGGGTCAAGAAATCTGGACTACCAGGCCGAGACAAGAGGAGAGTTAAATCAAGAAACTTCAAGGCTCAAGAATTTCACAGTTAAAATCTTGTTTCTACGGTTAACATGGAATCAAAAATATGAAGAAAATGAAACGGATTTAAGTAAGAAAATTGCATTTTTAAATCCATAAGCCCATACCTCGCACTATACAGAAGTCCTAAATCGCAATAAAAGTCTTAACTCCTCTTGCTCAAATCTAAGATTAAATTACTGATTCCTGCCCAAAAGTTCAGGGGGGTAAATTTGCAAAATATACCCACCCATCTTCACCCATGCCGTGCCCTGCTACTTCAACTTTCTTCTTCCCTTTTTTTGTTGTTGTTTTTGTTGTTTCTCTCTTCTTCACTTCACCTATTATCACTCTTCCATTGATTCCCCTCTTGCTTTCCTCTCTCTCTCCACATCGCGCGCACACACACACACACACACCTAGATCCTACTGCTGCCATCTCCCACTCCCACTTAATATACATATTTTTTTTCTTATTTTTATTATTCTCTCTTGGCCAATTCAATCCCACCTGCAACCATACATTGATAACACAAACAGACATTTTGAATTCCTTAAACTACCTTCCTAATTTTTCATTTTTAAATCCATAAACCCCCACACATTTCACACACAACACATATTGATAACACAAACAGACACTTTGAATTCCTTAAACTACATTCCTAATTTTTTTTATTAAATTCATAATTTCACACATAGATACACATTAACAATAACAGACCTTCTCTTCAAATTTTGTAACTTTTTTTTTGAACAAACAAAACAATAATGCATTGAAAAATTAGGGTTCAAACCCAATTTAAAAATTTCATAAAATCAAACCCCAATTTCAAACTCCAATTTAACTGAAAAGTCATAAAATCAAACCCCAACATAGCTTTCAAACTCATTGACGAAATGGAAACATAGAACTGAAACAAGAATGGACAAATGATTCAATGAGAAACAGAGAAACGTAATATGAAGTCAAATCAAACCCCAAATTCAGATTTCAAATTGATTCGTACAAACATTGAAAAATTAGGGTTTAGGGTACCGTGAGCTTGGCGTTGTTACTATTGAGGAGAGAGAGATCGACAGTGGGCGCTGGAGTGAGAAGTTTACTGGAGCTATCGGAGAAGGAGGTTGGAGTGGGGAACGGCGGTGCTAGGGGGCCGTTATTGGAGAGAGAAAGACCGAGTGGGGAGTGTGCGTGTGTTTGTGAGAGTGCGGCGTTACTACGTTAGGGCAATAAGCGGGTTGAAGCGGGTTTCGGGTTTAACCTACAAATTTTATTGGGTTATAATGGGTAACCCGATATAACTTACTTTATTAATGGGTTGTGTTGGGTGGGTTCATGGGTAATGGGTTGAAACTGCCAAGCCTAGAAGGCGCCTAACAGAAGTAGAAGTAATAATCTCACACAATGGTTCCATTGGATTGAGCAGCAGCCATCAGTATATGTTTCTGTTTTCGTGCAGTTAATTCTGCCACAGAACCACATGGTTACAACCTACTTACTTGTCTAGAGTGATAGAGTCTCGGTTTAAGATGAGAAATAGACACAGCTAGGCAAATGAATTCATATCTGTTCTACTCATGTACTCTATAGTTCATTGCAGACCTTTTAGTTCTAGACTTCTGATCTAGTCCTTGCCTAATGAGCAAGAATTTATGTGAAGAGAGGATCTTGCCAAAAGTAACATGGACACATATAATTACCATGATATACAGCTTGTGGTTAAGGGAATATGCTGCTTTTGGTAGAGCTTAATGGTGAAAAAATTTACCCCATTAGTTGGGACAAGGCTTAGTTGACTTGAGATGTATAAAGGCTGGCAAGAGCCACTTTACCTGTTTTCTCCATTGGACATGTACAGAAATAACAGAGAGGTGGTAGCTCAGTTCTCTCCAGAACCATTTACATGAAAACCTGTAGCTAGACCATTGCAGAAATTCAGAGCTATAATCCACGCTTCAACTACAGAAGAGGAAGTGCTTGGATGGATTCAAACATATCACTTCTTTTTTATGTTAATAGTGAATCTTCAACGAGGACCCAGTGCTTGTTTCCCCAGAAATTTCACAGATTTTGGAATGATGTGGTAAGAGCAATGCAAGGTTTCTTGAAAATGAATCAGCTTCTAGGTGTGAGGAATGCAATGGCCATCACTCTCATATCTTAAATCAAATACCTGCTAAACGCTGACTCTCAAATTAAATAATACTCCCTCCGTCCCAAGAATATAGTCCTACTTCCCTTCTTCGTTTGTCCCCAAAAAATAGTCCCATTTCAAAAATTTAGGTTAGAAATCTCCATATTTTTTTCAATCTTTTTCTTTCATTTGAAAAACGTGATGTTTATCTAACATGTTACACAAAATAAACCGACAACTTAAGTACTCCCTTCATTCCAAAATAAGTGTCCCCTATTGACTTTACACGGGTTTTAAGAAAGGGGTTAAATCTATAAAATATTCTTTAAATGCCCTCAAAATAACTCTTAGAGGTGTCAAATCAATGGGTCCCTCTTTTGTTTTCATTTAACAATCAATAAGGGTATTATAGACAATTTACTTAAAGAATCTTTCTAAAAATGAAAAAAACACTTATTTTGGAAAGTTCCAAAATAGGATAAGGGGCACTTATTTTGTAACGGAGGGAGTACAATTTAAAGGAACTATAGAGTAAAAGTTTGATATTAAAAAGTTAGACTTTTGAAATGGGATTATTTCTTGGGATGGGGGGAGAGGGAGTAGTGTAACCTAATAGAGCCAAGGCAGATATATACTTCCTGGGTGCCATAAAAAGAGTCCAATTTTAAGGACTATCCAATATTACCTTGCACTGAGATCTTTTAGGAACTCTCTCTTTCTCTCTCCCCCATCTGCACCACAGGCACCTCACTTGTTTTGATAAGTTATTACATATTACATCCATATGCCTGTGTAGTACTCCGGGCTGTTAGCAGAAGGAATTCTGACAGCAATGCGTGAATTCTAGTATGATCAGCACAAACTTATCTAACCCTATCTGATTCACTAAACTGATGTACCAGCAAAATAACAATCTGAAATGTGAACATCAACAAAATTGTTTTGCATCCAAAATTATGATGGATCAACAGCTAGATCTACATATGTGTGCACAACATATGCAGACCTCTAACACCCCAACTCCCCCCTCCCCCCATCTCTCTAAAACCACCACAAGAAACCAGATGAAAAGAAAAAAGACAGAGAACTAATATGCGATTAACTGAAAACAAGTACCAGAAATTGACATGAGATACGGTGACATACACGCTCAAGACAAGGTGCCATACATTCAAGTCCATAAAATCAAAATCATCGTAGATGGAAACAAACCCAATCATAACTTTCCTGGTGGCTCAATTTTGTATTGCATCCAAAATTATGATGGATCAACAGCTAGATCTACATATGTGTGCACAACATATGCGGATCTCTAACACCCCAACTCCCCCCCAAACCTCTCTAAAACCACCACAAAAAACCAAAGGAAAAGAAAAAAGACAGAAAGGAAAAGATATATCACCTGAAAGTTCACTAATATGCAATTAACTAAAAACAAGTACCAGAAATTGACATGAGATATGGTGACATACACGCTCTAGACAAGGTGCCATACGTTCAATTCCATAAGATCAAAATCATCGTAGATGCAAACAAAATGCCCAATCATGACTTTCCTGGTGACTCAATTACTGCAATCATCATGGCAGAGTTTCCCATTGATCAGATGAGAGATTATCAGGCCTTCTATGCACTTGACAAACTCTGCCTGTTTCACGGCTAGAGTTATATACAATTATATATTTACACAGCCAGTCCAGGACAAAAGAGGAGGCTTGCGTTAGGTAGCAAGAACATGAATCCTAAGTGTATTCACATTAAGCCCTCACGTAGGACAGAACAAAATAGCGGAAAAAGATTGCTGTAGTGGACCCCAAGTAACTGGGACTGAGTTGAGCCCTGTTTGCCTAAACAAAATGAACACTAGCCTCACACCTAATCCAGATCCCAAAAAAGGACACGTAAGAATCATCAAACCCTGTTACCAGTTTTATAAGACGAGTACATCTCCTTTTCTAGATAGTAAAACTTAAAACTTTACTTACCTCATTTATTGACATTTGAGTATTGTCATCACCATCAGATGCTCTTTACCCACAGTCGAGCATTATTATCACCATTAGATGTTCAGCAGCCAAGGAAGACCCAGTAATCTTCGCCCTCCCTCACGCGTGCACACACACGCACACCTTGATTGATCTTTTACCCTCTCTTCATTTCCTCAAGTATCCAATAGCATGTGATGCCAAACTCATAACTCAACACTGCTCTACCCATACCTCTAGGCCTCCGGGTACTTCCCTTAGTTTCTGGACAACTTGGTTAACAGTCAAGTCAGTATATTCAACAAGATGAAAGGACAACTAGGTCAAGAGTAAAGTCAGTATATTTAGTACTATATTTTAGTGTTGAACTGCTTATAAGAGTCAACCAGAACCAAAAAACTAAAGGTTGCAGATGCAACTAGGCATTATCAAAATTAAGATTCTATGCACCTAAAACTAAGCAGATTTAGAATGTTTACAAAGTCTAGTCTTGCATCAGCATATTATGGCAGCATGCTCCTCCCACCTAAGAAATAATGAAGCATGAATGTATTGACCAGGTCTAAAACAGCCCCAAGACAGCAAGTGCATCTCCGATAAAATACTAAAATAAAATGGTAAAATTATCTTCATTCCTGAAAATCCAAGACAAACATAGTCCATCTAAAAATCCTAAAAGTAATTATCTTTTGATAAGTATCCCAAAAAGTAATATATTCAATACCTAAATTCAGTTTGTGAAGAAAATTTAGCTATTTTGGACTAAAGTGCCCTTAATTGAACAGTAGACACGTCCTCCAAACTTTCTATGGGAGAGCTCGAGTTACCCCATAACAATATTATGTAGAAACATACTACAACTCTTTCTAGGCAAGCTAACACTAGAAGATCATATCATTAGACAATAATGCATAGTTAAAAACAACGGGTAAAAGAGAAAAGAAAACAATGTAGAGGCTTACATTTTGGAATAAAGATTAATACTAGGGGATTTTATATTTGTAATTAGTAGGTTAGACATTGAATATTTTTTCTGAAAAGGAAGCTTTTGTTGTAATCACCATGTCTCTCAACTTGTAGAAGAGAGACATTGATCTTTGGAATTCCAAGCACTCTCCATCAAGCATGACGCAGACCACACAAGTTTAAACACACAAAGTTTACTGTCATACTACTTCCTATATGTTTTTTTACACACGCACATGAAACATCCGTAATAAGCACAAGGGCCACAGCATGCTCTTATCCAATGCCCATAACCCATTTTGATTTTTTTGAAACACCAACAAACGTCTATACTTCATGTTTACTTGTCCAACCACCATTTTGATTTTTTTCAAACACCAACTAACATCTATACTTCATGTTTACTTGTCCAACCACCATTTACCACCATGAACATCTACCAAGGTAAACACTAACCACCAATTATTGTGTCTGATTTCTCATGTTTAGGACTCGGATTGCAATCAAATGATTGGCAACAACCACCATTGACGCCTTGTTGTTGTCAATCTCCTGCTTGTGTTGCCTAAACAATCCTATTGAATGATGAAGCAACAGTAACTATCATTTTCACTGATGAACATAATACTAGTCCCCAACTAGCTCTCCTTCCGAAACCTAATTGCCATGATTATTGCAGTCCATCAAAGCACAAACCCTACTCATAATTAAAATTACTCCCTTCATCTCATAAAAGAAGTCTTATATTGACCTTTTAAAGTCTATAATGACCTTTTCTGAATAAAGATTCAATATACATCTATGTTTATTTGCTTTCTCAAAATTAATATAATATGCGAGCTGTATTATCTTTTATGTTGTTTGTAATTCTCTAAATTAACTAGTCAAGTCAACTTGAGACTAGGAGTCTTTTCTTTTTGACAAGGTAGTGTTATTTGGGCTTACTTTTTATAATAGACCATCAGTAGATCTCTCTTTGCAACACAAAGTTAGACTCAAATTACTAAAAGGCATGCTTCACATTCTTGTGGAAACCTAATATTGTGCAGGAACAAATTTTGTAGTTTTTGATGGCAAATTCAAATTATGCAAACAGAATTTGAACCAAACTATGAGGATTGAGAGATTTGGGCTTCTCGGAGGCAACCATTGAGTTTCCATTAAGAAGTTAGCTTTTAGCAACAAACTCTATATGTTGCCATCTAAGCATAATTGCACATCCTTGGTTTATGTTCTGCCTTAGTAATAACTTTGGCATGCAGATTGTGGCTTTCTGTTAGTATTTATAAGTAATACTCCCTCCGTCCTAAATTGAGTGTCCCTTTTTGGAAATTTTTTGTCCCAAAATGAGTGTCCTTTTTCCTATGAAGTTACTAATTCACGTTAGCTATCTTCTTCAATATACCAACTACCTCAGCCCTAATGTCCTACCTCCATCTCCATGACCACCACCACCTCTTCCTTCTACACCTCATTCTCTTTCTTTCTTCATTAGCAAAAGATACTACCAGTAACAAGTATTTCTAAAACCATAGAGATGATTTACAAGAATCTAAGAAGATATAATAATAGAGGACGATTCCTTCTAGGACTAAAGTTGTAATCAACAACCCAAAAATATAATATTACACCAATTTGAACTACAGATATTCATAAATATCATTTAAAATGTAATATTACAGGATGATTTTTTTACGGGTACCAATTTTTCGAAAAATTGCTATTTCTATATAAACACAGTTCAAACCAGTTTGATATTCACACCAACATAGTTCCTTCCTCATAAGTCAAAAGCTCTATAATCTAAACAACAGACAATAAAATGAAATTATCACACCAATTTGAACTCAACCCAAATTGAGGATAAACCCAAATTAAGGATACCAAAATAAGCATATAAATCCATAGTTGTTAGTATCGTACGATACGCGATACGTATCGTACGATACGATACGAAAATCACCTATTTCGATACGTATCGCATCACCGTATCGTAATGGGCTCTGTATCGTACGATACGCGATACGTATCGTACAATACGATATGAGAATCACCCATTCTTATTACCTCCCTTTTTAAACCCAATTCTAATTTGTCCATTATTCAATTCCCTAATCCTCCATTATAAGAAAACCCTTGTTGATAGTAATAATAGAGTCCATATATGCTAAAGAGTGAAGACAAAATTGAAGGAAAAAAATATTACATCTTGGAATTTATTTATTTTTTTCAAAAAAGTATGAATTTGATAGTTTTTTAAGCTTAAAAGTTTACTTAATTGTGAATATTTTATGTTCTCATCTATTTTCTTTTTCTCCTAATTTTTTTTGGGTTAATATCAAGCTTTCAAAATATGAAAACACATATATGAAGTTTAACCTTAATCATTGGATAATATATTTTTATTAATTATTGCTTAATAGTCATTATATATATATGCATATATATAGCGTATCTTACGATACGCGATGCGTATCCCGATACGTATCATAGAGATAGAATTTCGATACACGATACGTATCCCGTTTTGACAACTATGTATAAATCTATCAAATAGTTTTCAACATTTTCATGGACATTATGGTATCTTAATCATGCTATTTTACCCACAAATCATCCAAAATCAACTAAATAGAAAAAATGATTTTTACTTCTTTAGGGTTTGAAGAATGAAAAACAAAAAATACCTTTTTGATTGAATGTGTGTTACTATGGGTTGGACCTAGTGCTTTCGGACCAGCCCTGGCGGGAAGCTACACGGACCAGTTTATACGGGGACTAATATTGCGATCCGAGCTCTAACCCTATCGTGCTTTGGATTAAATGAGCCGCACACCACAATCGTCGCAATTCACCATCTCTTCCCCATCATCAAAATTCACCCCACACACACAATCCACTGTGCATGACTCGTCTACCCAGTCATCAGGTGGGATCGTAATTAGAAGCCGATGCAACCGACTTTACATAGCTTTCCCACGCAAAAACCCAAGGCACAAAACTAATCACGACCTACAAAACTCTCCAAACCTCTAACCATCACCTAATTCTCATACTTCAATCGAAATTACATGCTCAAATTGTAACAGGCAAGTGTTTCCTTTGTTTTCCATCAATTGTGGTATCAAAACATCGAATTAAAGAGAAAAATAGAGAAACGAGTCGGGAAAAATTTATACCTTAAGTAACAACACTAGTATGAGAAAGCTGATGTCAGCTTCGTTTTCTCTTTTCTTTGTGATGCGTGTAAACACTGTCCTCGTTGAAATCGGCCGGCGACGGCAGAAGAGCTGGGATTGCAGCTGTCGCTGTCGATCTCTATTTAGATGTAATACGGCTTTCTATGGGAGGATGGCCGGAATGGCGCCCGTCACGTTTGATGAGCGTCGATATTGGGCCTGTAAAATTGCATAATCCGGAAGGACAGTCACATGGCAGGCCCTCAGAGATTTTTGAAGGTTGAGGAAAGCTCGGGCCCATTTCCTGAAGACATATTTAAGGCCTACAATTTAATAATATAGTATAAATAAAAAAATTAATTCCCAACCAAGCGCTAGCCCCGTTTGCTAAACGGTCCGAGGAAAAAGCCCGGTTTTTAAACGGGCCAAGTATTTTAATCCCTAATCCAGATTTTTTGGTTTTAATGGGCTAGACCGTCGTGCTGTAGCCCTATTACAATTTCTATGTGTGAGTATACGATGATGCTCCGGACTTCCGGTTGCTTCTTCACCGTCATCGTCGCCTCGCCTCGTCGCCAGACTCCCTCCCTCCCTCTATTATTATTTGAAAGCTAAGAGTTATTTAGTAACTTTGATTTTGTGATTTTGTATTTTCTCTTTACCACTTTCTTAATTTTTTCAATCATTAAAAAAAAATTCAAAATACAAAACCAAAGTCATTAAAATCGTAATGTCAAACATTCATATAAAATTTAAAATAAAAAAAACTATTGGGCCCAAACTGAGCATGAGCCTAGGCTTATGCTGGGCTAATATTGATCCACCCTGATAGTCAAAAGATAAATTCTAAAAAATATCCTTTTGTGCAACTTCACACCAATTTCATTCACCTTCATGACCTTGTCCATGGAGCTGCCGATCGAAGGCACCAGAGGTTTCATTTTCTCTCATCCATCCTTTTAAGAAAAGTAAAGAGTGACCAAAGGTGGGTTGGTTGGGGAGATGGTATTGGTGGGTTTAAGGAGAGAGAGGTGTTTTGGGGTGGGACCGTGGAAGATATGAAAAGGAAAGGTTCGGTTAGACGATGGTGGTGTTGTCCATTAGGATTAGGAGGACAGAGATAATTATGTTGATCAACATTGCCCCCAAAGTATTGTTGTAGTTTGATCCTTTCATCACCTAATAAAATGACATGTTTGGAGATACCCTTTAACAGCTAATTTTGGAAAGAATTGGATGGAAGAGACTCATTGTGCTTTTAATTAAAAAAAAATTTTATTTTGAGGAAAATTGTGCTTTTAAATTTAAAAGCAGAGTATTGTAACTTTTTTTTTTGGTACAAGTTGTGGAGAGAATAGTGGTGTAGTTTGCCATTCTTTTATAAATCTACTCATCACTATAATAATAACAATAACAATTGATGTTGCATGAAAAATTGGGGGGACCGGAGGTGCCGCTCCGATCGTTGCCGTAGCTTGGATTTCATATATCTGGCTTGTGTATCTATCAAAAGAAGAACCGTGAAAGGGGCGGGGAGGGTCGCCGCCGAAATCCTCCGACATGATAAATAGTATATCGGTCATTAGAGAATACAGACTAGAGACTATATTATATATTCTCTGTATAAGGAACGGTGTACCTTGGATGTAAAGAGTGAGTGGTTATATATACCCACTCGAATGGACCGGGCTAATATTCAATTGACCCACTATCTCAAGTGAGGCCCATATACTTTATTCCGAGCCAAAATATGCATATCAGTTGCCCCCTCACTCCTTATTCCTTTAGATTCATCTCGACGGTGAGGAGGACTATTTTCTCGTGTTCATCTCGGCCCTACCGAGGCTTCGATGTCTCACTCTCAACGGGTAAGACTCATATTAATGCTCGGGCTGATCGAATCCTGAATTTTGATCTTAGCCTACAAGGTTCATTTGAATTTTAACCTCGACCTGCGAGGTTCGCTTGATTGTTGACCTCAACCTGCGAGGCTCATTTGATCAGACCTTGATTTGTGAGATTCGTTTAATTTGACCTCTCGACCTATGAGGTTCCTTTGAACTTTGACCTCGACCTGCAAGGTTCGTTTGAACTTTAACCTCAACTTGCGAGGTTCATTTAAACTTTTGACCTTGACCTGCGAGGTACATTTGAACTTTGACTTCGATCTGTGAGGTTTATTTTATTATTTGACCGTTTAATTCTTTTGAATTCGACCTTGAAATTTAATAGGACTCGTTTACAAATTTTAAGGAACTTAACTGAGTTTGACGGATAATGGAGTAGTCCATTTGCAACTGTTCAACAATTAAGGGCCCAAGTTATAACTGTTCAAGAGTAAATGGTCCATGTTGCAACTGCACTATAATGAATGGGATGCGTTTGTAACCACCCAACAATGAAGGGGCCATTTTGTAACTGACCAGTAATGGAAGGGCTAATTTGTCGTTGCCCAATAATAGATGGGCTAGTTTGTAACTGTCAAATTTAATGGGGTAAAAATGTGGCCCATTCAGTTCAACAATAATTTTTTAGGGAGGGGGCGAGGGTAGGGGTATTGGTGTTCGTAGTGGGGGTGAGGGGTGGTGATGGTAGGTGGGGTTTGGTTTATTGACTTTCGATTATCTAATCATTGATTAAACAATATAGATAATCACAAAGAAAAAATAGCATGACAGAATAAAGCATAACAAGCAAACAACAGAATAGAATAAGCGAGGCAGCAGGATCAAACAAGGCGCACGACAGTGAGCATATTGGTAAACAAATTCGATAAAGACGTTTTGATTGCAAAATAAATTGTTAAGATCAATTTCAAAGATTTTTTCCAAGGCAAAAGCAAACGGACAGAATCATGGTACGCACAAAAAAACAAAGAAAGGCTGATCAGATTATGAAACAGAAATTAACAGGGAACGTAAAGGAACTTATCGCTTGCAATGGATCATCCGTATTTCGGATTGGCCTTGAAGAAGATTTACCCTCGTATTCACTGGTGCAAGCAGACGAGGTCAACAAATCTTGCTCCCAGGATAATCCAATGCCAAGGTCGAAGCTTTTGTACGAACTTCCTCAACCCACTTCGAAAACTGCTTCAGTCACCGTAACAATCAGACTAACTAAGAATGACTATGGAGAGAGGGAGAGATCACGTTCGTTTCTGGAAAATCAGTCGTATTCGAGAGAGGGAGTCGTGTTGTGCCGTAGCTTTACTGCGCTAAACCTTAATTTGGGTTATTAAGCGAACGTTTCAAGAACGTCCCCCTTATCGTCACGTAACGGCCTTTTCAAAATCGTTTATGACCAAGTCCAACGTTTTACCGCAGTCAAGAAAAAGGTAATCATTTAAATGAATTTTGTCCAAAAATAAAATAAAGCCCCCCTCGACCCGAGACATTCACCCAAACGCCAACGCTCACACCCACGCCCCGGCCGAGCCGAGCCGAGCTAACTCGTGGTATTTGGTTCAAGCCACCTAATATGTTACTTGAACAAAGGTTCCTTAAACATGTGGTATTGTAAGCCTCACAAGGTTACTCTTTCTATCCCATGTGGGAAGACAACAAAACCCATTTCAATGTCACCTTTCCAACCATTTTCAACTATGGATTTCATCCACTAAATGACTTTAATCCAAACATTAAAGTTATTTTTTTTCATGTACACCAAATGCTCCCCAATCGTCACTTGGTCAATAATTTTAGGGTTCATAAATGAGACCCATCAAAAGTGACCATATCATCATATTTTTAAGATGGGGTTTGGTTATAGTAAGGTGGTAGGGGAAGGGAGGTGGTGGTCATGTTGTTGGTGGGGGTGGTAATTCAATAGGGGGTTGGTGGTGGCGTGGTAAGGGTGGTTGTAATGGTGGTAATGATGGCGAAAGGTGGCAGTAGTAGCGAGAATAATTTAATAATGGTTTAATTCTCAATTTCATCACTCTACTATCGGAAAAGGTTCAATAAGCTCACTCAACAATTTTTTTTCACAGATTAATAATTATACTTTACAAAAGGTATCACTTTGGTATATAAAATGAACGTCGTTAAATTGATTGGACGGAATGCTACAAAATGACTTAAATGCCCTTCAGTTGTGGTATATGCCTCGCACGTGGAGTCTTGGTTATCTAAATTAAATTGTCACAACCCAAACACATCCCTCAATCCCTCACCCTTAACTTAAACACCACCATCTATTTGTCATCCTCCATCCTCCTATATCAACATGGGCAACTTTGTCTTCGTCGGAGGCGCCATCAATCATTCGTGACCTCCAGTAGGATTCAACAGCTCTCCTGCTCAATTCCATGTCTGTCGGTTGCAACAGCTAAAACAAACCCTAGTACTTTTAATAAATCGGATCTTCAATTCTTAAATCAAAACCAACCCTTCGACTTCCCCTCTTTAACTCTCCGCAACCTCACCCTTCTCGGTGACTCCTACATCTACAACGGTGTCTTCGACCTCACCCGTGAATTCAGCATCCCCTCCTCTAGCTTCGACACCGATGAATCATGAATCAACCACTTTCGAAAACATTTGTCGAAAGATTGGCCTCTCAAGAACTAGGTCCTACAGAATTTTGGGTCCGTGCTCGAGGTTGTGACCAAGCTCGGGCTATTAGATCCCTTTTGAATGTATGGATATTAGGGGTGCGGGGTCGATTTTGGTACCTTCTTCTTTAGATCTTGCATTCCTCCATAGATCTGAATTTTTGTTGTTTTCGGATTGGGGGTTTCTTTGGAGGGAGAGGTGATGAAGAAGACAAGTGGTTATGGCATTATATTTTCGAAAGAATTTGGTATTTATTGGGTGGAGTGGTGGTGGTGTGTTATGGGTTTTGATGAGTTTCGTGGTGGTGGAGGGAAGAACAAGATACGGAGAGGAGGTTGGGGCGTTTGAAGGTGGTGAAGAGGTAGAGAGTGGTGGCAGAGGTGGGGTAAATGGTGGTCTGAAGGGTGGAGGATGACGGAGAGATGGTGGTGTTGAGTTAAAATGGAGCTTCAATGTGGAGACATTTTCCATCACCGATGAATCATGAATCAACCACTTTCGGAAACATTTGTCAAAAGATTGGCCTCTCAATAACTAGGTCCTACAGAATTTTGGTCCGTGCGGCTATTAGATCCCTTTTGATTGTACGGATATTAGGGGTGCAGTGTGGTCGGTTTTGCTATCTTCTTCTTTAGCAAAAATGGTAGAATCGAAAACTTTGAAAGCCAAAGGCTTGTTTTGTTCGCTACAGCTTCAATGGAGTTTCAATGTGGCTCAGTCACTTTCGGACAGTTGGTCCTCGTTAAGGGTGAGGGAAATAAAGCACGAGGCTAGCACATGCTGATACTAAGGGCAATTTCGGGTTTATAAAAAAAATTAAACTTTCTTAACAGTAAAACAGACGGAGTTACTAATGCAGTACCTTTTGTAAAGTATAGTTATTAATCTGTGAAAAAAATTGTAGAGTGAGCTTATCAGACCTTTTTCGATAGTAGAGTGATGAAATTAAGAATTAAGCCTTTAATAATAACAATAAACTAGTAATGATATAATAAATGTGAGGGTAATATTTTGTCAAAAAAAAAAAAAAAAAAAACTAGTGAATTAAATTTGCATGGTGGGATTGGTCATTCCTGTAAAGCAGTTCGGTTGAATGTGCGGTTGATAGCATTTTTTAAATAATAATTATGAGAGTGATCATTTCATTAAGGATGATGATTCATGTTGTCTAAGTAATTAATCAAAAGTCATATCCGTCCGATTGTCCAAATAATTAATCAAAAGTCATCGGTCCTAAATTTATTCCAACAAGCCAAAAGCACCTAAAATACAAGTGCCCCTAATTATAAAGAACCCTGTAACATAACACGTATGTCAGTTATTGAACCCGTGCGTCGCACGGATTTAATTTAATTTTGAAATTAATTGATATATTTTTAAAATATTTTTAAAAAATTATCATTATTTAATATTAGTATTTATTAATTTAATGTCTGACAAAAGTTAAGTGTTGTTAATATATACAAATTAGTGGTCGTTAATCTTAATATTTTTATTTCAGAATAAATATTTTTTATTGGTGGTCAATATATACATTTTTGTTTCTAATCATTTATTTTTATTTTTAAGTATCCTTTAATGATATCAAATTGTTGGGTTTCTTTTTCTTTTTTTTTCCATCTTGCGCTTAATAAAGATATTTTAGACTTATATTTGAAGATTTTTAATAAAATTATAAATAAAATAATTACTTTGGGACATATTGAAGAAAGATAACTTTTTTCTAAATAAAGGAGAATTGTTTGAGGATTGAATATAACTATATTTTAAAAATAATTTTTGAAGATCATTCAATAATTAAAAAATGTTTAGTTGGATACTATAATTACATATTTTTGATACAATGTCAGTGTGAAAAAAGAAACTTACACAAATATCAACAAAAAAAAGCATCAATTTTGAATAAATTATTTAAAATTTTGTTTATTTATCAAATGTTATAGACATTATTTTATTACGTCTTAAATAAGAATATAAGACCCATAATTTGACATGGATAGAGTAATATTTATAAAAATAAAAATTAGTTGGTTTAAATTATAAAATAACTTATATAATAATATAAAAAAAATTAGGAGAAAGAGTGTGGTTCAAATCTCATTGACAACATTATTTTGTTTTCTTTTAAGAGAAGGTATTACCTAATAGTAATACATATTGTTAAACCTGTTATTATTAGGTGAGTAATGCTATAGGTACATAAAGAGTACCAATTTTTTTTGCACCAAATGATGTGTCACCTGATGTGGCAGTTGATGTGGTACAAAAAATAAAATTAAAAATCAAAATTAATGCATCACATTAGCTGCCACATCAGGTGACACATCATTTGGTGTAAAAATTTGTTACTATTTATGTACCCATAGCATTACTCTTATTAGGTATAGTTATTAGGTAATGACTTAGAAATGAAAAGTCATCTCACTCTAAAAGTCAAGCTTGTTTGGAGGCTTGAGAATTGAGAAAAATCAAAAGGATGGTGAGGTGTCACTATATAAGGCATCCTCACTAACTTTTATATATATATATATATATATATATATATATATATATTTGAACATAAACGGTCTTGATTGGTGAATAACTAACGACTAATTAAGTATATAAGTGTGTTAGTGTGTGTGGAAGAAAATTAGTGCTATCCACCAACAGAGCTGGCAAAATTGGCCCAGCCCAACCAACCCGACCATAGGGCAGGTTGGGCTCTATTTCTGGAGGCCCGATGCAAAGCTGGGCTGAACTTATCCGGCCTGATTTTAAGACTCGACCTGATGGTCTTGGATGTAGGCTAAAAAAATGTCAAAATTAGTGCAAATTAGCATATCATGATGCGTCGCCCACGAATTGACCTAGATCAGTCCGATATTGTGCGGAGCTGGGCTTTTGTTTTAGAGGTCCGATGAAATTTTGGGTCAGCCCAACCCAAGTTTAACACGTGGCCCCGTGGGTTGGGGTTGGGTTGTGTGGCGCCCGGACCCGGATCTCTATACGAAATTCCAAGGTCGAGTCGCCAAAACAACATAACAACACTATGAGAAGAGCACGTGGCGTAACCACCCGTACTAACGACAAAACACAACTGATAAACCTGATTATATAAAAATATGTCTTCGGCGAAACTACAGCCGGAACCCAACAACTAAGACCACAAGTTTAAAACTTGGGAAACAAAACAACTACAACAACAATAACATCGGCCACAACATGCCGGAATGATGAACATAAACCACGAGCTACAACTTGCTCGGGAAAGAAACTATCTTAACAACAAGGCTATACATGAGCACAACATACATACGTCAGCTACCAAAAGAATATACAAAACAACACCAAGGAAGTACTACCCATAGTAAAGTTTATATAACTTCACAAACCGTTCGTCCTTACCAAAAGAAAATAACTAGCTAGGAACAAGATTCTCGAGCTACCAAACAAGGATGACCTGCAAGCTAACGTGAACCATTTCTGGTCTCACCGTGAACTCCCTAGCTGGCTCGGATATAAGGAAAAACATATAAACAACAAACGGGGTGAGTCAAAACTCAATAAGTTATGAAATTCAACTACATGACATGGCATAATGCTCAAATAACAAACATAACATGGTAATAACATTTATATACCATAACGGAACATGTATCAACACCTTGGATTTACGAATAACATATCTCACACAGCACCTTGATTTTCACATAAGTGCTTGTAAACACGTTATAAAAGGATATCATTTCTCTTTTTTCGTCTTTGCGTTGCTCCTGCAATACACAAAATAACCATGTGTCCTCGATACCCGTGTACGTAGTATCGACGTCCCCGATAAACCTATCGAGTTCTACTAGCAAACCAAAGTCATGCGTATTGTTACAACAGTGACCAACAGAAGAGGGGTGTGTGAACTCCAGTACGGTGACTTATAGCCATCACAAACATTAATTTGTAAAGACTATAGGTTGTCCCACCATAACATGAACAACGACGACGCCAGCTGGACTTACACAACACACAAGTAGGTATTCTTACTCAACTTATGCAAATAACCGTTAAGTTCAAAAGTAGTGAACTTGACAAATAACACGTAGATTACATTATTCTACAATGAATGATAATCAAACATATTGTTCAAGAATCTTAAAAAACAACTTTAGAGCTAATTTACAAGTCTCTAACATACCAGTATCAAATACTCGGAGGACCAAAATCCATATCAAATGAACTCTAATTTTCGTAGTAATTTAACTTGTGATTCCGAGGATTATAATCTTCTCAAAAATCCATTCTTGGGGTCATTTCTTAAAGTTCATAAAATTTGGTATAATTTCTATATGCAAATTTCACCATCTAAAGTCCCAAATTTGTTCACTAGTTCACTTCCTTGGTTGACATCCATCTCTACACATTTTTAACCATTCAAACCAAGTATTTCACATAATACCATGTTATTCACATCATCCTAACATTTAGACATGAATTCAACAACAACACAAGTCATGCATGTTCATACATGTAACAAATTCTAACATACATAGGGGGTTTAGTAACTTACCTCCAAAGAAGACAATCAAGCTAACAAATTCACAATCAAGGCTTTGTAATGAAGTCTTCTAGTCTTTAGCAACACTTTGGTGGTCTTGCATGGGAGTTCCAATGGTTGGATTGAGAGAACAAGGTTCACACACACTAATCTCACCTTTGTTTCTCACACCAACACTCAGATTTCCATGGAAGAACTAAATGAAGAAGTGAAGTATTTCTAAGTCTCCTTAGAGGTTTAGGGAGAGTAATGGGCTGGTCAAAGAGTCCTTGGTTCGTTTAAGTTGGGGTCAAAGGGTGAAATGGTCCAATTTTGAAAATTCAGCAAAACAGAGCTACACAAATCTGGTAACGGGGCGGCCGTCTGGGCACCCGCTCAGCCAGTAGATTTCACAAACACAACTTTCTGTCTCTTGGGTGCTCGCCCTTGCCCCTGTTGCACCAAATTCACGAAATGTGCTCTAAAAAGACTCCAAAATGATGTCAAATAGTCCCAAGATTGTTCTAACACTTAGGTTAAATCAATACACTAATTAAAGGTCTCTGAAAGGTCTCCGAAAAATCCTAAAACCACTCTAGACAAACAACACACATTTAACATGAAAATTTACAAGAATTATAACAGTAATGCATTGTAAGGTATGTGTTACATAAACTAGGAAGTGTATCAACAATTAAAACATGATTAATCTAACATGTTACTCAAGCAATTCTAAACACTTATGATAACATGTTCACATGCAACAAAGTAAGTACATAAGTCATAATTAAATTCAGGGTATTACAGGTTAGCCCAGCCCATTGCCAACTCTACCATTAGGGTAACGAGTAAAATGACACATGCTGATGATTATGTCCATTTTACTCGTTATCCTGATAATTTTTTTGACATAATTTCTCGCTCAATCACCCGATTGATTTGATTCAAAGTGTTATAAATTCCATTTTAGATGATTTATGTATGAAATATAATTTTCAGATATATATATATATATATATATATATGCTGTTGAAATAATTTTATGTAATACTTATTTTTATTTAATAATTTTATATTAATAAATAAATAAACGTCTACTACGAAGGTTCAAACTCATTTATATTCGTGTCATTAATTAGACACTCACTCGTCCACCGTTTGAGCCGTTGTCCACGTGAACGCTGTGATACCATTTGACACCTCTAAATATTGTGTAGGGTAATTAGAAGACAGGGGAAACGTGTTGGTGATAGGGATTGAATGGAATCGGTCAGAGGTGAATAATACTCCAGTATATAGTACTATAGCAGAGGGAACCACCATAATCCATGGGGGGTTACTTGGAGGGTGAAACTGAATTATACTCTAACTCTAACCCCCAAATATGGCCAATCATTTCTATCTATCTAGGGACTGCTACCTCCGTTTCTTTCTTCAACTTTAACCCAGAGAGAGAGAGAACTCCCGTCTAACACGCTACCCCCAACCTGCATTTCTTACACTGTTCTGTTCTGTTCTGTTCTGCTATCTATCTCTCTCTGCTTTTGGCTCTCTCGTCATCACACAGTTTTACCCAAACCCAGAAGATATGTCTTCTTTACCATAAATTCCTCTTTTGTCAAAACCTTTTCCATTTGATGAGCTCTGGGAATGATTTTTTAATTTTATTTATACGTTCATTCTTAAATTATTGTTCTATTTCATTTTTAAAAAATTAAAAAAAGTATATATGTCAAATTTGAAAAAAAAATAAAACGCAAAAAGGAATAATTTATAGACGTAGAAAGTATTTTCCATATACTTGTGGATTGCCATAAAATCTGGTGACAAACCAGAGAGTAAGAGATGTTGTCCCTAATAGGTCAACTAGCGGAGTAGTATTCTTACTGGAGTACTAGAGACTGCCATTGACAAATGGAACCAAAAAATCTACTCTCTTCCCTCCATGGTCCAAGAAAATGGACCTTTCTATTAAGTTTACTTTTAGTTAATTTAAGGTTAAAGTACTTAAACACATGAATTATGTAGCATTACTTATACTGTAATTTCTATAATTATAATTTTATATTCTATAACTAAATAAAAATATACGTATTAAATTTCAATTAAATGTCATGTTTTCTTTTATATAGGGCTGAATAAGTAAAAATGAGCTTTATGGTTTCAGTTTCATTATGGAGTATTAATCAGCACGAGATATGGGGTGTGGTGTGGGTGTATTAAGCTTCGCGATTTAATAATTTTAATTTTTTAATTTTGGTTTTTTGTATTTATAATAATTGAAAAGAAGTTGGAGAAAGATCTATAAAGTTAAAAACCGATGGAGCCATAGAGAGAGAGAGAGAGAGACGAAAATCACAAACTAAGTCATTAGGTCGCCAAGGAAAGCATACGTATAGTCACATTACAACATAAGTACTAAATACTAAACAAGTGTAATCTTTTCATTTTCGGGGAAAAAAAAGAACAGAAGTAAATTGTCTATAGTATGCTTGTTAATTGAGAGATATAAAAGGACGAACCGATTTGACACTACTAAGGAATACTTTAAAAATATAATTAAAATTTATATCGAATCGACTACTTTTTAAAAACTTGTATAAAAAGAATCCGGAACATTTACTATAAAACGGAGGGGTAATATTTATTCGGGCAAATTAGTAACGTTTCAAATAAATTGACAAATATATATATTTTTTTGATAATGAGGCCAAAAGTTCTTAACATGTTATTGGGATCGTTTGATAGTTATGATAAATAATTGGATATAATTAATAATACAAAAATAGAATATTTGGTACGCTTTTGCACTAGGGATTATTAGTCCCCACTACCCAGATAAAGAGGCTTAATCCCCTTGCTATTAATACTAGGAGATTGTGGTATTATTAATCCTCGTATTATTAATAATAATACTTACCTTGTCTGGAAACGACCCCATTATGTATTAAGAACAATGATTAGCAAAATTATTTTCTTCCAACCTTGATTTGATAATAGTTTTAAATTGAACTTAAAAATGTTTATGCTAACAAGTCAGAAAAAAATTGAACTGTATGTCCTGTGTCAATTAGTCCTAATCCCTATCCTTGAATGAGTGGCAATTTATTTATATAAAATTATTTTTTTAAAAAAAGTTAATTTATACTTCCTCGTTTTAGGTAAAGAGTATATTATATAAAGAGTAATGTTATGGGTACCTAAAGAGTACCAATTTTTTTACCAAATAATGTATCAGCTGATGTGGTACAAAAAATAAAATTAAAAATTATATTAATACATCACATCAGCTAATACATCATTTGATGCAAAAAATTTGGTATTCTTTAGTTACCTATAGCATTACTCTTATATTAATTTATCATGTTAATAGTCCACTTTCTAAAATTATGCATTCACTCTCCATAAATTTTTTAACTCTATCCTCCAAATATAGTATAAATATGTTGAATATACTTAAATATTTTTATAATTATGATCAATTTTAATAATACTTATATATTTTTTAATAATTAAACTTTTCAAACGTAAACTTTTTGATTGAACCGAGTATACAATTTCACTAGTAGATCATATTGATATCGTCACGTGTACATTATGACATTATAAGTACACTTGAAAGAGAATTATTTACAAAGGTGATTTTATTAATTCATTAAAAAATAAAACTCAATTCAAGACAAAAGATATTTTAAGTGGTATTCATTTATTTCGATTCCTCAATTACTCAATACTCAGTGCATTAATTGAAACTTTCAAAATTTGATGGACCTTTTCCAATCAAGTGTTTAATTCTTATTTTATTTTTTTACTACATTCATTCAAAATAATTATTATTTTAATAACTTGCATATAGATTAAAAAAATTTTAAAAAATTAATATACCCTTATTTAAATTTAATTATTGTAGATAAGTTATAGGAGTATTTTTCTCTTTCTTCTTGTCAACCATTTTTAATGAAAATAATAAATAAGGGTAATTTTAACAAAATAGAGATAAATGTTTCTTGAAATCGTATAACGCAATTATTTTGGGACAAAAAATACTTTGCTAAAACGATAATTATTTTAAGACAAAAATACTTTGCTAAAACGACAATTATTTTAGGATGGAGATAGTACGTTTTAGCGCAGAAAACATCTATTACCCATTACTAAAGCAGAAGCCACTGCGGTCACATGACAATACTAGTTTAATTTTTGTCCCGCCTAAAACAAACATCATTTATTTCTTACCTAATTCTTACTCTTTCTCCATTAATTTTGCTCTTTCTTCTCATTATTTTTAAAGTTCTATTAATTTTTATCTTTTCAACATTTGACCTTTTCGCTTCCAACCTACAACGTTTATTCAACACGACGTTTTCCAATATTTTCAAAACTATTCTTCTATTATGTTCTTATATTACGAATGCTATCAAAAAATAGATAACCAGAACCAAATTAATACTTCGGTTCTTAAAAAATTTAGAACCATAACTAAACCAAGATATATGAGAAACATTACTTTGATTCAGTTCTTATTGGTGCGATTTGCACAATTTTCGGTTATAAGGGGCTAAGCGCCTAAACCCTTTCAATTTTTTTAAATGTTTTTATTTTTTTATTTCACGACAAACAAATAATAATTTTTTTACCATTGTTGATACTTTTGAACGAAGCTCTATTTGATTGTTATTAAACTTGAGTCTTGACTCTTAGTAACATAAATAATGAAATATCACTTTATGTATTTATACTTAGCATTAGTGTTAGTATTAGAAGTAAGATTATTTAAATATCAATTTATTAATATATACATTATATAATTATATTATATATATTTAAATAAATAATATATTTTAATATATAATATACATTGGTTTGGTCCGATTTAGAATAATTTATAAATTTTAAAACTGAGATCAGTTCTACTAAAATTCAGAACGAGAACCATACCAATATTATTGGTTCGATCCAATTTTATTGATTCGGTCCGGTCTGAAAAAATTCTGCTCACCTACCTTCAATTTTATTGATTTAAATTTTATTGATTTAACATCGTTTCTGTTTTTTTAAGTCGTGCATCTCTCGGTACTAACCTAGTTATTTTTTAAACAAAATATCGACTACAGACTAGCGTTTGAAATCCATGGAAGATTTAGTGACTTTAATTTTAATTTTTTCTTTTCTCTTTTTATTTGCACCAGCTTCTCTCTATCTATCTTGTTTTGTCTTGAATCATTATTAAATAAAAATCTCTATACTAAACACATTTTTAAAAGTTCTACACATCCTCTTATGAAAATAGATTGAGAGAATTGCAAAAAAAAAAAAAAACTTGTACTATTTCACGAATTGCAAATTAAACATTCTGTTTCTTTTATCGACATTTTAAATCTCCACGTAAAATTAAAATTTCAATTCAAACCTTCTGTTAATTGGTGTTATAAACCAAACGAAAATCTGACCGAACATTCCTATGTGGCTTGCTACGTGGCAAGGGCAGGAAACTAAACCAGATTCCCCTCCATTTGTTTGGATTTAATTGCAAAACAAACTTTGTACAATTTCTTGAATTTAAAATTAAACCTTTTTAAAAAGAAAAAAAAAATTCAAGCTTAATGTACAAAATGCACATTTTTGTAATTTAGTATGGGATAAAAAATCACAAATCTCCACCTTTTTTCAATTGATCGGTACACTTTTACTTGATAATCTCTGCAACAAATACTTAACTATTGATCATCCTAGCTAATAAGCACATGCAAATACACATGTATCTTTTTTTTAATTAACATTTTTTCTTTTCATAATTTCTTATATTTCAAAAATACTCAAAATTAAATTATTTAAGGTAGTTAAATGTTACTCCCTCCGTCCCGGATAAATGTTCCTACTTTCTATTTTGAGATGTCTCAATTAATGTTTCTAAAGACTTTTAATCTACCTATTCTCTACCATTTTTCCTAATATACTATAACACATCCCAAATAAACTTAATTATTTAAAATAATTGAATTCAATTAATGTTCATAAGTATTATCGTCAGAACACATTTTACAGCACATCATTAATTATGTTTTTTAATTTCTGTATTTTATCAACTAGGAACATTTATCCAAGATGGAGGAAGTAGAGATGATAGATATTACAATTTGATAGTAGTAAAATAATTTATAATAGAATTAAGGATATTTTCAGCAGCATGAAAAAACATGACCAAACTCTACTATAAATATTCCGCTTTATAATAGTATTAGTAACTGTGGTACACGTATTACATGTGCACAAATTTTTATTTTACTTAATTATGAATATATTTATTTAACAATGATAGTTTGAGTAGTTAATTTTGGAGAAGTGAAAAAAGTTAGATGTTAAATTTAGTAAAAATGAGTAATTATTTTGCTAGAAGTAATTAGTATTTAAAATTAAGAGTAATTTAGGCAAGTCAAAAAAATGTAAAAAAAACTTCGTTTTGAGTAAAAACAAATTAAAAAAGAATAAACAACATTACAATTATTAAATAAATAAAGACCCTAGATCATGATTTGATCAGTCAATTTCTCTTTCCTAGTGGGACTCACGTAAGGGGTGGCAATGGCAGACACGACACGATTGCACGAACCAGCACGACACGATTATAAACACGAATTACAGAGACAAGAAACACGATAAGGCACGACACGACACGGCACGACATGAAACACGACACGAAAGCACGAAATTATAAATTTAGTTAAAATAATATTTATTATTATATTTATGATAAAATAAAATAGATAACACGAAAATACGATAGTGTGGCACGAACACGACACGAAGGCACAAATTGCCACCCCTCGGTAATGCAAGACACCATGAACAAGTACCAACATAATTGCACCGTTTCAAAAATTTGCGGCCATGCATCTTGCAGATTTACGGTGGTCGGATCAATGATTTAAAAAAAAGAATTCTAATTAAACCGAAAATCAGTCAAAATATATGTGTGTGTGTATATATATATATATATATATATATATATATATATTCAAATATTATAATGAGTATTTTTTGTCTAATACCAATAAAGACATATTATTAATATCAAAAAATTCAACAAGAACGCAACTTACCTAACAAGCTGAGCTCCATGGAACAGTTAGAGCCCGTTTGGTCGAGCGTTTTGGCCAAAACGCAGGGATAAAATGCAGCTTATTTACAAAAAATGTGTTTCAATACTGTGGCAAAAAACGCAGCTGCGTTTTAAAACGCTAGAATTCCCAGCTTTTTCCCAAAACGCAGGTTTTAAAACGCTACTAGGAAAAAAAAGCTGCGTATTGAAGTGATATCCCAAACGTATTTATAAGGAAAGACCTCCGTTTTTAAAACACTGCGTTTTTTAAAACGCTGCGTTTTTAAAACACTGCGTTTTATAAACGCTGTACCAAACGGGCTCTTAGTCACCTAAAGCTAACCCATCTTAAGGTTTACTAATAACGATAAACTATTCCTTTGTAAAAAATTAAATCATTCAAACTTAATGTACAAAATATATATTTTTGTAATTTAGTGTGGGTAAAAATCACAAATCTCCCACCATTTTTCAACGGTACGGTACACTTTTACTTAATAATTTTTACAGCAAATACTTTAACTTTTAATCGTCCTAACTAATAAGCACATGCAACTACATATGTATTTTTTCAATTAATGTTTTTTCTTTTCATAATTTCTTATATTTCAAAAAAATATTCAAAATTAAATTATTTAAGGTAGTCAAAAAAAGGTTTAATTTGAAATTCAAGAAATTGTACAAGGTTTGTTTTGCAATTAAATCCAAGCAAATGGAGGGAAATCTTACTTAGTCTCCCGCCCTTGTCACGTAGGAAGCCATGTAGGAATGTTTAGTCAGATTCCCGTTTGGTTTATAACACTATATTGACAGAAGGTTTGAATTGATATTTTAATTTTATGGTTAATTACATCATTAGTCTCTTGACTATGACCTATTTTACCAATAGTCCCTTAACAAATTTTTTTTCAAATGTTAGTCCTAAGAGTATCAAAAATTCACGCAGCTAGTCCTTTTGATGGATGTCGTTAGTAAAATTCCGTTAAGTTAATCATGTGTGATGCACATGCCATTTTTCAAGGGTATTATAGAAAATTCATAGTAAATAATTAAACAATTAAAACTCAGTTCTTATTTTTGACTTTGAGTTATGGTCTTCCCCGGTCGTCGCTCGAAATCTGGAGCAATTCTTCTTTTTGACTTTGAGTTATGGTCTTCCCCGACCGTCGCTCGGAATCTGGACTACTCCCACGGCTGCCAGGTGGTAGGGAAAGTGAAACCCTTCACCGCCAAGGTGAGGGGACCTGTCGCGGGAGCTCAACTGTAATATCATGGGCACCGCAGGACACAAATTACAGTCAAACACAAGGAAAAATCACTGTCAAATGCAAGGAAAAATCACAAATTACAGTAAGAACGAGACAGGGTGAGCCGGATCGGAGGAGTTTAAAGGGGATTAAAAAGTTACGGTTTCCAGTCAAATGCAACGAAAAAATCATCATAATTGTAAGGAGCCGTGTAAATTGCATCAACTACCAGACAACCGCAGCAGTTACACTCCATCTTGCCATCTCCGATCGCCCAGTACCAACTCCACCCAAGCTTCTTCCACCTACGATCAGCAGTTCTGTTGTGGGTCACTTTACTCAATGCCAACAAGCCTTTGTACCAGCATAACTGTGCAATTTCTTCCATGATCCAATTGGGCCAAGTTTCTTCTAATTGCAAAAGGTTACAACAAACTTTCATCTAGGGCTTACAAATTGGGGATTTTCTTCTAACTGTGCAATTTTTTGTAATTTTCTTCAAACTTACAAATTGAGGAAGAAGAACGAGTTTGGGGTTTTAGATGAGCTGAGCGAAGACTACTAAAAATGCACCGTAGAAAAAAAGGTGAGAGCTTCATGCTCTGTAATTAGGCGGAGCTGCGGGCCTATGATGTTGCATTACTGCTGTGCGTTGTTGTTGCTATTGGCTGTTGATTAGGGTTTTCTTTTTTGGAAGACAGAGAGGTTGAAGTTGAAGATGAAGTTAGTAAAGTGGGCTTGTAAAATTCTAATTTTGCCCTTACTTAAATGCATATGGGAAGCACATGGGCTACTTAACGGAATTTTTCTAACGGCATCCATCAAAAGGACTAGCCACCTAACTTTTTGGTACTCAAGGGACTAAATTTTTTAAAAAGTTTGTTAAAGGACTAGTGGTGAAAAAGTCCATAGTCGAGGGACTAATGACATAATTAACCCTTAATTTTATGTGGAGGTTTAAAAGGCTAGAAAAAAAAAAACACAATGTTTAATTTGCAATTCGTGAAATGGTACAAGAATTTTTTTTTTTGTTGCAATTCTCTCAAAATAGATTATATATAAAAGAGGGTGTAAAATTCAAAACCAACCCCCCCCCCCAAAAAAAAAAAAAAACTATGTACGAACGGGGAAATTTTCCTTGAACTTTAAACTTGGGTGAGTCGGTCCATTTGACTCAGTTACTATAATGAAGTTACCGGGAAAACAAAAAAGCCAATATTACCCTCCCCTGTCCGGCTGTCCCGTCTTCCAAGGTCCTGGATATTCTAAGAGCTTCTCCAATTCAATTATCTATCTAGTAAAAAATACTAAGCACGTAGAAAAGATAATTTTTTTCAAAAAAAATTTTTTCAATGCAAACCTCTTATGCTGAAGTGAAGATGAGGTGACACTTAGTTGTGAAGACACAAGATCCTCTACTTCTAAAGGGTCAACTATAGGATGTCTTTTCATCCACCTCATATACTTTTAGTTTTTATTTTTACCGTTAATCAATTATAATAGGAGTAATTTTTATTTTTTATAATATTTATAGAACAATGCACGTCTAAAAAAATGTTTTAAAAGAAGTATTGCATTGGAGCACGTTTAGAAATATGACTCTCTATCTTTTAAATTTTTTATCACATATAAAAGAGGTCCTCTTGTTTAAACTACATGATATCATTGGAGATGCTCTAAAATTTTAATGTACACCACACGCCTTCTCTCTCTCTCTCTCTCTATATATATATATATACTTCTTTATTGGTCTCACATTTTTTTTTTCTATTTCTCTCGTATTTTTTATCAAATTATTACAAAATCGTAAAAACAAATCACAAACCATAAAATAACCATGTCTAATCAGGGCCATAATGTGTTCATTTATTCATAAAATATTTATATTATGAATTTTGTTAACTTGTGTCATAAAGATACATGTTAAGAAATATTTAATAAGATAGTTGGTAGGGTGATTAATATAAAATTAGGGTGATTAATATCAAATTAGGATGATTAATATGAAAATAAAGACAAACTATACTATTAAATATTTTTTAATATGTATTTTTAGAACACAAGTTAATAAGATCATATATTATTAATTAATTTTTTAAAAGTTATTCAAACACCGAAAAATACAAATAATCTTTTCCAAACAATAACTTTCTGTGAAACTGATAGAGCTCAAGTGGATCAGTAATAGTCCTATCAATAATATCATACCCTAGTAAAAATGTGTCACATCTATAAATTAGCTGATGTAAAAGAGAACTATGTAGGAGGGTAGTGTTGAAGAGTGGCAATTGGGAGAACACACGGCAGAATGGCTCTAATTAATTCCAACACCCTCGCAGAAAATCAATCCCAAATTAAATAATTCACCTACTTTTATTGAATGTATTTTTAATTAACTATTAAATTTTAGTCTTTAATGATTTAATAGAGTAGTAATCAACGAATGGTTAAAAAAATAAAATAATTATTAAAAACTCTCATACATATACATATATATATATATATGATTTGAAAATCAAAGCCACACAAATAAGAAATGATTTAATATTTCAAATTTTTTATTCCACTTCTTGTCTATTTTTTATTGAATTAAATTTTAACTCCACACGTATTATTGTAAAAGTTATAAAAAATAGACCAATTAAAATAATAAATACACATATAAAAGGGATAGAAAATTTGAAGGTAAGAACGATAATTAAGAAGACTACTTGATTGCTTCTTCCATGGGGGTGGGGGTATTTAAAGAATGCCCACTCCAAGACTCTATCTCTCTCTCTCTCTCTCCAGTTGCCTGTCT
The DNA here is from genome assembly GCA_016624345.1 of Platycodon grandiflorus. Lineage (NCBI taxonomy): Eukaryota > Viridiplantae > Streptophyta > Magnoliopsida > Asterales > Campanulaceae > Platycodon > Platycodon grandiflorus. Next base: position 16,264,036 of record CM028365.1, on the reverse strand, counting down.
ATAAATACAAGGCCTGTTTCGTTGGTCATTTTGAATTGTAGTGCTCAATGTGTGTGTGTGTATGGCAGTGGGGGAGAGTAGGTCTTGTTGGAGAAGCAGGGCACGTGCAATTTGCTCCATTTCTTTTCTTTTTTATTTCTGCATGGGAGAATAATAGATCTGCACGTGCTCCCCTTCTCCAACATGGGTTTCTCTCCTAGCTAGTCCTCCTCGATCACCACTAGATCGATCAGCTACCTCCATTTCTTATTACAGGTACGTAATTGCCATTGCAGAGAGCCAATTAAATTATCATCTAATTAATATGGTCAGTTATGTTTGCTGTTTGCATATACTCGTTTTAAATGATAATCCTCAAAACTACTTTTAACTTTAACATTAGCCTTACTATGTTAGTTTGGTCGATTACTTTCAGTTCATGGTTGAATTGAGTATATATATATATATATATAGTTTACGGACAGGGCACACAATCATTTTCCCTCGTCTACGCTCTCATGTACATCACACATTGGATTGGAGGCTAATGATCAGACGTACGGTCCATAAAAAAAAAATTTCCCCCTATTTTTCACGTTTTTCTTTTGAATTAATTAAATTTAGTCATTATTCTTTACTTTTTGATCGTCGAAAAAAAAAAAAAAAGATTTACTCACTCCGTTTCTTAATTATTGTTTTATTTAACTTGGCACACAAATTAAAAAAAATAATTAACTTAATTATTAATATTAGTATAATTTTTTAATGTTCATGTATATGTAACTTATAATTAAAATAAAAAAATAATAAAAATAAAATGATAAAAGTGATATATTAAAAAAAAATTTAAATAAAATAATTGTTTTAAGATGAATAAAAAAATAATGACAATAATTTAGGGAGGAGGGAGTATTTGGGAATGGGAGTAGAGCGGACCGATTAGGCTCCACTTCCATTCCATAGTTTAGATTATACAGTAGTGACCTAACCCGAAAAGTTAAAACTAACCAATAGAGCTAGTAGATCGGATCCTATCCCATTTGTAAAGTTACTTGCACTACTTTTCTTCTTATCTTTTAAGTTAGGTAAGGAGATGCGTGGCAATTTCAATAACTTTCCTTTTTAAGCCTTAATAAAAAAAAGTGTTTCTTACTGTATTAAATATATACAGAATAAAAAATGTGTTCGATTTTATGTAACTTTTTTTTAGTATTTATTAATTTATCACTAAATAAACTATGTTTATTTATTTATCTATTTAACAAATAAATAAGACATAATAGACAATTAACAAATAAATAAGACATAATAGACAATGTTACTGTTTATTATTTGCTGGCTTGGCCCAAGTTTAGTGGCAGCCCATTTAAAAATTCAGCCCAAACACCAGCCTTTAACCTTGGCGACTCGCCCAAAGAGAAGCGTAGAACTGGAAGGTTGTCTTCTAGAGTCTTCCCTGATTCATCCCCCCTTTGCTCCTCACGTGCTCACTCCACGTCAGTGTGCTGGCCTCATTTGTAGCGATCCCAATTAAACCCTTTAGCTCTCCCCAAACGTCACTGTAGAGTGCAGAGTGAAACACACAAAATCTAGGGTTTAGATTTGGGTAGTTATTATCTCTCTCTCTCCATCACCAGTGTTGGTCTACCTCTCTCTCCTCTTCTCTCTTTGTGAGTGTGTGTGTGAGGAGTGTGAGTGCATACACAGGTTGGGCTCTTAAAGGGTTTTCTTTTGGTGAGCTGGGGGTTTCTCAGTGAGCGACGGTGTGAGGGTTTTCTGTCCGTTTGCTTCTTCTTAGTGGTCACCGGTTCTAGGGTTTGGGTGTTTTGGGGTGGTCTTCGCCGGAGCTATGAGTGGAGGGTTTGGGGACTGTTAGGAACTCATATGGTGGACGGGAAATCGAAGGGTTACTGAGCCTAAAGAAAAGCGATAGCCGAGGTGTTTAACACCCGTGACGGCGAGTCGTGGCTTGACACCGGCAGGATAAGCTCATCTTTGACTCAGCTTGTTTCCTTACCATTTTTGTTCTTCTGTTCTGGGACTAACTTTGTGATTTCTTGCAGTTCATTGTTTCCTCAGTGGAGATCTGCAGAGATCTGTGATATTCCCCTTAACTTCAGCTGTTTGTTACCCCACTCCCCTTTATTTCTGTAATAGATGAGCGTCTTCTGAGGATCCCCTAGACTGAATGTATTAGGTCTCTTATTTCTGTAATAACATTCGGTTTTGCTTTATGTAACGATCTGGTTCGCGTTAAGGCTGTGTACATGCTCAACAGACAATTAACAAATAAATAAGACATAATAGACAATAGAAAATTATTATTTTTACAAATAAATAAGTCATAATAAAAAATTATTATTATCTATACCAATGGGTCGTTTAAACAACTGATCACTTGGATTCACATGCTACTCATTAAGGGTGTAATAGACAATTTAATATGAGTAAATGACAAAAATGCCCTTGACTACCTTTTTGGCCGGCCGTATAGGCATAGCACGGTCCTTTAAATTAAAGCATTTTAATTGAAAATGAAAGTGATAAAAATATTTCCCTTGACTCAATCCTTCACATGTGAGGTCATAATTTACTTTTCAAAAATAAGTAAGAAGAAATTACTCTTAATAATAATAATAATGATAATAATAAATAATAATAATAATAATATTAATAATTAATGATAATAATAGTAGTAAATATTAATAATAAATATAATATTAATACTATTAATAACAAATAATAATAAGCATAAATAATACTCATAAGTATTATAATAAATAATAATAATAATATTAATAATAAATTATAATAATACTAATAAAAATAAAATAATAGATAATAATTTTAATAAATAAGAGTAATTTTAATTTTAATAATATTAATAATAAATTTATAATAATAAATAAATAATAATAAATATTAATATTAATGAATAATAATAGTGATACATAATAATTGTAATAAATATAATAATAAATAAATAATAGTGAATAATGATAATAATAAAAAATTAAAATTAATAATATATATTATAAATAAATATAATAATAAATAAATAATAATGATTCAATGAATATTTAATGATGAGAGTATTTTAGTCTTGTATTTTAATTCAGCACTTTTTTACCTTATCAATTAAACATTCACACTAATGTAAGACAGCTCATCAATACTTCAAAAAGTTAAATAAATATCACATGTTCATGAGTAATTTAGTCGTAAGTAATCAGTTACTCCCTCCCTCCCTTAATTATTGTCTTATTTGATCCGGACAGATTAAGAAAAATAATTGATCAGATTATTAATATTGGTATAATATGTAAATTTTTTTAATGCTTTTGTGTATGTAATTTATAATTAAAATAGAAAAAAAATAAAGATAAAATAATAAAAATAATGTCTCAAAAATAAATTTTTTTAAACAAGATAATTATTTTAAAATAAAAAAAATAATTTAACGACGGAATGAGTATAAATTATCAATTATAAGTTATCATATTTATAAAACATTCAATAGTTGACAAAGGAAAAGAAGAAACCACTTTGTAGGTCAGTCCCTCTGGCTCTGGTGTGAGTCAGTCAGTTGGATGTTGGAGGAAGCGTGCGCATATTACGGAGTACATATTAAGGCCAACACAGACTTGTAGCTGATCACTCCGTTTTGCAGAGGGCTAGCAGGCTTAGGGTTAGGGCTAGCTAGGTAGCCTAGGATCGATGGCGTAAGAAATGATGAAGTTGATTTGGCAGTCGACTAGTAGTATATAGATAGATTTATTAAAAAGAAAAAGAAGATTCTGCAAGTAATACTGTACTTGGGTTTTGGCTTCTTAGATCATGGGCGACTTAATTTGTTGAAGTTGCAGCAGCCTGTACGTTAAGGCTAGCTAGAAAATTTACCCCTCTCTCTCTGTCTCTCTGTTGCAGCAGTAGCTTGTCTTGCTGGGAATTGAAATAAAGGTGGATATGATCATGGCTCAGTCCAACCCCACCATCACTCAGTAAAGGAACCTTAAATTGCAAGCAATGGCTGGCGCAAGGAAATGGAGATAGAGGGACAAGCTAGCTAGGTACTAGCGAGGAGAATATTTTTAACACGCATTGCACGTATGTCTAGATTTTTCTTCCATACATTCATTATTGCGTTCATCTTTCCAGACATGCTTATGTCACCTGCCTCTGCCCCCCTACTAATTTACTTAAAAAATTCACTTTTCTTTTTTCCTCTCATCCACTGAGGTGTGACCATCGTAAACTAGCGCTCGTTCGTTTCCACAATTATGTCGTGTTTCACATGCATTAAGTCCGTTTCAAAATAATTATTATTTAATAATTTTTTTTGTTTTAAAATAATTATTATTATAAAATTTTAAGAAATGTTTATTCTTATTTATTAATTTTATTAAAGAGAGTTAATAATGAAAGAATTGTAGCTAGGACTGTTAACCAGATGTGCGATGACTTGTATGTATAGTTGTACACACAAGTGACAACACAACAATGCAGACAACTTTTTCCAGAAAACTTATTTTTAAAGAACAGAATATAAATGCAGCGGAATAATTAATACTTCAGCAAGAAAATTCTTGCTGGAAACCTTTTCATAAAAGCACACCTTGTTGGAAACCAAGTTGTGAATAAAACACTTACAATGAAAAGAAAAATAATAACTAAAAGATCAAACCCGAGTTCTAAACTAAGAACTTACAAAAACACTAAATCAATCACGAAGACTCAATCTCTGATCTTCGAGACACAAGTACTAAATCTCTCAATGATTTCACTCTTAATAATGCTATATAAATCTTCTTGAAATCGGTACAACTAATGGAGGCGGAAGACTCCTTTTATAGCTATTCAAGAATCCTTCATTGACAAGGATTCAATCACATCCCTGAATTTAAGATCCTTCTTTCCATATCTTCCAAGAGTCCATTCCTCCTTGAGATTCTTACCTAAAAAACAAAACTATACTAAATATAAACTATTAGTTGTTAGTCAACATTAAACCATATATTTACAAAATATAAAAAGAACTAATTAAGTAAAATATATACACTACTTTTTAAATATCAGAATCACAAAGATATAATAAAAAGATTAAGAGTATTTTCATACTCTTTCAAATAAGAAGAAAGAAAAAAATAAATATTTAAATTTAAATAATAATACATCAATCTTTTTAAAAGCTTTCTTAATTTATAAGCAAATTGCTAAAACGACTATAATATTGAGACGGAGGTAGTAAGAAAAAATTATTAACTTGATTATTAATATTAGTATAGTGTGTAGTTTACTTTAATGTCCATGTATACGTGACCCATAATTAAAGTAAAAAAATAATGATAAAATAATAAAAATATTATCTTAAAATGAAAATTTTAAACAAAATAATTATTTTAGGATAGATAAAAAAAAATGATAATAATTTAAGAACGGGGTGAGTAAATGGTAAGGAGTTGTTTCATAGTTTTGGGTTCCTATTAAGCATGTCAATAGACAGATATGCATCAGATATAGCATATTCAAATCCAATTTAAAATTTTATATTGTCAATCCATTAACTTGATGGATCAATTGTATCTGAATCAACAACTAATTGATATATCTGACTAAATATTCGATCTGATCCAAAAATCTCATTAATAAAATTTTATAAATAAAATAGAATAAAAAATGCCACTACCAACATATAATTATAATTAGTATAGATATTATGTATGCGAATAATAATAACTACACTATTTTTGAATCAGATCGAATATATGTAAATTCATATCCAATCCACTAAGTAAATAAATTATTTGATTTGGGTTATTGGACCATTATACAAATTTATATCTAAAATTTTGCTAGATTTAATTCGTATCATGAAAATGTATTTATGTTAAATTTTAGTAGGAAGAGTTTCATTGTCTTTGTAATTATAGCGTAGTTAACTCATGATTAAAATTAAGAAAATACTGTATTATTTTGTATATGCGCGCCGATGAATTTAACTCCAGTATGTCGTCGTCTGTATGTTTTAGTAGATATATATGTTCGAAATAGTCTCATACTTTGAAGACTTTGTTCTTGCTTGTAGCCCCAATAACATCAATATATAACTTTACTTTATTATTTTTAGGCTAGAATCCTTTACTTTCAAATCCTTATACCAGCTTTCCTTGCTAGTTTGTAATAAGCGGCGAATTCAGAAAAATATTTTAATGGGGTCACAAATTTTAACTATTGCATAAAAAAATTAAAAATTATAATTTACCACTAATTTTTACATCATTGTTACTGTTATGGGTAATCTAGAAAAGAAAAAAAAATTGAGTAAGGTCATTTGCCAAAATACCGCCATTTTGTAAGATAATTTTTTTTTGAGTGGGTCCTCTGCCCCCACCTCATAAGGTGATCCACCGGGGGATCGTAAGAGCGTCCACAATGGAGCTCCCTATAAACCACTTTTAGAGATTTTTAGAGATTTCTACCCTCCCTTGATCCTACAGTGGTTCCTCTAATCCACCCTCTATCTCTAAAATCAATTAAATCACCCTCTAAATATAAGGGGAGTTTTAACATGAATAGTGACTCAAATCCTCTACATTTTTCTCACTTTATTTGAGCACAATATACTTTTGTTTAATATTTTGGAATGGAAATTATTAACATATACTCTCTTTGTCATTAAATTATTGTCTTATTTTTTTTATCCGTTCCAAAATAATTGTCATATTTTTTTTATCCGTCCTTAAATAATTGTCTTGTTTGAAATTTTCATAATTTAGGAGATCATTTTTACCATTTTACCCTTACTTTTCTCTCTACTTTAATTATGCGCCATATACACATGGGTATTAAAAGAAACTATACATTATACCAATATTAATAATTAAGTCAGTTATTTTTTGTTAATCCGTGTGCCGAGTCAAATAAGACAATAATTTAGGGACGGAGAGAGTACAATATATTTTTTATAGTATATAAAATTTAAAATTTAAAATATTTTATTTTAACTGTGGTAGAAAAATATAAATAAAAGAGAAAAAATATAATGGTTTGTTAGTTGAGATGAGAGATATTTAATTTTTAGAGGGTTGTATAGAGAGTGCTTGTTGGAGTGGATTTATTTTTAGAGTGTTAAAAAAGTAAAACTTAAATAAAAAACGAGGTATTTAGAGTGTGATATAGAGATATATTGGGGGTTATTGCTGTGGACGCCCTAACATACCATAGATAATGGTTGTTCAGTTGTTCTTCGTTGTAATTATTGACATTACAACCAATAACTCTAAATTAAATGTTTGTATGTGTTTATTGCACTTTAGTTCATTCAATAATAGAGGTACTTTTAGGGCTTTAAATCTTCTATCACATTCCTTATCACACTCTCTATTTCATTAAATTTCAACCCTATTTATTTCCTTATAAAAAGAGACAAACTAAAATAACAAGTACGTGTGAAAAGTTAGGATTAAATAGGACACAGGTGTGATAGGAAGTTAGATAGAAAATTTGAAGCCGTACTTTCAGTTCATTTACTTTCTTGTGTTTAACCATTTTCATGTTTGTTCCACTTAGTTTAAAACATTCAGTTAATTTGCACCGAAAGTCCCTACATTTTCTCTTTAAGGTAAATCTATCTATATATATATATATATATATATATATATATATGTATGTATTGAACCCACACTCTTTTAATTATAAATATACACACTTTAAATCAACTTAACTAATTATATTATATGTAATGATTTTAAAAAAATATTACATTATTATATAAAGTCATTATATAATTTAAACCAACTAATTTTTACTTTTATAAATGTTACTCTCTTCATGTCAAATTATGTGTCTTATATTCTCATTTAAAACGTCCTAAAATAATGTCTATAATATGTGATACATAAACAAAATTTTAAATCGTTTCATTCAAAATTGATGTTTTTTTTTATTTTTTATATTTGTGTAAGTTTCTTTTTTCACACACACATTGTATAAAAAATATGTAAATATAGTATCCAACTAAACATTTTCTAATCATTGAATGATCTTCAAAAATTATTTTAAAAATATAATTATATTCAATCTTTAAACAATTTTCATTTGCTCAGAAATAAGTTATCTTTCTTTAATATGTTCCAAAGTAATTATTTATTTTTACTTTTATTAAAAATTTTCAAATATATGTCTAAAATATTTTTATTAAGTGCAAGATAGAAAAAAAAAAAAAAAGAAACCAAACAATTTGATATCATTAAAGGATACTTAAAAATAAAAAAAAATGATTAGAAACGAAAATATATATATTGACCACCAATAAAATTTACTTATTATGAAATGAAAGTATTATAATAAACGATCACTAATTTGCATATATTGTCAATACTTAACTCTTGTCAAACATTAAGTCAACATACGCTAATTATGATAATTTTTTTAAAAATATTTTTAAAATGTATCAATTAATATCAAAATTAAATTAAATTTGTGCGGAACACGTGCTCAATAACTAGTTTAAGAAAAAGCTTGACCTCAAGAAAAGACCCATTTTTCACCTTTCCAATAATGGCTTAAGAGAAAATATTCTTTTTAGCCCGAGGAAATTGTATCTTCAACATTATGTATGTATAATTTACACAATATTTTATAAAAAAATAAAATTTCATTATAATAAACAAATGTAATAAGAAATCCATCATAACAACCAGAAGGAGAAGACACTACTAGAAAGACCAAAATAAGATAAGTAGTAGTAGTAGCTAAGAGTTGCCATATATCTGATGTAATAAGACATCTCTTACAAGATTTACGAAGTCCACTTACATTCCAACTCAGGATCCTCGTACAGAAACTAAAGACTCGATACCAATCTCCTTCCAAGGTTGCAACTCTCCATAATTAAAGAAGGGTATCTCTAAGGGCCTGTTTGTTAAAATTGAAAATTAAGTTCTGAAAACTGATGTCTGAAAAAGTAGAGCTGAAAATTTTAAGACATCCTCTTTTGACTTAAAATTTTGGCTATTTTTAAGAGATACTTAATTTTTTAAGTGATATAATATTGCATTATCAAACAGTCTTATTTTTAAGTTCACTTAAAATTTTCCTAATTAAGCTCTTAATTAGGTTAACAAACAGGCCCTAAGCATCTCTCTAGTCCCTCCTAAATTCTTATCGAGTGACCATTAACACATCCATTCTCATACAGTCTCTCAATAGATCATGACTCACAAACTTGACATGATCTGAAAAATGATCGGAGACGATAAATCTTGTAAAGAGGACCACTGTGCGCGGCTCTTCATGGAGAGCCACTCGAAATGGCCGACCCTCATGAAGGAGTGTCGGGCACGGTGGGCGGCTCTCATTGAATTTCCAACTTTTTTATAGAAAAATTATTACGTTGTTTTATTATTTATTTGAATTTAGTATTTGTCGCGAAATACATTTATTAGCTGTTGTTTATGCATTGATTTTATTTGTTTGAAATTCGTATAGTTAGTTGATTTTATAAATTGTTATTAATTATTAAATTAAATTTATTTGAACTTATAGAGAATTTCTGATTCTTTTGTAGAGAGAGAATTTTGGAAATGGTTAAAAAAATAAATAGATATATGGCAATATAGTAATTTGATTAATATATTAATTTGCGGGTTTTAGGAAAAAAAAAAATTTGTTGCGGATTTATAAAAGCATCAGCAGTGGGGGGTTTTTCCCCCCACTTTTATCTCTCCAAAAAGTTACATGTGGTTTTTCACCACTGTGGACAATTTAAAAGAGGTCATTGTGGCAGAGCATGTTATGCAGAATAGAGTCGTTTTTTTTTGCCAGTAGTGGGTCCCACTCCGTTGAAAAAAATGGTCTTGAAAAAAATGGTCTCTCTTTTAATTGTGCCGGCCAACTTTTCATTTTTTAGCCGTTTTACAACGATTCTTTTTTTTTTTCAACTATAAATACATCTTCAAATTTTTATTTCATTCAATATTCTTCTCTTCCCCAATATTCTTCTCTTCCAAACTACAAAAAATGGATGAAAATAATCCGAATCTCTCTAGAAATTTTTTTGCTTCTCAAAATATTGATAAAAATGCAAGTTCTCAAAATTCTAACATTCATCCCAATCCTCAACATTTTTAATTTTTTCCTCCTACACAATCGAATTTTCAAAATTTTCCTTATATTCCACAATATCCTCAAAATTTGCCAAATTTTCAAAGTTTTCAAAATGTTTCTCGAGCTCCATTTTATCCTTGCCCACCCGAATATTGGTCAGACACAACAAATCCATTTAGGATGCCAACCAATTTTTATACTAATCCACCAACACAACCAATCTTTATGCCTTCAAATGAGTCAAGGAGGATTAGTATTGATACCTCGGGTAGTGATAAAGAGCCTGTAACACCGTCTTCAGTTCAAGAGTCTCAATTTTCACCAGATTCCACACAAATAGGGCTCGAGCATATTACCCTTGATAGAGATGTCGATGTGAGCAATGAAGTTGGTTCAAGTGGCAAGAAACAAAAAGTTGATCGTACAAATTGGTTAGTGGAAGAAGAAAAGATGTTTGCTATAGCATGGGTTACTATTAGCAACGATCCAGTGATTGGCGATGATCAAAAAAATCAAGCTTTCTGGAAACGTATCATGGAGTACTACAATAAGCATAGGCCCGCTGGATCTGTGTAGAGAATCACAAGTAGAGTTAAGTCACATTTTTATCAATTTTATTCGCAGGTAAATGAGTTTTCACATACTATAATAATTTTACGAATCGTCCAAGTGGTTGGAGTGACGAGATGATACTTGAGAAGGCACATGAACAATGGAGGAACAATCATTCCAAAAAACTCAAGATCTTTAAGTACGAACATGTGTGGAAAATCTTAAGAGATTGTGAGAAATTTGTTCCACAACCACCTGATCATCGTGCTGCAAAAAAGACAAGGACATCGAAATCAGGGGCATACACATCTTCATCTAACCCGGATACGAGTGTTGATCTTGATGACTACGAAGTTCGTGCCCGTCCAATGGGGCAAAAGGCAGCAAAGAAGAAAGGAAAATCCAAAGCCAAAGAGAGCAGAATTGATGAAGACAAAGATTGGCAAGACATGAAAGAATTTCATAAGCAAAAGCGGCTTTGAAAGAAGCCGAGGTCCTTCATAGGGATTATGACATTCTTATGAAGGATACCGGTGAGATGACATCGCCCAACTTTCCATGCATGAGAAGATATGTGAAAAGATTAGAGAGCGACTTGGTATGATGTAGACATGGTATGTTGTTGTGATCGTAGTGTTTCCATTTTTATGTTGTTGTGATCGTAGTGTTTGCATTTTATGTATTGTTGAATTTATGTAATCAACTTCTTAATTAATGAATAAAATTGATGTCCTTTAAAATTAGTCGTTGGAAAGTAGCCGTTGAAAAGTAGCCGTTTGAAAGTAGCTATAAATACCAGTAAGGAAACAAGAACCCTCCATTCAACCAACATTATCATCTCAACTGAAAATACCTCCTATATTCATTTCAAATGTCTCAACAACCAAATCGCTCTAGAAGAGAAGAAATTCATGAATTCTGGATGAATCAATTCAAAGATGATGTTAAAGATGAAGATGAGAGAATAATGGTCCAACGTTTTGAGCAACGACAATAGCGTCGCGAAGAAGGTCAGAGTTCCTCTCATACAAGAAGGCATTTCAATCGAGATCGTGAAGCAGGACACATTCGGCTTTTCAATGATTATTTCTCTGATGCGCTAGTATATCACAATGACATATTTCGACGGCGTTTTCGTATGCGAAGAGATTTATTTCTTCGTATAGTTAACGCATTGGAAAATCGTTATCGATATTTCCAACAAAGAGTCGATGCAACAGGGAGAAAAGGTGCATTGCCACTTGGTGCACGGCGGCTATTCGTCAACTAGCGTATGGAGCCCTCGCGATCATTACGATGAGTATCTACGGTCGAAACAAGCGCTATCGAGTGCTTGAACAAATTCGCCGGGTGTGAAGGAAATTTTTGGTGAACAATACTTGAGAAGGCCGAATGCTACCGACATCCAACGCCGCTTGAAATGCATGAACAGAGACACGACTTTCTGGTATGTTGGGCGGCCTTGATTGTATGCATTGAGAATGGAAGAATTGTCCCGTCGCTTGGAAAGGTCAATATACGCGAGGCGACCATGGGGTCCCGACAATTATACTTGAAGCGGTTGCGTCTGTAGACTTGTGGATATGTAATGCCTTTTTTGGGATCGCAGGATCGCGTAATGATATCAACGTGCTTAATGAATCAAATTTATTTAACAATGTCTTACGAGGGGATGCACCAGGGGTTAATTTTACAGTCAATGGCACAAATTATACAAAAGGATACTATCTAACAGATGAGATCTATCCAGAATGGGCTACTTTCGTCAAGAGCTTTCCTTTCCCACAGGATGCAAAGCGAAAGATGTTCAAGGAACGACAAGAGGGTGCGAGAAAGGATATCGAGCGAGCATTTGGGGTGCTCCAATCTCGTTGGGCAATAATTAAAGGACCGGCATGATTTTGGTACAAGGAACAACTGAGGGATATTATGCATACTTGCATAATTTTGCACAATATGATTGTTGAAGATGAGGGCGATGCAGTAGTCAATTGGACCGATGACGAAGTCGATAATTCAACACAAGTATTTTAAGGTTCCACCCAAGAGTTTCAAGAATATCTTCGAACGAATTCTGAGATACGTTCTAACGATATGCATCATCAACTTCAAGCCGATTTAGTTGAGCATATTTGGGCGCGTTACGATCACGATGAGTGAAAATCTTACTATTTATTAATTACGAAGCATTTCACTTTTTTATATGTATTTTATGAATTATTTGTAGTAATTAATTGCTTAATGTTGTACTCCTTTTTAAATTTATAAAATTTCAATAATATTGCTCAATAAATAAAAAATATAAATATATTTATAAATAATATATATATATATATTCATTAATATAAAAATATAAATAAGAAAAAAAATATTTACTACACATTATATATAAAATAGATATTATGTATATAATATATTAAATAGATATTATGTGTGTGTATATATATATATGAAAAGTAAAGTGGTATAGATAAAGTGAGATCCATAAAAAAGTTGTTCGGAGGTTTTTAATAGTGGATGGAGGTTTGAGATTTTGAATTTTTGAGGTGGAGATAGTATGTCACGTGGGGGCACAAAAAAACTCAAATTCCCCCCCCCTCCCCCACACACACACACACACACACACACACACACACACACACACACCCACCTCCCCCCGGTTGTGGATGCTCTTAGCACCTACTACATGAAAACGAAAATGGAAAAGAAAAGAAAGAGAGGAATTCAATCAATCAAATTTCTCATACAGGCGGGAGGACAAACAATCTACCAACTGCATCATCACTACTCATGAAATTCTCCCTCTTTTTTTTATTCTTCTTCTTTTTCTTTCTATAATCTTGTTGCTGGAAAGCCACAGTCAATCTAGGGTTTCGGCTCTGCTGATCAATTTCGCCGGGGACTGTTGCGTTGCGCGTTCCATTTCAACAATGTAAGCCAACATTCCTCTTACAAGCAGCTCTATCTTTCTATTTCTTACAATTACTCTTTCTGTGATCTCAATTACTACTCAGCACCAGTGCACCACTTTCATATTATATGCTCACACAAACACGAACCGATTGCTGGGGAATAACTGTGTGAAATTTACTAGTAATTTGCTCGAAAGGATTGCTTTTTATGTGCATATTTAAGGAATTCATCGAATAAAAATCATGGGAATGTTTATTTGAGATCATCTATCTATAATAGCATGGAGGACTATGCATCAGCATGTTGTTTGTCTAGATTTCGGCCACATCATCCACGGGAGATTACCCCTGTATAGTTTCTCATTGCAGTTAGGGGGATTTGTGGGATGGAAGAAGTGAAATGCAGGAAGAGAAAAAGTTAGCTGAGTAGGCAAGTACTGCTGCTAGCATGTATACCGCAGCAATGGAGCAGGCATGGGATTTATTAACCTTCTAGGTCGATTATTTAGTGGGACTGCTGATCCAGATGCAAGTCCTAGCAATATGGATACTAGCACTTGATATTGTTTCGACTTGCATCTCAGTTTGTTTTAACTTTCATCATGGAGTCCCGGTAATGACAAAACTATAGTATTTATCAATCTAACCAGGGCTCCTATTTACTTTTGATCGATTTATATTTTAGATGTTAATTTATAGGACCCATGCATCGTACTACGTTACCTTCACTAACTTAACCTACAAAGCTTCTAATTACTACCATAAGAGTAACATGTATAATTATGGTATTTCTTTGTTAATCCTGTTACAGTCTGTTAAGAGGTTGGACAGTCTATTAAGAGGTTGGAGTTCAGCGAACAATTTATTAAGAAAGAACATTATTAGTTTTCATACGAGCGGTTCTAACAGTGGCTTTGGTCCCTTCCTCATTGCTTTTCATCTGTAAGTTAATCAAGTATCCTTTATTTTCTCGCAATACTTGCTCTAGCAAAATTGGTGGGCCGCTTCGCCAAAGAAAAGCTTCTACGTAGATGCGGTCATCAATGGATTTTTCGTTCACCAAAAATCCTACTAAAAATACATTCGTGCTGGTTAGATATTACGATACATAACCTAGAGGAGTAAAAGACACATACTGATTCTTACACTACATATTTATCATTGAAACATTTTTCTGTGTGGAGTTGATTGTCTAGTGATTGTTTATGCACCCATTAGGAAATGTGATAGTATCAATATCAACAGCCAGGATAGACGTAGGGAAAGTTAAAAACTAATGTGAACAACAATAATAAAGAAGGATTCGGTCAAGTGTGGCTTATCTAATGATTTTGGTTTGGACAACAAAATGTTAAAATGATTTATGTAGCCGACCTAAAGTAATAGGTACAAAGGCTGATTTGAGTTGAGTTGATAGTCGAGTGAAAAATATTTAGTAACGTGATTTATGTTAAAACATTGCTGCTCCCAAGCAAACGTGACGGGGAACTATTATGGAGTTACCTTGGTAACATCGAAAGCATCTTAGGTTCTTATGTTAAGTCAATTATTAGGCTGCAATTACTTTCTCTCTCTCTCTCTCTCTAACACTTTGTGCTTAGATCAGGAGGGACATATCTAGACATGGTATTCTACTTAACACCCACCCTTTGTCAAGTTCGGAGATCTATTTTCATCCATTTGGAGCTGGATTTTCTATTCCTGCTGGCCACTTAGAGTGGTTTTCGTGAATTTTCTGTGAAGGGTACGTGTCATTTGGGATAAGGGCCGTTTGTCTATGCTTCCACAAATGAAAATATTGAAGCCATAGACTTGTAGAAGTGGTTGGCAGCAAATGGTTATGCTATGGTAATCTTAAGCAAGATTACTTGTAACACAAACAAGTATGTATCATATATACATGGAATGTACCCCCTTAGTGCTCTGTACGGTAATTTCTCTATTAGAACAAAAGGTCATAAGAATTATTTTTTTAACAGAGGGATTGGAAATGGTGTTTCTGTTGAAGAAAGTAAAACTTGCTCATAATTATGATCTATTGACTTCATTCCAAATCAGACGTTACTAAAAAGAGAAACTGTTATACAAGCTCTCTGATTGAAATGTGCTTTGGTGTGCTTTGGTGGTGCCTTTGCTTCCTTCATTTTATTATAATTTTGACTATACTGGACTTAAACAGCAAAATAGCTTGATCATTGCTCCATTGAGCTGTGAGACCATCAGACAGATATGCTATTTAGATGTATATTACTAAGTGAGTATCAGCGTTTCGCTGCATAATGGGATAATTCATAATATTAGAACTAGCGTTCATTTGTCTTCAGGTAAGAGGGGCAAAACCGTAAATATCTAGACTATTACTACAATATAATTTCAAATTTATACCTAGTAAAACTGAATTTATTAAAATCGCAATTGCTGTAACATTGATCTGCCTGTCACTAACTCTGAGAGTGAACTTGAATTTAAGGGGCACTGAATATGTTTTTCCATAAACAGATATGAAAGTTTCTTATAGCTACTTATAAGTTGTCTGAAGTAGCTGTTGCAGCTTTATTGGTTACTGGTATTTTTCTGATTACATAGAAAATTTTGGATCACGGGTTACTTCGTAATAAAATGTTTGTTATGCACTGGAGTTCTAAAGCGGTGCACTTTTGTTGGAAACCTTGGGCTTGGTGCAGCTTTTTTTCCTGGAGAAGATTTTTATCAGTCTGGTTCTACTAGAGTATTGAACCTCTAAGAGTTAGAACTACCTATAAATATACATATACGTGCACCTTTTGTTCCTGGAGAAGATTTATCAGTCTGGTTCTACTAGAGTACTGAACCTATAAGAGTTAGAACTACCTATAAATATGCATATACGTGTGGGGTAGTACTTTGTGCATCTGTACTCTGGGGTAGTTAGCTTATATTACACCTTATGTTTGTCATTTAAATGGATCATGGATTAGAACCAAAAAGTAAGAATATAAAACTTATAATATGCTTCTGGACAACCTAATTAAAGATTGTTAGATAACATAATCTAAGCAAAGATAATATCATTGCCCGTATTGACAGCCAAGTACTTCTTAGATGCAAGTTTCAGAGCAAACCCTAGTTGTTGTTGTTGTTGTATGCTTTAAAAGATAAATATTCTCTTTTGTCACGTGTATGCATGATGAATTCGAGGATAGCAGTTCCTTTTAGACGTTAGAGATAGAGATACAATAGAAGTTCACCTTTTGCCCATTTTGAATATAAATAAAACTGTAGGATAAGTATCCAAAAATATATTTAATAGAAAAAACATATGTAGGATACATTCTTTTACTCAGCAGTAATATTGAATTTCCTTGAGAGCTTAAATTCCCAGATACCTGTGCGAGGATGGGTTTCAACAGGGATGCTCTATTCAAGCACGGTAGTGACCTTCTCATCTCTATTTCTGTTTCAGAGCAGGATTCAATCTATTCTGTTTGGTGTTGTGGTCTAGGCTATTAGTACGGCTTATAGTTTTGAATGTTCCCTGTGTTGGGATCAGCTTCAGTCGTAGAGTGTGTTGGGGCTTTCTAAGTCGCTTGGGTGTTCTGTATACTTCCGGTACACTCCTAATTTTTAATAAAATTAGACTTTGGCCTTTCAAAAAAAGAAAAAGAAAAAGAAAAAGAAAAAGAATACATTCTTTTATTGTTCTTAAACAACAGCATAAGCTTGAATGCAAATGTCCAAAACCTCTTTTTTTCTTTTGGTTACCTAGGCATCTCTGTTCCCCAGGTTCTCAAAAAAGTTGGTGCCGAAATTGGAGCTAGGATGATTGGAGGAACTGCCAGCCATACTTGTTCTAGCCATAAATGGAAAATTCACAGTAGCTGCTGCAGTTGACAGGGAAGAAGGTGATGGTTCAGTCCCCTGCTGATGGAGCCGGTTGACAATCTTTTCTCGGATTTGACTTAATTGTCCCCACAACATCTGAGCCTGCTCCTCGCTCAGTTCATCAACAGGTGCTTCCCACCATTTCTTGCTTCTGCTCTTTTTCATTTCATCCAGCATCTGTCCACGCTTCTTCTCAGCTTCTAATTGAGTAGACAACTCTTCAAGTTGTGGATTGAGCTCATCAATTTTTGCTTGGCGATAGCCCTCGTAAAGGTCGGTGGCGTTGTCCGTCGGAGCTGGGTTTTGGCTTAGAAACCTGTTTGCAATGGACTCAAGGTTAGGCTTAGCAAAGGAGAAAGGCTTACCACTTGGAGACTTGAAGAATATGCCGACTTCAGTACCACAGAGGGTACAGAGTTCACTTGCTTTCTTATAAATTCCCTTACGGCGCTTTGAGAATGTGACATAGCGATTATCTTTATCTTCTATAAGCTTCATTTCTATCTTTTGACGACCTTTATTCTTCTTATTCTCCATGGCCAAGAAAAGAAGATGCCAACGGGATGCTTTTCTTGTTATTCTCTGACATATATATACTGTTAAAGAGAAAGGAAGAAGCATTGAGCCGTGATGCATGGTCTCGTGGTCATTTATTATGAGTTATTACCTTTGAATTCAAACATTTAGCAATTTGGCATCATACCCAATAAACATTATGTGAAATGCACTTTTTAGGAAAGTTCATCAATTTCAGTCAAAAAATTAATTAGCTTGCATTATTTGTTGAAGTCATCACGTGTTATAATTTGAATTCTTTCTGTAATCAGTTTTATATTTATGGCTCTTGTGGCAGAGAATTCAGCTACATGTTGAGAATAATTTTATTTCCATATTCAATCTTCCCTTTTATAGTCTTCTACCAAAAGGCTTATCCTTATCTGTGTATTGGTTGATTTTCAATCACCCTAATTAAATTCAAAAAAATTAAACAGTAAGGGAATCTTACCATGCTAGCTTCGACAAGCAACCATGTTAATTAATGGGTTTATTATCACTTTTTCCTAATTGATATGAATTATTACATGAATGCAATTAAAAGGGTTCATTAGTTATAGATTTCCGTGAGTCTAATCGGTGACTTAACATGACTAGTTTTGCTAGTAAGGGCAGATATTTTAGATGTGATAGCCTGTGCAATATAAGACAACCATTGACTTGACTTTTATATGGTTAAACATTTGGCAGATGAACTCCATACCAAGAACCATAACCAAGGATTTGAAAAGGACATTTGCCAATCTAATTGGCAAATTTCCAGCACTGCTGTTCATTCCACTGATATAACATCTCTTGGCATTGCTTCTGAATCACTATGATATTGATGACCAACCATTGAAGCCAAAGAGGGAGTTGACTTAAGAGGCCATAGTTTGTGAAGCGGATATATATGCTTCTTTGCTTTATGTTGTGCTTTTTAACACATTCTGGACAAGTACAGAAAATGTCGTTTCTGTTTTCCTCCATAAGGTAAGTATCATTCTGATGCCTGATGTGTCAATGACTTTCCTCTGACTTGATATTTTCACTGATTCACTATTTTCTCATGCTCTAGTAAAGAAGAGATGGGAACTTGAAGCTTTTCAGTTGCATGGAAACAGGTGAGGTGGAGGAGGTAAATTACTGAAAGAACGTAATTGCTCCAAGAAACTTCAATTCAGTAAACGAGGTGCAAATTTTTACTAGACTACTTTTCACCTTCCAGCGTTAATTGGTTATTTATGATAGACTGAGATTTTACTATATAGAAACTTCCATATTTTCTGCAATAAAATTTGCTTTCTTATGAACCATAAAAAGAACGACTTTCTCTTTTAAGCACAGCTGTCGTCAAGGTTATTAGGTGATGCGAATGAAATTCACTCCCAAATGTCAGTTGATTGCAATCTACTCCATAGGAACTGATGTAGAATGTATTCATTTAGATTGGTTGGAATTGATAAATTTAGTAGCTTTCTTACTCCTTCGAGTGTTTAGAGCAGAGAACAACGGTTGATTAAGTATCCTAGCATATCATAATATATGATATGAGATCTGAGACTCTGTTACTCTCTATATCTCTTGTTCATTTTTGCCTTTGTAATCTCTGAAGTATCATCAATTATAGTAGACTGTTTAATCATGGTGTGTAAATTCACTGTTTTAACTTGTTGAGTAGTGTTAAAGCAAAAACAGACAAGAACTGAAACCCCAACTGATTAATTAATCAGTGGCATCTCTCTGCGCCTCTTTTGCCAAGTTGATAAAAGACTAGGGCATCTTTATCTGCCAAGGGTAGAGTTGAAGTTGCTGCAAGTTGTTTGGCGGAATCGGAATGATACACTAAAACCTAGCCTTGATTTTTGGGTATCCAACTCGAAAAGAATTTTCTCCATTCAATCGAAGTCCTAGGGTTCACCCCTCCATTTATAAGCCCCAGACACCAAACCTCATCCTTAGCCTTCACCATTGAGTTAGCACCAATTATTGTCCATACCGCACCAGTCTTTCCTTGCAACAAAAGCTCGATGGGTGGCACAGCAGGCCCGATATTTGTAAAACCGAAGCTCTTGGAGCTTAAGCATGCCTTAAAAGGTGTGATTGGGGCTACTCTAGGCCCCAGCACCTTGCTAAATGCTTCTGTGACCGCCTTGTAGATTGATATTTCCATGGTGGTTTATGGAGTTACTGAACTTAACTTGGTTCCACCATAGCCTTGTTTGTTGATAGACAACAAAGAAGTAAGCGGCACCTCTTCACCGGTGACTTTTATGGACTTTACTCCGATGAAGTATTCAGTGGATGGCTCACCTAGGAAGTAAGAGCTGTGGTGCTTACTGAATTGATGAATAATGGAGTGTATATTAGATTTTCCTCAGGAAGGTTCGAAGTAGTATGGTCCACCACCAACTTGAAGGTGAACTCAAGCAAACAGCAAATTTTCAAGGAAGGCTTAACGCTGTGGAGAATTGAGAAGGGAGAGCAATGTTAGTCCTTCCCAACCCGGCCACTCCTTTAACTCCTCTAGGTAAAATTAGGGGCACAAGTGAATGGTAGTTTTCGTATTGAGATAAATCCTCTACCATTGGTAGATTGGAGGGAGAGCACGTCACTGGACAGCTCACCATCAGTTCCTGAAAAAATTACACAGAGGAAAATGTTTTTTGCTTAAAGACTTGACTTACTAAAACTATTTGAAAGTGATTTTCATTTAGAAACAATCTAAATAGTGTAGGAAGTAAAACCAAAAAAGCGAACGTAACTATATAGATATCCCTTGGAACAGAACATAGGTATTCAAAAGGATCTCAGTGGAAAAAAACACAGGTCATGGAAAGGATCTCCAACAGTAACCCACCAAAGCACAAAAAACCACAATCTTTCAAAGGATATATCAAGAGTTGATTTGATGGATAACGGATAGTTCTACTCTAGTGAAGAGCAGAGTTTTTGGCAAGGAAGAAGCTTACTCTACAATGCAGACTATTTTAGATTAAAAAAAAAAATGAATAAAAAGATTATGTCCATACAAGAATGAAGGTACTTCTAAAAAAGGAGCTCAAATAATGGTATTCTAGCGGTCAAAATATTGAGATAGTTGGAACAAGAAACAGCTCCCCCGAGTTCAATTTATTATGGTACATGAGTTGCACTAGAGTGAAAAACACGAGTTTATTAGAAATTTTGGTCTGAGATCTTAATCAGAGTTCTGAGTGTTTCAAGGGTACTGGTGTTGCTTAGTGTTGTCCACAAGAAGTGAGCAAGCATTGTTGTTGCACCCAGGCTTAGGGCCAGCGAAGCAGTCTAGACATGCCTTAGACTTGGCAAGTTTACATTGGCCCGACCCACAATGAACGGGGCTATAAGAAGAGCTCACAAAGCCTTTTTCACAGTACGTCCATCCATAAGTGCTGACCACCAAGGTCCACAGTTAGCGGTAGAGTAATGAATGGAGTTCTTTGGAGAATGTGGGTAGTATATTGGAGATCTGTTAATGGGTCTTTGGTGACCTGAAAAGATTTTTGAGCATTAATGGTCGGAGAGAGAGAGAGAGAGAGAAAAGAAGAGAAGGAAATGAAAAAACAAAGCCATTGTTTGTGGTTGGGTGTGGTAAAGATTTAACAGGGAATGGAGACAATTTGATGGTGTAAAATAGAAAAGTGGGTTGTTGTAGTCTTATAGATATACTTAAATTGGATAGAGTTAATGTATAGTCTATGAATTAATGTATGTATCAACGTACATAATTGTAGTGTACTATATATTGACTTCACTTGCATAGCATTGCTAATATTTTATTGTGTTATATTTAATTAATTATCGAAGTAATTATAATTAGTCGTAGCTGAATTCACTTGCATATCAGCGCTCACAATTAATTAATGTCAGTCGATATCTACAATAGTCATCGATTCTTTGAATAAGAACTTTAAATATGGGCATAAAATATGATAAAAGAAATTTTGATCCAAGGCCTTCACCAAATTTAGGATTATTTCAGTGGCTACCTGTGTTATATAGTATTGTCCACAAGAAGTATGCGAAGAGTTGTTGCACCCAGGCTTAGGGCCAGCAAAGCAGTATCTACATACCCTAGACTTGGCGAGTTTACATTGAGGGTCGACCAGCAAGGGGCTGGGTTATAACTTATAACTAGAACACGCATGCATAGCATTTTCTGCAGTCCACCCGGCCCACAAGTGCTAACCACCAAGCTAGGTCCACAGCAGTACAGTGATGAGTGGAGTCCTTAGGTGAAGGTGTGTAAGGTAATGGAGGCTCGTTGTTGGTGACCCAGAAGGATGAGACACCTCACCTGGCTGAATGTTTTTCTGTCAGTGGTTACAGAGAGAAAGAAGAGGAGAGAGCAAAGAAAATTAAGCCATTGAATTTGGTGGTTCGTATACCACAAGTCTAACTGGAAATGGATAGAGTTTGATGCATGGTTGATTATGTAAAACAGTAAAAGGGGTTAATTAGATGCTTAGATTGGTTTTACTATATTAGTTTCACTTGAAAGTTGCCATTAAGAAGTGAACTGTCTAGGGGAACCTACATTAATGGTCAAGAGATCAAGATCATTCCTATAAGGTTTTGGCCGTTCGAGCAGGTAACATACTTTATGTAAAGTATCACAAACGTATGTGAACCATTATTAGCCCTTCTTCAATTTCCAACTATGGCACTCTATCAATGTTTTTTTTTTCCTTGTATCAACTGCTTTACATATTTTACTAAAGAGTGGTGCAGCTGAATAATGAAGTGCTAATAGTGATTTCTTAAACTTATTATGTGTTAACAGTTTTATGTATAATCATGTAATGATAGCTGTATTATATACCTATCAAACTCACTTTGATTGATGTAGGCTGTTATGGTAACTTTTAGACAATCTTTGCTCTTATTCAAGAATTACAGGTACCTTTTTCGCTTACAACATTTATCTTCACTAAAAACAGAGAAAACAATTTTTTGCGGTTCCTTTCTTTGGAAATACACGTTCAAATAAAAAGAACCTACCTTAAGAACATCTAAATAAATTCGTCCTAGGAAGGTCGCAATCAAATGCTAGAAAAGTCATTTCTAAGGGATTAGCCGCTTCAATGGCAGCGTTGATCCTGTCCGGAGGAGCACTGACCAAACGTATAGCATTCCCTTATGCTTGGTGCCATTGAGGTTTTATTTGAGAGAAAAAAGAAGACTATGCCTTCGCCATATGAAATAGGAATGTTTAAGTAATAATAGCATGGCACTTTGAATTCGATATATGAAAGTTTTCCAAAATACCCTTACTGAGTCGAGTAATCGACTCAAGAGTCTATTAAACGATCTATCAAAATGACTCAAATCGACTTGAAGTCAATTAATCAACGGCGCAGGAGGCATAGAATGAGAGAAGGTTACCTTAACATCGGTGACAAAGGAGGCGTAGGACAAGGACGACAGCGGAGTATATGGTAGTGAGGGAGGCGACGGATGAGATGATGGTGAGAAAGGAGAGAGAGGAGGGATAGAGGACGGTCTCTTTTGAGTTCTGTGAAAGAAACTAAGGTATTTAGGGTTTGAAAGGGTTTAAGGGCATTTTGGAGAATTGTTAAACTTTTTGGTCAAGTGGCCATAAAACATAATAGTTTTTTTCGAAAGGCCATACTTGGCTAAGACCACGGAATAAGAGAGAGAAACAATCTTAAAGCCTTGCCGGGCCACCTTATGGGAAACGAAAAAAGGAAAAAAAAAAAAAACTTATCTTTTTCCTTAAAAAATCATTCAAGATTGTGCAACTTTAATTTGGTTTTCTCTCTCTGTAGCTCCAATAGCTTTACTCTTATCTTACTCTTATTTTTCTTCCTTCATTACAAAACCAAAATTTCAAACTCAAAAATCAACTTCAAAACTCCTATGAAGTGTTTGGCATGCTGGTTTTGTGCTGATATCTTATAATATACTCCGGTCCCTCCGTTTTTAAATTATCGTTCTGTTTGACTTTTTTTTTGGGTTAAACATAATGTTTTTCAAATACAAAACTATAGATTACGTGTTACTTCCTTTTATTCCCCTCTTTTAGAGATGAAAGAGTCATCGAGGTTCAACCCTTTTATGACTTTAAAAAAAATATACGTCAAATTTGCATTAAAAAACATTCAGTTTAAAAAAAAAAAAAAGTAGGTCAAAACAAAATAATAATTTAAGAATTAAGGGAGTAATCAGTTTTCTGCTTTGTAGGGCCAGTTGATCAAAGTGTATCTTCCCTTCTCAATATATATGCAATTCAGAATTTCATTTCCAGTCCTAGTAATGAAATTTTGTTGGTAAAACTGTTAGTTTCTAGTGTTCTCAATTTTTACTCAATTGGAAAATCCAAATGATATGGGATCAAAGACGTGTGATTTTATCAACAGAAAACATGTATAAAATTAGCACCATGGTGCCCTCTGGAAAACATACCAAAATCATCTGGACTTTGCAGTGGTGCCATTTCATGTATGTATGCAAAATCATGGATGCAACTTAGATGATGTCTCATAGGATTAGGCGCTTAAACAAATATAATCATGGATGCATGCGTAACAAGAAAATCAAGCCTTGCGACAATTACGCATACAATCCTTCCTTCATTTCCGGCTTTAGTAAAGAATGCCATATCCTTTATGTTTCAACAGGTAGCTGCCTATCCCAGGGTAAGAACAATCATTCTATTTTGCAATATGCAGCCCATTTAAATGAGAAGATGCTGCTGCAGAGGTGAGGCAAATGGTTTTTTCTCTAATCAATCTGAAATGAAATGGTTTACAAGTTAACTGAGCTTCCCACCACTCAGACATTTTACTCACTTTGGACTTCCCCATTTCTTAGGTAGGTGGGGTGCGGCACTCAATTACTTTCCTTAACAGCATTGCAACCCGATCGAGCTTCTTTCTCAATCTCTTCCTCCTTTTCAGGGGTGAAGTCTTTCTTGATTTTAACTGTCTTCTTGGTTTGAGATCTCTTCTTGGGAATGTTCTTAGGGCCTTTTCCTTTTATTATCTCAGCTTCAACTCTGTTGGATATTAAGTACAACAATTTCTTGATGCCCGAGTAGTGCGGCTGAGAAGAGCAAAGTTTATGTATTACTATCAAACAAGGAGCACTAGTGCACCAAAGGGTGCTCATGGTGACAAATTACGAGGAGAAAAACCAATACACTATATAGTAGTACAAATCACAAACGATGTTTTACATCTAGAATTGAGCATTCCTCCTACCTCTCAGATTAAGCTGAAATGAGCCAATGAATTCATGATTTATCATGCCAAGAAAAGGCTAGACAAGAGTAAGCAAAGAAAGAGGGGATGGGGAGCCTCGACTTACTAGTAAGCAACTCGAAAGCAGGCAATAACAAGTTCCACCACTTCAATTCTCACGCCAACTAACTAGTCCTCTCAAAGAGTGTAGGTTTGAAAACTCAAGTCTAACACACATTTATCCTTGAATTTTTTTACCATATAAAAAAGGTATCTATTTTAGCATTGCACACTGCATTTAACATTTGTTAGACTTGAGTTTTCAAACCTACACTCTTTGAGAGGACTTGAGTTTTCAAACCTACACTCTTTGAGAGGACTAGACTTGAGTTTTCAAACCTACACTCTTTGAGAGGACTTGAGTTTTCAAACCTACACTCTTTGAGAGGACTAGTTAAATGCAGTGTGCAATGCTAAAATAGATACCTTTTTTATATGGTAAAAAAATTCAAGGATAAATGTGTGTTAGACTTGAGTTTTCAAACCTACACTCTTTGAGAGGACTAGTTAGTTGGCGTGAGAATTGAAGTGGTGGAACTTGTTATTGCCTGCTTTCTGAGTTAAGCTTACTAGTAAGTTGAGGCTCCCCCATCCCCCTCTTTCTTTGCTTACTCTTGTCTAGCCTTTTTCTTGGCATGATAAATCATGAATTCATTGGCTCATTTCAGTTAATCGGAGAGGGTAGGGAGGAATGCTCGATTCTAGATGTAAAACATCGTTTGTGATTTGTACTACTATATAGTGTATTGGTTTTTCTCCTCGTAATTTGTCAGCCATATGAGCACCCTTTTTGGTGCACTAGTGCTGCTTGTTTGATAGTAATACATAAACTTTTGCTCTTCTCAGGCTGCACACTACCTGGGCATCAAGAAATTGTTGTACTTAATATCCAACAGAGTTGAAGCTGAGATAATAAAAGGAAAAGGCCCTAAGAACATTCCCAAGAAGAGATCTCAAACCAAGAAGACAGTTAAAATCAAGAAAGACTTCACCCCTGAAGAGGAGGAAGAGATTGAGAAAGAAGCTCGATCGGGTTGCAATGCTGTTAAGGAAAGTAATTGAGTGCCGCACCCCACCTACCTAAGAAATGGGGAAGTCCAAAGTGAGTAAAATGTCTGAGTGGTGGGAAGCTCAGTAACTTGTAAACCATTTCATTTCAGATTGATTAGAGAAAAAACCATTTGCCTCACCTCTGCAGCAGCATCTTCTCATTTAAATGGGTTGCATATTGCAAAATAGAATGATTGTTCTTACCCTGGGATAGGCAGCTACCTGTTGAAACATAAAGGATATGGCATTCTTTACTAAAGCCGGAAATGAAGGAAGGATTGTATGCGTAATTGTCGCAAGGCTTGATTTTCTTGTTACGCATGCATCCATGATTATATTTGTTTAAGCGCCTAATCCTATGAGACATCATCTAAGTTGCATCCATGATTTTGCATACATACATGAAATGGCACCACTGCAAAGTCCAGATGATTTTGGTATGTTTTCCAGAGGACACCATGGTGCTAATTTTATGCATGTTTTCTGTTGATAAAATCACACGTCTTTGATCCCATATCATTTGGATTTTCCAATTGAGTAAAAATTGAGAAGAACACTAGAAACTAACGGTTTTACCAACAAAATTTCATTACTGGGACTGGAAATGAAATTCTGAATTGCATATATATTGAGAAGGGAAGATACACTTTGATCAACTGACCCTACAAAGCAGAAAAATGATTACTCCCTTCATTCTTAAATTATTATTTTGTTTTGACCTTTTTTTTTTTTAAACTGAATGTTTTTTAATGCAAATTTGACGTATATTTTTTTTAAAGTCATAAAAGGGTTGAACCTCGATGACTCTTTCATCTCTAAAAGAGGGGAATAAAAGGAAGTAACACGTAATCTATAGTTTTGTATTTGAAAAACATTATGTTTAACCCAAAAAAGTCAAACAGAACGATAATTTAAAAACGGAGGGACCAAAGTATATTATAAGATATCAGCACAAAACCAGCATGCCAAACACTTCATAGGAGTTTTGAAGTTGATTTTTGAGTTTGAAATTTTGGTTTTGTAATGAATGAAGAAAAATAAGAGTAAAGCTATTGGAGCTACAGAGAGAGAAAACCAAATTAAAGTTACAAAATCTTGAATGATTTTTTAAGGAAAAAGATAAGTTTTTTTTTTTCCTTTTTTCGTTTCCCATAAGGTGGCCCGGCAAGGCTTTAAGATTGTTTCTCTCTCTTATTCCGTGGTATTAGCCAAGTATGACCTTTCGAAAAAACTATTATGTTTTATGGCCATTTGACCAAAAAGTTTGACAACTCCCCAAAATGCCCTTAAACCCTTTCAAACCCTAAATACCTTAGTTTCTTTCACAGAACTCAAAAGAGACCGTCCTCTCTCCCTCCTCTCTCTCCT
Organism: Platycodon grandiflorus; assembly: GCA_016624345.1. Classification (NCBI taxonomy): domain Eukaryota; kingdom Viridiplantae; phylum Streptophyta; class Magnoliopsida; order Asterales; family Campanulaceae; genus Platycodon; species Platycodon grandiflorus. The sequence goes on along the minus strand of CM028365.1, from coordinate 16,236,390 downwards.
TTCTCACCGTCATCTCATCCGTCGCCTCCCTCACTACCATATACTCCGCTGTCGTCCTTGTTCTACGCCTCCTTTGTCACCGATGTTAAGGTAACCTTCTCTCATTCTATGCCTCCTGTGCCGTTGATTAATTGACTTCAAGTCGATTTGAGTCATTTTGATAGATCGTTCTCATTCTATGCCTCCTGTGCCGTTGATTAATTGACTTCAAGTCGATTTGAGTCATTTTGATAGATCGTTTAATCGACTCTTGAGTCGATTACTCGACTCAGTAAGAGTATTTTGGAAAACTTTCATATATCGAATTCAAAGTGCCATGCCATTATTACTTAAACATTCCTATTTCATATGGCGAAGGCATAGTCTTCTTTTTTCTCTCAAATAAAAGCGTTTGAGATATTATGTCAAAAGAAAGCTTTCTATTTCCTACTGCGTTTTAAAATTTACGTTTTGGGAAAAAAACTAAGAATACTGCATTTTGAATACGCAACGTTTTCTACCGCAGCATTAAAATGCTAAGTTAAGGAATAAGTTGTGTTTTAACCCTGTGTTCTGGGCAAAACGCATAAACAAACGGGCTCTCTCTCTCTCTCTCTATATATATATATATATATATATATATATATATATATATATATATATATATATATATGTAAGGAGGGCATTTTGGACAAACCTTGGGGCAATTGCGTTTTTGAGCAACGCATTACATGTGTTTTCCTCCACTGCTCAAATTTGGAGGGTTTATAAACGCATTGACTTTTTTTTAGGCGATGTGTAATAAAACGCAGCGTTTAAATCCATTATATATAGAGAAAATGTTGCGTTTTGATACTTTATTTTCAGCATAACATGATACCAAACGAGCTTTTAAGCAAATGAGACTTGCTTAAGTTACTTTGCAAGCACCGTGTAGACCGAATAATAAACAAAGATATAAACATAGGATTTGAAGTGGCTCTTATTATTGAAGAAGTGCTACATTCACTACCAAATTGATTAAACTTGGATTTTTTTGAAGTAGACTAAATTTATTAATGATACTAGATGATCACTATTGAAACAGTGTACAATATGACCTGTATTTAGAGTATTTGTTGTATACAATCAATGATCCCTCAAAGACTAATACACCTTCCGTCCTGGATAAATGTTCCTACTTTCTATTTTGGGATGTCCCAACTAATATTCCTAAAGATTTTTGATCTACCTATTCTCTACCATTCTTTTTAATATACCCTTAAAGCTTCATTTAATATAATACATCCCAAAGATTTAAAATAGTTGAACTCCATTAATGTTAATGTGCATTATGGTCTGAATACATTTTACAGCACATCATTAATTATGTTTCTTAATTCTTGTGTTTTATCAACTAGGAACATTTATCCGGGACGGATGAAGTAGTTGCAAGGATAACAAAGACAAGGGTTAATGACACCATTAGTCCCTCGACTATGGACTATTTCACCAGTAATCCCTTAACAAATTTTTTTTTTCAAATTTCAGTTCTTAAAGTACCAAAATTGTTTACGCCTAGTCCTTTTGGTAAATGCCATTAGAAATTTTCCGTTAAGTCAATCATGTGCATTACACATGCCATTTTTCAAGCGTATTATGGTAAATTTTGAGTAAATAATTAAACAATAATAAAATTACAAACACACCCACCCACACACACACTCTCTCTCTCTCTCTCACACACACACATCCACAGACAGCCAGATCGGAGCCAAGTTCTCGGAAGTCGTCTGTACATTTTTTTCTTTCTCGGAAGTTCATCAATTGAGCACGCCTATCTACGACATCGTCTCGGGACATCGTCTTGGGCCTTGTAATCATTAGAGGATGAAGCTGCTAGAACTACGAAATAGGGCTTTTTTTGGGGAAATTTTTTTCGGTAGCTTTTTTGGGCCCATCTGTGTGTTTCTCACACCTCTCTCTCTCTCTCTCGCTACTCCATCTCAATTCGTCTCCATCACTGTTGCCGAAAATCACCATTGATTCCTAATTAAAACCCAGATTTGGTTATTGGAATTGAAACCCAGATTTGGATTTTCGTTTTGGTTTTCGAGGGGGACAGAGATTGGGCTAGGTTTATTTTATGTGGCTATTTGCCCACCACGAAAAACATTCAGACATTCTCAAAGAGAGTTAATTGACGACAGCAAGAAAGATGATCTACAAGAATATTGACTTTGAAATTGTGGGTTGTGCAAAAGATTGGGATTGTGATCTGGGTTTTGGTTTTTCGGGGATTGGTTTGACCTTGACAACAATGAGTTTCAAATCATTGGTTGTGTTATGTATAGTTTTGATGGGTATTACAACTCATTTGAACTTCTGGGTTATTTTTATTTTACAGATTGATGAACAAATTGGAGGGGTTTTGCAGTGATGTGACAGAAAATTTGGGAGGTGAAGCATATACGGGTGGACTGGTTGGGGGATTTTGTAGTATTGAAGAACCCTTTCTTTGTCATGAAAACAATTGTAGATCTTCACATATTGAAGAACCCATTTAAGAGAAATCAGTAAATGGTAATGGAGAAGATTGAAGTTTACTGGGTTTTTGATTTGTAGAGAGGTTGAAGATGAGTTTGTAAAGTGGGGCTTGTGAAATTTCAATTTTGCCCTTACTCAAAGGCACGTGAAAGGCACATGAGTCACTTAACAGAATTTTACTAACGGCATCCATTAAAAGGACTAGTCACGCGACTTTTTGAAACTCTTGAGACTGACATTTGAAAAAAAATTCTTAAGGGACTAATTGTGAAAAAATTAATAGTCAAGGGACTAATAGTGTAATTAACCCGAAATACAATGATTGAATGTAAAATAATTATCTAGAGTAAATTAATGAGTATTGTAAGTTGTGAGAATTCAACAAAATCCTAATTCTTTTGGTGTGCTAAGCTATCAATACTCTCTCTTGAGAATAAACTTGATTGCCTGAGATAATTAAAAACTTCGGTGTGTGCTCCAATCGACTTTCAAGGCTTTAAATACCAAGCCAAGTGTTGAGTAGCAATTGATTGCTTCAAATGAGTTTCATTGTAGACGGGAAGCCTGAGCGACCATTTAATAGAAGGTAGAGCTAAAAGTGAAGAGAGGTGCTAAATGACACCCCCCTCTGGAAAGTGACTCTTTTGCCCCTCAATTTCAACTTAAAAAAACGCAAAAAGCCCCCTGTACTTTAAAAAAAAAAAACTGGAAAATTGAAGAACCGCCCAGACTAGGTTGTCTTATACTAACGGATTCGTTAAAATAAATTTTTTTTTCAATTTAACCCCTTAAATTCAGAATTTCGTTAAAAATTTAACGGATTCGTTAACTTTTTAACGGCATAATAGGAGGACCGCCCCTCCCTAGGGGTTTAATGCAATAACACCACCCACCCCTGGGGGTTTAAACATTTTAAACCGCCCACCCCTGGGGGTTTAAAATGTTTAAACCGCCCACCCTTGGGGGTTTCAATTTTTTTTTCAGTTTATATAATTATTAATATATACATAATTTTATATAATTATTAAAAAATAATTATTAATATATAATTTTAGTTTATATATATATAATTTTCTATAATTATTAATATATATAATTTTATATAATTATTAATATATAATTTTTGTTTATAATTTTAGTTTAATATATAATTTTATAAAATTTAATTTAAGTTTATAAATTATTAATATATAATTTTATATAATTATTAATATATAATTTTATTTTATAATTTTAATTTTGAAATTAATATTATTGTTGATTTAATTAGTAATATATTTATAACTAAAATTTGCACAAATTAATATATAATTTTAGTTTAATATATAATTTTACATAATTTAAAATCGTTTAATAAATATATAATTTTGAATAATTATATATTTATTCAAAAATAAATATATAATTTCAAATGATGTAATTTTATTTTATAATTTTAATTTTGAAATTAATATTATTGTTGATTTAATTAGTAATATATTTATAAACTAAAATTTGTACAAATTAATATATAATTTTAGTTTAATATATAATTTTACATAATTTAATTTTAGTTTATAAATTATTAATATTTAATTTCATATTATTTAATTTAAGTTTTTAATTTAATATATTTGTTTATTTAATAGTAATAAATTATAATTTTATTTATAAAATACATAAGGGGTGATTTATAATAATTAATGAAACATAAAGGTTAAAACTATAAATATAAGCTTTTCTAATCATTAAGGGCATAATAGTTATTTTATCAAAGGGGGTGTGATTTAGCATAAAAGGAAGGGGGTTGTGATTTAGCACCTATGAAAGTGAAACTGTTAGTATTATCGCAACAAAAAGCATGTACTTTGACTAAGGAAATAAAGTAGAGATAAAACGGACTACCCCGAAAACGGAGCGGAGATATTTATTGTCTATTATCTATTATTAAAGCATAAATTATTATTGTCACGTCACAGCACTAGGTTAATTTTTTTTCCACTTAAAACGAACAACATTCATTTCTTACCTGATTCTTAATCTCTCTCTATTAATTTTGCTCCACTATTTTTAAAATTTTCTATTAATTTCTATCTTTTCAACATTTTGATCTCAATTTTAACCTACAACGTTCTATCACTGATTTGTACAAATCTATACCATAATCATATCTTTTCAATATGTTATTAAATTTTTTACATTGCAAATATTATTATAAGTAATTTCAATTTGTATTCATATATCAATTTCAATGTTTATATTATTTTATTGTTGTGCAAAGTATTCTAATTAAAAATATATATTTATAAATATGTATATACAAATATATACATATATTACAATTCAGGTTGACTCTCACGTATGTAATTGTGAGAGACAACTACTGGTCCAGATTTATCAATTTACTAAACTTCTACGGTCAAGATTAAATCCAAACTTCTTCACACGTGCAAGCATCGGTTATTCCCCCAGGCGACTTCTTCGTTTCTGTGACTTCTTCGTTCTCTCACCGAAACTCCTTCCCCAACTTGAAACCTCGCTCATCCACGATCTCTCTCTCTCTCTCTCAACCACGGCAGAAATCCCAAACCTCGCTCATCCACGATCTCTCTCTCTCTCAAACCATCCGCGGTAGAAATCCCTCAATCGCAGACCATCCATTTCAATCCCCCAAACCATTCACGGCAGATCGCAGACCATCCATCTCAATCGCTCAATCGCAGACCATCACCATCCATCTCAATCGCTCAATCGCAGGCCATCGATTTCAATCGCTCACGCACACTTCTCGGACAGTTTACACTTCTCTGACTCTCTCCTTCCCCCAACTGGAATCATTTCATCTCCGAAGAGAAGGATTCACTGATTCATCTCGGTCTTCACCCCCACTGTAAGTCCTCCCAAATTTATTCAAGGTTTTGGTTAATTTGCTTAAAAAGTGGAAACTTTTTTTGAATGTCCCAAAAAGAACAAGTATTAAATATAAGGAATGCCCATAAATTAATCTCGAGTACGTCGCTTTCACTATGTCTGCGTTGAGCTTTTTATTTGACCCGAAATGAATCTTGGTTCAATCGGTAGATACAAGCTTGACTTGAATACTTATATGAACTTGATGGTTTTACTAATAGCAACAATGGTTATTAAAACGATTGAGCAGTGGTAGCATGTGGTTGGACACACCAAATGCCTATGCTGGCACCCTCAAGAGGTCGCTACTAATTACTCATGTTTTGATTTTTTACTGTCAAATCGATTGTATATATATATATTTTGTCATAAAACACGTAATTCGAATTACACAGAAAGTAATACGAATTATGTGTTTTATGATTTTGAATAAAATAACAAGTACATGTCAAATTTTCATTCGAAACACAATCAATTTGACTCTAAAAAGTCAAAACAAAACACTTATTTAGGAACGATGGGAGTATGAATTTAATACTAAAGACAATAAAGGTGGGTGGCGGCCGAGGTGGTGGACTGGACAAGGCGCTCAGGAGTCTGGGTGGTTTTGGATAAATTATTTATTGGGTTCACATAAAAACAACGTGTAGCCTGTGATGGCCAGCTACTGCCCAATTCATAGCGGGAACCATCGCCGGTCAAGCAGTCAATGCTTAGATGCTGTTCGAACAATGATAATGACACTATCTATTACCTAATAATGAAGTTCTGTTGTATGTTATTTCTGGGAAATTGACAAAAAGAAATGAAATGGAGAGACTTTGTTAACCAAAAACTAAGTTCTACATTTGTGCCTTATGTCAAGAAAACCATTGCGAAGGAATAGTTTTTGGATTAATGTGGCTTATTCACTACTGGTGATTAGCAGTGATGCTTTTATATCTTTAACTGTGTGAGAAGCTAAAACTAGCAATCGAGCATTATGTGATTTTCCTACAAAACTTCTATCTGAGGTATAGAAGAAAATTTGGAGGAAAAGATGATTCAGTTATTGTTCTTGGTTCTTTTTGCTGAAGGGGTGGTGGCATTTTTGCTAATGGTGAAGATTGGGCCACTGAGAGAGCTGGTGATGAATGGGTTGGATCAGGTTAAGATGAGAAAGGGTACTGTTTTAACGATTGCTAGGACTATGTCGGTTATTCTGTTTTCGAACTGGGTTAGCATCGTTAAAATCCAGAACAAGGGGGCTAAAGTTGGTACCTTGACACCCATGGATCAGGTTCTCTGGAGGACTCACTTGCTTGAAGCTTCTCTCATGGGTAAGACACTTCGATTTTATTTGTAATTGGTATTGTTTATTGGTAGATGCTTAATTATGTCTTCTCAATTGTTTTGTTTGGCAAGTTCTTGATTTTTGGGCGATTTCAATAATTAGATTAATCACTGATATATAGAGATTAAGATAGTCATCCTTGCAGTTATAAGGCCAAAATGGTTCTTTTTTATAATTGTATCTGATTGATTTGATTTGATTTTTTAAATTTGAACTATGAAAATATCGTTTCTCTCTTCATATGTTAAGTGGCATGGTTCTGTAGCCCTCAAATAATTAAGAAGCAGGTGCTTGGTTATCTAAGGCTGGCAATGATCTACTATGTTACGAAACAATATTTGCAAGAATGTTGAAGAAGTGAGGTAAGAATAATGCATATTAGGAAATAATGTGTACAGGAAAAAAAGGCCCTTGAGTTGAAAGAAAGGGAGTCAATTTCCATATGCTATATTGGAGACGGGAACTCGGAAATGCGATATATTGCATAGGAAAGTATATAAATTTGTTGGAATTTACTGTTTTCACTCAAGAGTTCCCTGTTTTACCAATGCCACCGCTTTGCTATTCAAATGTGCTAAGTTCTTCGAGGTTTACAAAATTGGTGTCCCACGGTAATGTTTTAGGAGCACCACATAGTATACATTGGTCCTCCGGATTTTGAGTCTCTAATGTGATAGTCGGTGTATTTATTTATTTTGTATATAATGGCCGTAGTCCATTTGAAATATATGTGCATTGCAGTTGGTACACATTGTCATACTTGTCACTTTACTCAATTCACGCTCTGTTTGGATGAGAAATAGTGCAAGGAAGGTAAGCAATTTATGAAAGGTAAATGCTAAGGATCCCAAAAGAAGGTTCCAGTTTTGTATCTCAATCTTTGTATCAAGCATATGAGTTGTGATTGGTTCGTCTTTGGCCCTAGAGGTGAAGTGTGATGTCGACCAATCTCATTCTTAACACATAGATTTGAGATCCAAAATTGTGACATTTTTATGGGATTCCTTGCGATACTCTTCTTGGAAATCTTTGAGCATTGGCAATGGTTTATAAGACTGACCTTAACTTTGTAAGTTTTGTAGAGGCATGAGCAGTAGATCTTTCATCATAATTATTCTTCTACCTTTCATTTCCTTTTCCTTAGTCTTTCCATTATCAAACCTGAGAGTTAGGGTGTTGTTTATAAAATCTCCTTATAAAAGAATATCATTTTAGTAATCGGTTGTGTGAGTGCTTTATTTTCACATTCGGGGTTCTATTGTCTAATGGTGCATTGCGGTGGGCCCGAGTGCGTGTTTTCACTTCCTGAATCAAAATTGTGAACATTTATAGTCCGGGAGAGTGGGGTAGGCTTTCTTTCTCTTAGTGATGCTACTAAGTTAATATTCGGTGTGCACTAGCAATGAAAAGATAAACCATTTTGTTTCGTTTTTGTTCTTGGGTTGATAAGAGGCAAAAAGTGACAACAATTGTTTGTCTGTTCTGCAGTGCAAACTTACATCTTTATGTATTTGTGTAGGGGAACATCTTTAAATTCTTTTTGCTCAATGGTGTAAAAATCATGCTTGTGGGAAATCATAGTTGAGCAAGGACCAAGAATTCGGTTGCAAGCATCGATAAGCACCATATATTATACTATCTGGTGGATTTTCAAAATATTGATTTAGTACTTAGGTTTATCATTAGGAATATAGTTAGAAGCCACATTGTGTGATCGAGTTGTATCTAGCATTTATTTAGGTTAAACTATAAATATAATAAGTTTACTGTTTATGATTATGTTTTATTAGAGGGTGACATTGACGCTGTGTGATCGAGTTATATCTAGCAAGGTTAAACTATAAATATAATTAGTTTACTGTTTATGATTATGTTTTATTAGAGGGTTGCCCCTTTGTATAGTGTTGTAATTAGTATAATTCATAAATGGTCTGATTCGAAGTTCAGTCAACGCTCAAGCACATATGGAGGCAAGGAAGAAAAGGAAAAGATTGGGGGGTACCCTGAGGCTTAATAATGGAGATTTAATCAAGTTTGTATCCTTAGATAAAAGTTTTGATCCACATTTTTTGTGTAAAATTCAAGAATGAGCAGTTGTCCTTTGTTGTATTTTTTTTTTTTTTGAATTTGGGTTACATGTGTGCCCCATTGTTTTAACTTTAGTTTCATATGTTTTTGTAGATTTAATCTGTGCCAATTGGGGAATTTATTTTTAAATTGGCATGTATTGTATCTTGCGTTGCTAAAGCAGACATTGTTATGATGCAAGAGCTTTCGGAAGAAGATTAAGTTTTTGTTATTGAGAAAATAATAAAATATTATTTATTTCATTTTTTATTACAATATTTTATTATTGGCATTGTTACAAAATAAATTATTTATAATTCATTATTATTTCACTATTTTTGTGTCATTTAGTCTTATTCACCCATTACAAAATTTTGAGCATACGTTAACTTTGAATATACAATAATTTGATTTTTCTGTCACCGTGCCATAGGCACGGGCATAAAATCTAGTATATTTATATAAATAGGAAAAAAAAAAAGCGTTAGCCCCGGCTGTGCATACTCAAAGTATAGGCCCGAGCCTTTCATGACTCTTGAGGACCGGTTGGGCAACACAGCCCATGGGCATGGGCTGCGTAGGCTAGGCTGTAGCCGACATACCATTTTGCTCACCTCTGCAATAGGACAGTTGTTAATGAATGTTCAAGTTTCATGGAATGGACAATATATAAGAAATTTGGGAGAGAAAAATAAAGAAATGAAAAGGTAACAACAGTATTGTTGCCAAGGAAATGCCGGAACCAACAAAATTATAATATTAATAATAATTTTATGATGCAATCCAGCCTAGGCCCTTATCCATCATGGGTGCCCAACAAAAATAGTACTTTTTGAATCCTAAAATCAAGACCAAATCCAGTCATTCAATTCTTCAAAGATGAACATATTTTTTTAGTCAACTTCGATGGGCTCCCGGGGACATTGTGGAACTCTAAAATTTGTGTATAATATATGGTTGAAAAGCCCTTGAAGTCTAGTTTTCAGAAAATCAAACGGATCTTAATTCCAAATTTTTTAGAAGGAGTTAGACCCAAAATACTACAGACTGGTTAGAATGGACGGGAGTGTGAATTTTTGGCTCTAGACTCATCCAACTAGTGTGAACACATCCTAGTTCGTCCCCCCTTACCTTTTCATATTTCTCATATTGTCTAATATGTGTGAACACATTTTTAGGCTTATCCTAGCATTAATTATGCTGTGTATTAAGCACTATATAAACCCAAATGCTCCAATTATAATAAAGAAGATATATAAAAGTTACTAATATTGTGAGTTTCGATCCTCCTTAATTCTTTTTGGAACATATTGAACTTATCTAGCTCGAGAGTTACGGGTTTGTGGCGTTCCGTGATCGGAGTTCTTAGGCAGTTGCGTCTAATGGGTTTCGGTTGTACCCCAAGGTTCCTAATCAATTGCGATTATTGGGTCAAGGGAGACTCAACTATCCTTTCTTTTTCGTTGTATTCCAGTAAACCTTTAGCACGATCGTCATTAATTCAATGTGTTCGAGTCCTCTAAAGCGAGATCACATCATTCGGTATCAGTGCCAATTCTATTGGTTTGCATATCCTCCTTTGTCACCTTCCATCTCATTCTTTCTCACCTCTCTCGGTTCTCAAGGTTCGTAGAACTCAATTATCGATAGTGGGTTTTGTCACTAGTTGTCAAGGTTCCTAATCAATCGTGATTAGTGGGTTTTGTCACAAGTTGTCAATGTTCCTATTGTTGAGTTTCTTTTGGGTTGACGAGGATCTAAATATATAAAAAAAAATTATATTATTTCTCACCTTTCATCTCATTCTTTCTCACCTCTCTTGGTTTTCAAGGTTCGTAGAACTCAAGTATCGATAGTGAGTTTTGTCACAAGTTGTCAAGGTTCCTAATCAATCGCGATTAGTGGGTTTTGTCACAAGATGTCAAGGTTCCTATTGTTGAGTTTCTTCTGGGTTGACGAGGATCTACATCTCAAAAAAAAAAAAAAGAAAAAAGAAAAAAGAAAGGGGGCCAATCTTTATTTCATACTAACGAATTTTTGCAGAACAAGATTCAAGGACGATTCTTTATTTCAAAAGTGAGAGAATGATGCAATCCAGCCTAGGCCCTTATCCATCATGGGTGGCCAACAAAAATAATACTTTTTGAAGCCCAAAATCAAGACCAAAGTCACCCATTCAAGTCTTCAACATGGAATAGATTTTTCAGTCAACTTCGACGGGCCGCTGAGGACGTTGTGGAGCTCTAAAATTTGTGTATAATATATAGTTGAAAACCCCTTGAAGTCTAGTTTCCAGAAAATCAAACCAATCTTAATTTCGAATATTCTAGAATGACCTAGACCCAAAATACTACAAACTGGTCAGAATGGACGGGAGTGTGAATTTTTAGCTCTAGATTCATCCAACTAGTGTGGACACATCCTAGTTTGCCCCCCTCTACCTTTTCATATTTCTCACATTGTCTAGCATGTGTGAACACATTTTTAGGCTTATCCTAGCATTAATTATGCTGTAATCTCCTTTTGTATTAAACACTATATAAACCCAAGTGCTCCAATTGTAATAGAGAAGATATATAAAAGTTTGAGATTATTAGTGATGACTAATATTGTGAGGTTTGATCCTCCTTAGATCTTTTTGGAACATATTGAACTTATCAAGCTCGAGAGTCGCGGGTTTGTTGCGTTCCGTAATCGGAGTTCTGAGGCAATTGCGTCTAACGGGTTTCGGTTGCACCCCAAGGTTCCTAATCAATTGCGATTAGAGGGTCAAGGGAGACTCAACTATCCTTTCTTTTTCGTTATATTCCAGCAAACCTTTAGAACGATCGTCATTAATTTAATGTGTTCGAGTTTTCTCAGGCGAGAACACATCATTTGGTATCAGAGCCAATTCTATCGGTTTGCATATCCTCCTTTCTCACCTTTCATCTCATTCTCTCACATCTCTCAGTTCTCAAGGTTCGTAAAACTCAATTATCAATAGTGGGTTTTGTCACTAGTTGTCAAGGTTCCTAATCAATCGCGATTAGTGGGTTTTGTCACAAGTTGTCAAGGTTCTTATTGTTGAGTTTCTTCTGGGTTAACGAGGATCTAAATTTCAAAAAAAAAAAAAATTTATATTATTTCTCACCTTTCATCTCATTCTTTCTCACCTCTCTCGGTTCTCAAGGTTCGTAGAACTCAAGTATCGATAGTGAGTTTTATCACAAGTTGTCAAGGTTCCTAATCAAACGCGATTAGTGGGTTTTGTCACAAGATGTCAAAGTTCCTATTGTTGAGTTTTTTTTTTTGGCTGGACGAGGATCTACATCTCAAAAAAAAAAAAAAAAAGGGGGGACGAATCTTTATTTCATACTAATGAATTTTTGCAGAACAAAATTCGAGGACGAATCTTTTTTTCAAGACTAAGAGAATAATGCAATCCAACCTAGGCCATTATCCATCATGGGTGCTCAACAAAAATAATACTTTTTGAAGCCCAAAATCAAGACCAAAGTCAGCCATTCAAGTCTTCAAAGTGGAATAGATTTTTCAGTCAACTTCGACGGGCTGCCGAGGATGTTGTGGAGCTCTAAAATTTGTGTATAATATATGGTTGAAAATCCCTTAAAGTCTAGTTTCCAGAAAATCAAACGGATCTCAATTCCAAATTTTCTAGAAGGAGCTAGACCCAAAATACTACATCAGAATGGACGGGAGTGCGAATTTTTGGCTCTAGATTCATCCAACTAGTGTGAACATATCCTAGTTCATCCCCCTACCTTTTCATATTTCTCACATTGTCTAATATGTGTGAACATATTTTTAGGCTTATCCTAGCATTAATTATGTTGTAATCTCTTTTTTGTCTTAAGCACTGTATAAACCCATGTGCTCCAATTGTAATAGAGAAGATATATAAAAGTTTGAGATTATTAGTGATGACTAATATTGTGAGGTTTGATCCTCCTTAGTTCTTTTTGGAACATCTTAAACTTATCAAGCTCGAGAGTCGCGGGTTTGTGGCATTCCGTGATCGGAGTTCTTAAGCAATTGCGTCTAACGGGTTTCGGTTGCACCCCCAGGTTCCTAATCAATTGCGATTAGCAGGTAAAGGGAGACTCAACTATCCTTTCTTTTTCGTTGTATTCCAGCAAACCTATAGAACGATCGTCATTAATTCAATGTGTTCGAGTCCTACCAGGCAAGATCACATCATTTTATAACACCTCTTTATTGCACAATTGAAAGGTAATAGCAATACAATAGTTTTCATCCAAGATTGAAAAGTTGAAAATCTTGAATAGGATTATAACTGTTGCAAGCCTTGCTGGAAATCCGGGAAAATGACTTACGGACCAGTTGCTCTATAAGTCATTCTAGGGACAAGAGATGGTATACTCCATTGACTTGGTAAATATTTTACGTTGACTTATTTTTCAAATGTTACCCAAACACTGGAAACCTTGAAAATCATTTTCAGGAAAATATTTTTCGCGAATCTAACAAAGCCCAAGGAAATAAATCGGCAGAGTAACCCTCAAAACCTCATCCTAATTATAAATGCAATGTCGTTCACAACCCAATAAACTTTAAAATCCATAACAACCTGAAAACACCCCATCACATTAACACATGGTTTCAGCATTTCCAAAAGTAATATTGTACATTTTAAGATATACACGCTCATCTCATCTCTCTCTCTCTCTCTCTCTCTCTCTCTCTCTCTCTCTCTCTCTCTCTCTCACACACACACACACACACACATTGTCACAAATTCAAGCAACAAGAAACCAAAGAGACAAGCTCTCTGCAATGGAAAATGCTTCCAAAAAACGATTTCTTGAAAATGTAACATTTTACTTCCAGTTGTTCAATAAATATTCTAAAGGAAATTTTTTTTCGTGAAACTAACAGAGCTTAAGGTAATAATTCGGCAGAGTAACCCAAGAAACCTCATCCTAATTATAATGCAATGCCATTCATCACCCAATAAACTTTAGAGTGGGGCTATTAACACCCCCACTCTCTCTAAATACACCTCTTTTCTTAATACATCCACCCACTTCATTTCACACCAACCTAATTACTTAATACACACCCCTTGTATTTCCTATTTTACCCTACCAAAATAATCTCTCTCTCTCTTTTTTTTTTTTTCAATACATCAACACTCTCCTATCTCTTTCAGACCTAACCCTAACCCCTAACCCCAAAGCCCCCCTCTTATGGCAAAGAACGGCCAAACCCAACCCCCCTCCCCTCCATGGCAAAGAAGAAGATAAAAGAAAGAAGAAAGAGGAAGAAGAAAAAAAAACAAGTATGTCTTTCCCTCCCTCCCTCTCTCAATCTGTCTTCCCCTCCCTCATTCCCTTATTTTTTTCTTCTCCTCTTTCCCTCCTTCCCTTATTTTTTTTCTTCCCTTCCCTCCTCCCTCTATCACTCCTTTCGCAAATCCGTCATCAAACCCACTGAAAATTTCTCGTTTGGCCATGGTTGATCGAACAACAACCGAGTGTTGTTCGGCTAGCCTTAACCGAACATCAAGTTGTTCGGTCAACCATGGCCGAACGAGGGGTTTTCAATTTTTTTTATAGGAAGATGGTGGGTTTCGTGATGAGATCTCGAAGGGAAGAAGAAGGAGAGGAGAGGGGAGGGGAAGAAGGAAAAACAGTGGCGAGGAGAGAAGGGAGAGGGTGACGGTTGCAAAACAGGGGTGACGGTGGGAGAGGGAGAGAAAAAAGAAAGGCAGAAATTGGGGTTTTGAAAGGGATAATGGTTTCATAGTATTTTTACTAAATGACATTTTTATAAATAAAATTAGACGGGGTGTATTTAGAGAGAGTGGGGGTGTTAATAGCCCCACTCTTAATATCCAGAACAACCTAAAAACCCAATTACATTAACACACCATAGTTTCCCAAAGTAATTGTACATCCTAAGAGATATACCTTCAGCTCATCACACCCACCTACACACACATTGTGTCAAATTCAAGCAACAAGAAACCAAAAAGCCAAGCTCCTTGACAAATCAACAAATGGAAAATGACTTCCAAAAACGATTTCTCGAAAATGAGAACATTTTGCTTTAGTTGTTCGGTAAAGTTTCAGGAATTTAGGGAATTTGATTCTCAATCTTTTCTGAAAATGTGTCAGAAATCTATTTAGGTGTTTGGTAAATTTTATGAAGATGTGAAAAAGACATTATATGTCAGTAATTTACAATTTATATTTTGGGAGAAAAAAAATCCTTAGAAATCTCAACTCTATTTATTTATTGATTGATTGATTTTGAGAAATTAAATCTCAATTTGGAAAAGTTGAAGTTTCTAATTAAATAAACCATGATTTTGTAAAAAATATATTGAAAATTTTATGATATATATAGCTAGAGAGAGCTTGTTTATTTATTTCCATATTATTAATAAAATCTAGCAGGGTGCCGCCCCTGTTTTCCTAAAAAAAAAAAAAAAAAAGAAAACCACTACATCCACTAATGATGATCAATGACCACTAGATATTTTCTCGTTGCAAAGCACATAGATCACAATTAAAAGAGTCAAATTGAAAACAAAAAGAAGATCACATTGTATCTAACTATGACTCTGCCCACTTCATATATATTGTTCCATAGGCAAAATCACACATATATAGGAGTCATCTTAAATACATTATCTAATATTTTACCTTTCACTTGTATCCTTCCATGTATTTCTAGTAGTAATTAATACTCTTTACTTCAACTAGTTTATCTTGTGAATACTTTATTTAGTTGGGGCATAAAAGGTCGGTTGTTAATTAATGTTCAATGGAATTCTAAGCGACCAAAAACTTTGAAACAATCAAAAATGGAAAAGACAATATATATGAAATGGATGGAGTAAAAGGGAGAGAAAAATAAAAAAAATGAAAAAGTAAAACTAGTACTTTGCCAAGGAAGAGCAAGGACAAAACTAAGAATTTGATAACACCTCCTTATTGCACAGTTGAAAGGCAATAGCAGTACTATAGTTTTCATCCAAGATTGAAAAGTTAGGATTATTACCGTGTAACAAATAGAGACTAAATAAAAAAATCAGCATAATAACCCAATGCATCTCGTCCTAATTATAAATGCAATGAATTCACGACCCAAGAATCTTAATATCCGGAACAACCCAGAAACCCCGATCACACTAACACATTATTTCCATATTTTCCCAAAGTAATATTCTAGATATTCACAAATTCAAGGAACAACAGCAAAACTATAATCATAACGAGGAATTCAATATTCACAGTAAATTACACATCTCAACGGGACAAATTCTATGCTAATTAACCGGATTACAGAAACCAACTTCAACAATCGATGAACAAAAAAGTAAAAATAAATAAAAAAATAATTGAACTACCATTAAAAATTACGTACATCAACTTCAAAAATCGGCAAGCAGATTCATCATTCATGGACTTCCAATAACAAATTATAATTGGATAAAGACCTAATCAATCATCAAACAGTTCCAAGAATATTAAAAGCACGCACGCACACAGAGAGAAAAGGCAATTTACCAGAAAGAGATCGTAGAGAGCCCACTTATCGCCTTCCATGACGAAATTATATTCCCAAGAAGAAAGATCGACATCTTCTTGCAAAGCATCCCAAAACTCTCTTTTTTCCTCAAAATCTCAATCATATATTTTTTCAACAGATTCAATCACAGGCTTACGCGTAGTATTTTTAACGTGCTTCTTGCAGAACTCGATGACCTTGGCAAAGATCTCGCTGTTGACATTGGCCAAAGTAAAGACGCTGTCGGGACAGACATCATCAATTACGTGCTTAAACGTCTCTGAATGCACCGCTAGACATGCCCAAACGGTTCGGAACCGGCGGTTCGAACCGGAACCGAACCGCCCAAAAAACCGCAAAAACCGAAACCGTGAGGAACCGAAACCGTCCCTGAACCGGAACCGCCGGTTACACAGGTCGGTTTCGGTTTCCAATTTCTCAAAACCGTGAACCGCCGGTTTGGAACTGGGAACCGGAACCGCCGATTCCAAACCGTGAAAAATCGCCAAAATTTAAATTTTTTATTTTGAAATTGCCTTGTTTACTCTATAATTTCAAAAATGAAAAGTTTTCAAAGTTTTAAAAATTCAAAAAATGCTTTGTACAAAGTTTTAACATGAAATCATTTTTAAAAAAATATAAGAAAATATTTAAAAAATAATTAAAAATTACGGTTTGGAACCGTAACCGTGATTTGTCGGTTCGGTTACGGTTTGTTGTCTGTGGTTTTGGAACCGGCGGTTCGAACCGTTTGGGCATGTCTATGCACCGCCACTGCCTCTTCCACTTCGAACAAAATTCCGTCAGAGGACTTCGATGTCACCGTCTTCTCCGCCATGTTGCTGTTTGTTCCCTCTACGGTTTGCGATTGCACCGCCACCTCCCCACATCGAACGAATCTCCATCGGAGCTCTTCAGCGTCACTTTTTGCTCAGTCATCTGGCTGCTTGTTCCCTCTACGGTTTGCGATTGTACCGTCTCTACCTTCCCCACCTCGAACGACTTTCCGTCGGAGCTCACGACCACGCTTCCCCATCTCGAACGACTCTCCGTTGGAACTTTTCGAGTCACTTTACTCTCGCCATCTTGCTATTTGTTCGCTATAGGGTTTGGTCGAATTGAAAACCCTAATCGAATATGGTGAAGGGGATCGGGATTTAGGATTAGAGGTGCCCAAACGGTTCAAACTGTCGGTTTGTCAAACCGCTATTGTACAAACTGTAACTTAACCGTATATGGCCGGTTCTCCGGTTTCCCTATTTTTTTTATAAATTTTTTTCATTTTTTTTGTTTTATTAAAAAAAACTATTATAATATGTACAAAAAAGTGTAATATTTAAAATTTATTTTTTCAAAAAACTATAAATTGTAAAAACTTTAGTTATGAAAAATTACAAGTATTAATTTTTTTTTGCAAAAGTTTTGTATTAATAACAAAAATTTGAGAACTCAAAAAAAACTTACAATAAAAGTTTAGGAAGTGAAAAATAAAAAGATTAAAAAAAGGAAACCGGAGAAAAACAGTGAAAAATAAAAGTTTAGGTACTCAAAAATTTAAAAATTAGTTATTTTAGCGGTTCAAATCGCCGGTTTGGAACCGGGATGGAACTGTGGTTTGGAACCGGAGAAGAACTGGCGGGTCATGATTTTTGATAAATAGAAATCGAAACCGAACCGTGGAACCGGCAGTTCCGGTTCGTCACGGTTCCGGTTTTGCCGGTTTTCAAGGCGGTTCGGTTCCGGTTCGAACCTCCAGTTCGGAACCGTTTGGGCACCTCTATTTGGGATTGAATTGGAGAATTTTTCAGAGAGAAGGGCCAATGTCGATTTTTATAGATTTTATTTTTCTAGAAGTTTTTATAAAATGAGCTGGACTCACGGTCACATTATAGACCTAATGAGTCATCAAACAGTACCAAGAATATTAAATGCACGAACGCACACAGAGAGAAAAGGCAATTTACCAGAAAGAGATCGTAGAGAGCCCACTTATCACCTTCCATGACGAAATTATATTCCCAAGAAGAAAGATCGACATCTTCTTGCAAAGCATCCCAAAACTCTCTTTTTTCCTCAGAATCTCAATCATATATTTTTTCAACAGATTCAATCACAGGCTTACGCGTAGTATTTTTAACGTGTTTCTTGCAGAACTCGATGACCCTGGCCAAGATCTCGCTGTTGACATTGGCCAAAGTAAAGACGCTATCGGGACAGACATCATCAATTACGTGCTTAAACGTCTCTGAATGCACCGCTAGACATGCCCAAACGGTTCGGAACCGGCGGTTCGAACCGGAACCGAACCGCCCAAAACCGCAAAAACCAAAACCGTGAGGAACCGAAACCGTCCCTGAACCGGAACCGCCGGTTACACAGGTCGGTTTCGGTTTCCAATTTCTCAAAACCGTGAACCGCCGGTTTGGAACTGGAACCGGAACCGCCGATTCCAAACCGTGAAAAATCGCCAAAATTTAAATTTTTTATTTTGAAATTGCCTTGTTTACTCTATAATTTCAAAAATGAAAAGTTTTCAAAGTTTTAAAAATTCAAAAAATGCTTTGTACAAAGTTTTAACATGAAATCATTTTTAAAAAAATATAAGAAAATATTTAAAAATAATTAAAAATTACGGTTTGGAGAAGTAACCGTGATTTGTCGGTTCGGTTACGGTTTGTTGTCTAGTGGTTTTGGAACCGGCGGTTCGAACCGTTTGGGCATGTCTATGCACCGCCACGCCTCTTCCACTTCGAACAAAATTCCGTCGAGGACTTCGATGTCACCGTCTTCTCCGCCATGTTGCTGTTTGTTCCCTACTACGGTTTGCGATTGCACCGCCACCGCCTCCCCCACATCGAACGAATCTCCATCGGAGCTCTTCAGCGTCACTTTTTGCTCAGTCATCTGGCTGCTTGTTCCCTCTACGGTTTGCGATTGTACCGTCTCTACCTTCCCCACCTCGAACGACTTTCCGTCGGAGCTCACAGCCACTGCTTCCCCCATCTCGAACGACTCTCCGTTGGAACTTTTCAGAGTCACTTTACTCTCTGCCATCTTGCTATTTGTTCGCTATAGGGTTTGGTCGAATTGAAAACCCTAATCGAATATGGTGAAGGGGATCGGGATTTAGGATTAGAGGTGCCCAAACGGTTCAAACTGTCGGTTTGTCAAACCGCTATTGTACAAACTGTAACTTAACCGTATATGGCGGTTCTCGGTTTCCCATTTTTTATAAATTTTTTTCATTTTTTGTTTTATTAAAAAAACTATTATAATATGTACAAAAAGTGTAATATTTAAAATTTATTTTTCAAAAACTATAAATTGTAAAAACTTTAGTTATGAAAAATTACAAGTATTAATTTTTTTGCAAAAGTTTTGTATTAATAACAAAAATTTGAGAACTCAAAAAAACTTACAATAAAAGTTTAGGAAGTGAAAAATAAAAAGATTAAAAAAGGAAACCGGAGAAAAACAGTGAAAAATAAAAGTTTAGGTACTCAAAAATTTAAAAATTAGTTATTTTAGCGGTTCAAATCGCCGGTTTGGAACCGGATGGAACTGTGGTTTGGAACCGGAGAAGAACGGCGGGTCATGATTTTTGATAAATAGAAATCGAAACCGAACCGTGGAACCGGCATTCGGTTCGTCACGGTTCGGTTTTGCCGGTTTTCAAGGCGGTTCGGTTCGGTTCGAACCTCCAGTTCGAACCGTTTGGGCACCTCTATTTGGGATTGAATTGGAGAATTTTTCGAGAGAAGGGCCAATGTCGATTTTTATAGATTTTATTTTTCTAGAAGTTTTTATAAAATGAGCTGGACTCACGGTCACATTATAGACCTAATGAGTCATCAAACAAGTACCAAGAATATTAAATGCACGAACGCACACGAGAGAGAAAAGGCAATTTACCGAAAGAGATCGTAGAGAGCCCACTTATCACCTTCCATGACGAAATTATATTCCCAAGAAGAAAGATCGACATCTTCTTGCAAAGCATCCCAAAACTCTCTTTTTTCCTCAGAATCTCAATCATATATTTTTTCAACAGATTCAATCACAGGCTTACGCGTAGTATTTTTAACGTGTTTCTTGCAGAACTCGATGACCCTGGCCAAGATCTCGCTGTTGACATTGGCCAAAGTAAAGACGCTATCGGGACAGACATCATCAATTACGTGCTTAAACGTCTCTGAATGCACCGCTAGACATGCCCAAACGGTTCGGAACCGGCGGTTCGAACCGAACCGAACCGCCCAAAACCGCAAAACCGAAACCGTGAGGAACCGAAACCGCCACGAACCGGAACCGCCGGTTACACAGTCGGTTTCGGTTTCCAATTTCTCAAAACCGTGAACCGCCGGTTTGGGCTGGAACCGGAACCGCCGATTCCAAACCGTGAAAAATCGCCAAAATTTAAATTTTTATTTTGAAATTGCCTTGTTTACTCTATAATTTCAAAAATGAAAAGTTTTCAAAGTTTTAAAAATTCAAAAAATGCTTTGTACAAAGTTTTAACATGAAATCATTTTTAAAAAAATATAAGAAAATATTTAAAAAATAATTAAAAATTACGGTTTGGAACCGGAACCGTAACCGTGATTTGTCGGTTCGGTTACGGTTTGTTGTCTGGTGGTTTTGGAACCGCGGTTCGAACCGTTTGGGCATGTCTATGCACCGCCACTCTTCCACTTCGAACAAAATTCCGTCGAGGACTTCGATGTCACCGTCTTCTCCGCCATGTTGCCGTTTGTTCCTTCTACGGTTTGCGATTGCACCGCCACCGCCTCCCCACATCGAACGAATCTCCATCGGAGCTCTTCGTCACTTTTGCTCGGTCATCCGGCTGCTTGTTCCCTCTACGGTTTGCGATTGTACCGTCTCTACCTTCCCCACCTCGAACGACTTTCCGTCGGAGCTCACAGCCACTGCTTCCCCCATCTCGAACGACTCTCCGTTGGAACTTTTCAGAGTCACTTTACTCTCTGCCATCTTGCTATTTGTTCGCTATAGGGTTTGGTCGAATTGAAAACCCTAATCGAATATGGTGAAGGGGATCGGGATTTAGGATTAGAGGTGCCCAAACGGTTCAAACTGTCGGTTTGTCAAACCGCTATTGTACAAACTGTAACTTAACCGTATATGGCCGGTTCTCCGGTTTCCTATTTTTTTATAAATTTTTTTCATTTTTTTGTTTTATTAAAAAACTATTATAATATGTACAAAAAGTGTAATATTTAAAATTTATTTTTTCAAAAACTATAAATTGTAAAAACTTTAGTTATGAAAAATTACAAGTATTAATTTTTTTGCAAAAGTTTTGTATTAATAACAAAAATTTGAGAACTCAAAAAAACTTACAATAAAAGTTTAGGAAGTGAAAAATAAAAAGATTAAAAAAGGAAACCGGAGAAAAACGTGAAAAATAAAAGTTTAGGTACTCAAAAATTTAAAAATTAGTTATTTTAGCGGTTCAAATCGCCGGTTTGGAACCGGATGGAACTGTGGTTTGGAACCGGAGAAGAACGGCGGGTCATGATTTTTGATAAATAGAAATCGAAACCGAACCGTGGAACCGGCGGTTCCGGTTCGTCACGGTTCCGGTTTTGCCGGTTTTCAAGCGGTTCGGTTCGGTTCGAACCTCCGGTTCGAACCGTTTGGGCACCTCTATTTGGGATTGAATTGGAGAATTTTTCGAGAGAAGGGCCAATGTCGATTTTTATAGATTTTATTTTTCTAGAAGTTTTTATAAAATGAGCTGGACTCACGGTCACATTATAGACCTAATGAGTCATCAAACAAGTACCAAGAATATTAAATGCACGAACGCACACGAGAGAAAAGGCAATTTACCGTAAAGAGATCGTAGAGAGCCCACTTATCACCTTCCATGACGAAATTATATTCCCAAGAAGAAAGATCGACATCTTCTTGCAAAGCATCCCAAAACTCTCTTTTTCCTCGTAATCTCAATCATATATTTTTTCAACAGATTCAATCACAGGCTTACGCGTAGTATTTTTAACGTGTTTCTTGCGAACTCGATGACCCGGCCAAGATCTCGCCGTTGACATTGGCCAAAGTAAAGACGCTATCGGGACGAGACATCATCAATTACGTGCTTAAACGTCTCGAATGCACCGCTAGACATGCCCAAACGGTTGGAACCGCGGTTCGAACCGAACCGAACCGCCCAAAACCGCAAAACCGAAACCGTGAGGAACCGAAACCGTCCTGAACCGGAACCGCCGTTACAGTCGGTTTCGGTTTCCAATTTCTCAAAACCGTGAACCGCCGGTTTGGAACTGGGAACCGGAACCGCCGATTCCAAACCGTGAAAAATCGCCAAAATTTAAATTTTTTATTTTGAAATTGCCTTGTTTACTCTATAATTTCAAAAATGAAAAGTTTTCAAAGTTTTAAAAATTCAAAAAATGCTTTGTACAAAGTTTTAACATGAAATCATTTTTAAAAAAAATATAAGAAAATATTTAAAAAATAATTAAAAATTACGGTTTGGAACCGGAACCGTAACCGTGATTTGTCGGTTCGGTTACGGTTTGTTGTCTGGTGGTTTTTGGAACCGGCGGTTCGAACCGTTTGGGCATGTCTATGCACCGCCACTGCCTCTTCCACTTCGAACAAAATTCCGTCAGAGGACTTCGATGTCACCGTCTTCTCCGCCATGTTGCTGTTTGTTCCCTCTACGGTTTGCGATTGCACCGCCACCGCCTCCCCCACATCGAACGAATCTCCATCGGAGCTCTTCAGCGTCACTTTTTGCTCAGTCATCTGGCTGCTTGTTCCCTCTACGGTTTGCGATTGTACCGTCTCTACCTTCCCCACCTCGAACGACTTTCCGTCGGAGCTCACAGCCACTGCTTCCCCCATCTCGAACGACTCTCCGTTGGAACTTTTCAGAGTCACTTTACTCTCTGCCATCTTGCTATTTGTTCGCTATAGGGTTTGGTCGAATTGAAAACCCTAATCGAATATGGTGAAGGGGATCGGGATTTAGGATTAGAGGTGCCCAAACGGTTCAAACTGTCGGTTTGTCAAACCGCTATTGTACAAACTGTAACTTAACCGTATATGGCCGGTTCTCCGGTTTCCCTATTTTTTTTATAAATTTTTTTTTTCATTTTTTTTGTTTTATTAAAAAAAACTATTATAATATGTACAAAAAAGTGTAATATTTAAAATTTATTTTTTCAAAAAACTATAAATTGTAAAAACTTTAGTTATGAAAAATTACAAGTATTAATTTTTTTTTGCAAAAGTTTTGTATTAATAACAAAAATTTGAGAACTCAAAAAAAACTTACAATAAAAGTTTAGGAAGTGAAAAATAAAAAGATTAAAAAAAGGAAACCGGAGAAAAATAGTGAAAAATAAAAGTTTAGGTACTCAAAAATTTAAAAATTAGTTATTTTAGCGGTTCAAATCGCCGGTTTGGAACCGGGATGGAACTGGTGGTTTGGAACCGGAGAAGAACTGGCGGGTCATGATTTTTGATAAATAGAAATCGAAACCGAACCGTGGAACCGGCAGTTCCGGTTCGTCACGGTTCCGGTTTTGCCGGTTTTCAAGGCGGTTCGGTTCCGGTTCGAACCTCCAGTTCGGAACCGTTTGGGCACCTCTATTTGGGATTGAATTGGAGAATTTTTCAGAGAGAAGGGCCAATGTCGATTTTTATAGATTTTATTTTTCTAGAAGTTTTTATAAAATGAGCTGGACTCACGGTCACATTATAGACCTAATGAGTCATCAAACAGTACCAAGAATATTAAATGCACGAACGCACACAGAGAGAAAAGGCAATTTACTAGAAAGAGATCGTAGAGAGCCCACTTATCACCTTCCATGACGAAATTATATTCCCAAGAAGAAAGATCGACATCTTCTTGCAAAGCATCCCAAAACTCTCTTTTTTCCTCAGAATCTCAATCATATATTTTTTCAACAGATTCAATCACAGGCTTACGCGTAGTATTTTTAACGTGTTTCTTGCAGAACTCGATGACCCGGCCAAGATCTCGCCGTTGACATTGGCCAAAGTAAAGACGCTATCGGGACGAGACATCATCAATTACGTGCTTAAACGTCTCGAATGCACCGCTAGACATGCCCAAACGGTTGAACCGGCGGTTCGAACCGAACCGAACCGCCCAAAACCGCAAAAACCGAAACCGTGAGGAACCGAAACCGTCCCTGAACCGGAACCGCCGGTTACACAGGTCGGTTTCGGTTTCCAATTTCTCAAAACCGTGAACCGCCGGTTTGGAATGGAACCGAACCGCCGATTCCAAACCGTGAAAAATCGCCAAAATTTAAATTTTTTATTTTGAAATTGCCTTGTTTACTCTATAATTTCAAAAATGAAAAGTTTTCAAAGTTTTAAAAATTCAAAAAATGCTTTGTACAAAGTTTTAACATGAAATCATTTTTAAAAAAATATAAGAAAATATTTAAAAAATAATTAAAAATTACGGTTTGGAACCGGAACCGTAACCGTGATTTGTCGGTTCGGTTACGGTTTGTTGTCCGGTGGTTTTGGAACCGGCGGTTCGAACCGTTTGGGCATGTCTATGCACCGCCACCGCTCTTCCACTTCGAACAAAATTCCGTCAGAGGACTTCGATGTCACCGTCTTCTCCGCCATGTTGCTGTTTGTTCCCTCTACGGTTTGCGATTGCACCGCCACCGCCTCCCCCACATCGAACGAATCTCCATCGGAGCTCTTCAGCGTCACTTTTTGCTCAGTCATCTGGCTGCTTGTTCCCTCTACGGTTTGCGATTGTACCGTCTCTACCTTCCCCACCTCGAACGACTTTCCGTCGGAGCTCACAGCCACTGCTTCCCCCATCTCGAACAACTCTCCGTTGGAACTTTTCAGAGTCACTTTACTCTCTGCCATCTTGCTATTTGTTCGCTATAGGGTTTGGTCGAATTGAAAACCCTAATCGAATATGGTGAAGGGGATCGGGATTTAGGATTAGAGGTGCCCAAACGGTTCAAACTGTCGGTTTGTCAAACCGCTATTGTACAAACTGTAACTTAACCGTATATGGCCGGTTCTCCGGTTTCCCTATTTTTTTTATAAATTTTTTTCATTTTTTTTGTTTTATTAAAAAAAACTATTATAATATGTACAAAAAAGTGTAATATTTAAAATTTATTTTTTCAAGAAACTATAAATTGTAAAAACTTTAGTTATGAAAAATTATTAATTTTTTTGCAAAAGTTTTGTATTAATAACAAAAATTTGAGAACTCAAAAAACTTACAATAAAAGTTTAGGAAGTGAAAAATAAAAAGATTAAAAAAGGAAACCGGAGAAAAACAGTGAAAAATAAAAGTTTAGGTACTCAAAAATTTAAAAATTAGTTATTTTAGCGGTTCAAATCGCGGTTTGGAACCGGGATGGAACCGTGGTTTGGAACCGGAGAAGAACGGCGGGTCATGATTTTTGATAAATAGAAATCGAAACCGAACCGTGGAACCGGTTCCGGTTCGTCACGGTTCGGTTTTGCCGGTTTTCAAGGCGGTTCGGTTGGTTCGAACCTCCAGTTCGGAACCGTTTGGGCACCTCTATTTGGGATTTAATTGGAGAATTTTTCGAGAGAAGGGCCAATGTCGATTTTTATAGATTTTATTTTTCTAGAAGTTTTTATAAATGAGCTGGACTCACGGTCACATTATAGACCTAATGAGTCATCAAACAAGTACCAAGAATATTAAATGCACGAACGCACACGAGAGAAAAGGCAATTTACCGAAAGAGATCGTAGAGAGCCCACTTATCACCTTCCATGACGAAATTATATTCCCAAGAAGAAAGATCGACATCTTCTTGCAAAGCATCCCAAAACTCTCTTTTTCCTCGAATCTCAATCATATATTTTTTCAACAGATTCAATCACAAAGCTTACGCGTAGTATTTTTAACGTGTTTCTTGCGTAACTCGATGACCCGGCCAAGATCTCGCCGTTGACATTGGCCAAAGTAAAGACGCTATCGGGACAGACATCATCAATTACGTGCTTAAACGTCTCGAATGCACCGCTAGAAATGCCCAAACGGTTGGACCGGCGGTTCGAACCGAACCGAACCGCCCAAAACCGCAAAACCGAAACCGTGAGGAACCGAAACCGTCCTGAACCGGAACCGCCGGTTACACGGTCGATTTCGGTTTCCAATTCTCAAAACCGTGAACCGCCGGTTTGGAATCGGGAACCGGAACCGCCGATTCCAAACCGTGAAAAATCGCCAAAATTTAAATTTTTTATTTTGAAATTGCCTTGTTTACTCTATAATTTCAAAAATGAAAAGTTTTCAAAGTTTTAAAAATTCAAAAAATGCTTTGTACAAAGTTTTAACATGAAATCATGTTTTAAAAAAAATATAAGAAAATATTTAAAAAATAATTAAAAATTACGGTTTGGAACCGGAACCGTAACCGTGATTTGTCGGTTCAATTACGGTTTGTTGTCTGGTGGTTTTTGGAACCGGCGGTTCGAAACCGAAACCGGCGGTTCCAACCGTTTGGGCATGTCTATGCACCGCCACTGCCTCTTCCACTTCGAACAAAATTCCGTCAGAGGACTTCGATGTCACCGTCTTCTCCGCCATGTTGCTGTTTGTTCCCTCTACGGTTTGCGATTGCACCGCCACCGCCTCCCCCACATCGAACGAATCTCCATCGGAGCTATTCAGCGTCACTTTTTGCTCAGCCATCTGGCTGCTTGTTCCCTCTACTGTTTGCAATTGCACCGTCACTACCTCCCCCACCTCGAACGACTTTTCGTCGGAGCTCACAGCCACTGCTTCCCCACCTCGAACGACTCTCCGTTGGAACTCTTCAGAGTCACTTTACTCTCCACCATCTTGCTGTTTGTTCGCTATAGGGTTTGGTCGAATTGAAAAACCTAATCGAATATGGTGAAGGGGATTGGGATTTGGGATTAGAGGTGCTCAAACGGTTCAACCCGTCGGTTTGCCAAACCGCTATTGTACAAACTGTAACTTAACCGTATATGGCCGGTTCTCCGGTTTCCCTATTTTTTTTATAAATTTTTTTTTCATTTTTTTTGTTTTATTAAAAAAAACTATTATAATATGTACAAAAAAGTGTTATATTTTAAAATTTTTTTATCAAAAAGCTATAAATTGTAAAAACTTTAGTTATGAAAAATTACAAGTATTAATTTTTTTTTGCAAAAGTTTTGTATTAATAACAAAAATTTGAGAACTCAAAAAAAAACTTATAATAAAAGTTTAGGAAGTGAAAAATAAAAAGATTAAAAAAAGGAAACCGGAGAAAAACAGTGAAAAATAAAAGTTTAGGAACTCAAAAATTTAAAAATTAGCTATTTTAGCGGTTCAAACCGCTGGTTTGGTACCGGGATTGAACTGGTGGTTTGGAACCGGAGAAGAACCTGCGGGTCATGATTTTTGATAAATAGAAATCGAAAACTAACCGTAGAACCGGCAGTTCCGGTTCGTCACGGTTCCGATTTTGACAGTTTTCAAGGCGGTTCTGTTCGGTTCGAACCGCCGGTTCGGAACCGTTTGGGCACCTCTATCTGGGATTGAATTGGGGAATTTTTTAGAGAGAAGGGCCAACGTCGATTTTAATAGATTTTCTTTTTCTAGAAGTCTGTATAAAATGAGCTGGACTCACGGTCACATCTAGGGTTTCAAATGTCAATCCTAGTCGCCAAGCCCCGAGCCGAATTGAACTGAGTCGAGCCAAGAGGTTTTGTTCAATTTCGTAGATTATATAGTTCAGCTCGGTTTGAACTGAGTAGTTTGGTTCGGTTCGCGGTTTGGTCATGTCGAGTCGAGTCGAACCAAACTATTGATTGATTGATTTTGGGAGAAAAAAAATCCTTAGAAATCTCAACTCTATTTATTTATTGATTGATTGATTTTGTGAAATTAAATCTCAATTTGAAAAAGTTGAAGTTTCTAATTAAATAAACCATGATTTTGTAGAAAATATATTGAAAATTTTATGATATAAATAGCTAGAGAGAGCTTGTTTATTTATTCATATATTTAGTGGTCCTCAACCACTACATCCACTAATGATGATCAATGACTACTAGATATTTTCTCGTTGTAAAGCACATAGATCACAATTTATAGAGTCATATTGAAAACAAAAAGAAGATCACATTGTATCTACCTATGACTCTGCCCACTTCATATATATTGTTCCATAGGCAAAATCACACATATTTAAGAGTCATTTTAAATACATTATCTAATACTTTACCTTTCACTTGTATCCTTCCATGTATTTCTAGTAGTAATTAATACTGTTTACTTCGACTAGTTTATCTTGTGAGTACTTTATTTAGTTGGGGCATAAACGGTCGGTTGTTAATTAATGTTCAATGGAATATGAAATGGATGGAGTAAAAGGGAGAGAAAAATAAAAAAATGAAAAAGTAAAACTAGTACTGTTGTCAAGGAAGAGCAAGGACAAAACTAAGAATTTGGTAACACCTCCTTATTGCACAGTTGAAAGGCAATAACAGTACTATAGTTTTCATCCAAGATTGAAAAGTTAGGATTATTACCGTGTAACAAATAGAGCCTAAATAAAAAAATCAGCATAATAACCTAATGCATCTCGTCCTAATTATAAATGCAATGAATTCACGACCCAAGAATCTTAATATCCGGAACAACCCAGAAACCCCGATCACACTAACACATTATTTCCATATTTTCCCAAAGTAATATTGTAGACATTCACAAATTCAAGCAACAACAGCAAAACTATAATCATAACGAGGAATTCAATATTCACAGTAAATTACACATCTCAACCGGACAAATTCTATGCTAATTAGCTGGATTACAGAAACCAACTTCAACAATCGATGAACAAAAAAGTAAAAATAAATAAATAAATAATTGAACTGCCATTAAAAATTACGTACATCAACTTCAAAAATCGGCAAGCAGATTCATCATTCATGGACTTCCAATAACAAATTATAATTGGATAAAGACCTAATGAATCATCAAACAGTACCAAGAATATTAAATGCACGAACGCACACAGAGAGAAAAGGCAATTTACCAAAAAGAGATCGTAGAGAGCCCACTTATCACCTTCCATGATGAAATTATATTCCCAAGAAGAAAGATCGACATCTTCTTGCAAAGCATCCCAAAACTCTCTTTTTTCCTCAGAATCTCAATCATATATTTTTTCAACAGATTCAGTCACAGGCTTACGCGTAGTGTTTTTAACGTGCTTCTTGCAGAACTCGATGACCCTGGCCAAGATCTCGCTGTTGACATTGGCCAAAGTAAAGACGCTATCGGGACAGACATCATCAATTACGTGCTTAAACGTCTCTGAATGCACCGCTAGACATGCCCAAACGGTTCGGAACCGGCGGTTCGAACCGGAACCGAACCGCCCAAAAAACTGCATAAACTGAAACCGTCCCTGAATCGGAACCGCCGGTTACATGGTTCGGTTTCGGTTTCCAATTTCTCAAAATTGTGAACCGCCGGTTCCAAACCGTGAAAAATCGCCAAAATTTAAATTTTTTATTTTGAAATTGCCTTATTTACTCTATAATTTCAAAAATGAAAAGTTTACAAAGTTTTAAAAATTTTAAAAATGCTTTGTACAAAGTTTTAACATGAAATCTTTTTAAAAAAAAATATTTAAATAATAATTAAAAATTACGGTTCGGAACCGGAACTGTAACCGTGATTTGTCGGTTCGGTTACGGTTTGTTGTCTGGTGGTTTTTGGAACCGGCGGTTCAGAACCGAACCGGCGGTTCGAACCGTTTGGGCATGTCTATGCACCGCCACTGCCTCCTCCACTTCGAACAAAATTCCGTCAGAGTACTTCGGCGTCACCGTCTTCTCCGTCATGTTGCTGTTTGTTCCCTCTACGGTTTGCGATTGCACCGCCACCGCCTCCCCCACATCGAACGAATCTCCATCGGAGCTCTTCAGCGTCACTTTTTGCTTAGCCATCTGGCTGCTTGTTCCCTTTACTGTTTGCAATTGTACTGTCACTACCTCTCCCACCTCGAACGACTTTTTGTCGGAGCTCACAGCCACTGCTTCCCCCACCTCGAACGACTCTCCGTTGGAACTCTTCAGAGTCACTTTACTCTCCACCATCTTGCTGTTTGTTCGCTATAGGGTTTGGTCGAATTGAAAACCCTAATCGAATATGGTGAAGGGGATCGGAATTTGGGATTAGAGGTGCCCAAACGGTTCAAACTGTCGGTTTGCCAAACCGCTATTGTACAAACTGTAACTTAACCGTATATGGCCGGTTCTCCGGTTTCTCGATTTTTTTTCATTTTTTTTTGTTTTATTAAAAAAAAAACTATTATAATATGTACAAAAAAGTGTTATATTTTAAATTTGTTTTTATCAAAAAGCTATAAATTGTAAAAACTTTAGTTATGAAAAATTACAAGTATTAATTTTTTTTTTGCAAAAGTTTTGTATTAATAACAAAAATTTGAGAATTAAAAAAAAACTTACAATAAAAGTTTAGGAAGTGAAAAATAAAAAGATTAAAAAAAGGAAACCGGAGAAAAACAGTGAAAAATAAAAGTTTAGGAACTCAAAAATTTAAAAATTAGCTATTTTAGTGGTTCAAACCGCCGGTTTGGAACTGGGATTGAACTGGTGGTTTGAAACCGAAGAAGAACTGGCGGGTCATGGTTTTTGATAAATAGAAATCGAAACCGAACCGTGGAACCGACAGTTCTGGTTTGTCACGGTTCCGGTTTTGACGGTTTTCAAGGCGTTCGGTTCCGGTTCGAACCACCGGTTCGGAACCGTTTGGGCACCTCTATTTGGGATTGAATTGGGGAATTTTTTAGAGAGAAGGGCCAACGTTGATTTTTATAGATTTTCTTTTTCTAGAAGTCTGTATAAAATGAGCTGGACTCACGGTCACATCTAAGGTTTCAAATGTCAATCCTAGTCGCCAAGCCACGAGCCGAATTGAACTGAGTCGAGCCAAGAGGTTTTGTTCAATTTCGTAGATTATATAGTTTAGCTCGGTTTGAACTGAGTAGTTTGGTTCGGTTCGCGGTTTGGCCATGTCGAGTCGAGCCGAACCAAACTATTGATTGATTGATATTGGGAGAAAAAAAATCCTTAGAAATCTCAACTCTAATTATTTATTGATTGATTGATTTTGAGAAATTGAATCTCATTTTGGAAAAGTTGAAGTTTCTAATTAAATAAACCTTGATTTTGTAGAAAATATATTGAAAATTTTATGATATATATAGCTAGAGAGTGCTTGTTTATTTATTCATATATTTAGTGGTCCTCAACCACTACATCCACTAATGATGATCAATGACCACTAGATATTTTCTCGTTGCAAAGCACATAGATCACAATTAAAAGAGTCAAATTGAAAACAAAAAGTAGATCACATTGTATCTAACTATGACTATGCCCACTTCATATATATTGTTCCATAGGCAAAATCACACATATTTAAGAGTCATTTTAAATACATTATCTAATAATTTACCTTTCACTTGTATCCTTCCATGTATTTCTAGTAGTAATTAATACTCTTTACTTCAACTAGTTTATCTTGTGAATACTTTATTTAGTTGGGGCATAAAAGGTCGGTTGTTAATTAATGTTCAATGGAATTCTAAGCAACCATAAACTTTGAAATAGTCAAAAATGGAAAAGACAATATATATGAAATGGATGGAGTAAAAGGGAGAGAAAAATAAAAAAGTAAAACTAGTACGGTTGCCAAGGAAGAGCAAGGACGGAACTAAGAATTTGGTAACACCTCCTTATTGCACAGTTGAAAGGCAATAGCAGTACTATAGTTTTCATCCAAGATTGAAAAGTTAGGATTATTACTGTGTAACAAATAGAGCCTAAATAAAAAAATCAGTATAATAACCCAATGCATCTCTTCCTAATTATAAATGCAATGAATTCACGACTGAAGAATCTTTAATATCCGGACCAACCCAGAAACCCCGATCACACTAATACATTATTTCCATATTTTCCCAAAGTAATATTGTAGACATTCACAAATTCAAGCAACAACAACAAAACTATAATCATAACGAGGAATTCAATACTCACAGCAAATTACACATCTCAACCGGACAAATTCTATGTTAATTAGCCGGATTACAGAAACCAACTTCAACAACCGATGAACAAAAAAGTAAAAATAAATAAATAAATAATTGAACTACCATTAAAAATTACGTATATCAACTTCAAAAATCGGCAAGCAGATTCATCATTCATGGACTTCCAATAACAAATTATAATTGGATAAAGACCTAATGAATCATCAAACAGTACCAAGAATATTAAATGCACGCACGCACACAGAGAGAAAAGGCAATTTACCAGAAAGAGATCGTAGAGAGCCCACTTATCGCCTTCCATTACGAAATTATATTCCCAAGAAGAAAGATCGACATCTTCTTGCAACGCATCCCAAAACTCTCTTTCTTCCTCAGAATCTCAATCATATATTTTTTCAACAGATTCAATCACAGGCTTACGCGTAGTATTTTTAACGTGCTTCTTGCAGAACTCGATGACCCTGGCCAAGATCTTGCTGTTGACATTGGCCAAAGTAAAGACGCTATCGGGACAGACATCATCAATTACGTGCTTAAACTTCTCTGAATGCACCGCCACTGCCTCCTCCACTTCGAACAAAATTCCGTCAGAGGACTTTGGCGTCACCGTTTTCTCCGCCATGTTGCTGTTTGTTCCCTCTACGGTTTGCGATTGTACCGCCACCGCCTCCCCCACATCGAACGAATCTCTATCGGAGCTCTTCAGCGTCACTTTTTGCTCAGCCATCTGGCTGCTTGTTCCCTCTACGGTTTGCGATTGCACCGTCACTACCTCCCCCACCTCTAACGACTTTCCGTCGGAGCTCACAGCTACTACTTCCCCCACCTCGAAAGACTCTCTGTTGGAACTCTTCAGAGTCACTTTACTCTCCGCCATCTTGCTGTTTGTTAGCTATAAGGTTTGGTCGAATTGAAAACCCTAATCGAATATGGTGAAGGGGATCGGGATTTGGGATTAGAGGTGCGCCCAAACGGTTCAAACCGTCGGTTTGCCAAACCGCTATTGTACAAACTGTAACTTAACCGTATATGGCCGGTTCTCCGGTTATTTTTATAATTTTTTTTTTTCATTTTTTTTGTTTTAGTAAAAAAAAAACTATTATAATATGTACAAAAAAGTGTTATATTAAATTTTTTTCTTCAAAAAGCTATAAATTGTAAAAGCTTTAGTTATGAAAAATTACAAGTATAAATTTTTTTCGCAAAAGTTTTTTATTAATAACAAAAATTTGAGAACTCAAAAAAAACTTACAATAAAAGTTTAGGAAGTGAAAAATAAAAAGATTAAAAAAAGGAAACCGGAGAAAAACAGTGAAAAATAAAATTTTAGGAACTCAAAATTTTAAAAATTAGCTATTTTGGCGGTTCAAATCGCCGGTTTGGAATCGGGATTGAACTGGTGGTTTGGAACCGGAGATGCACTGGTGGTTTGGAACCAGAGAAGAACCGGCGGGTCACGGTTTTTGATAAATAGAAATCGAAACCAAACCGTTGAACCGGCAGTTTCGGTTCGTCACGGTTTCGGTTTTGACGGTTTTTAAAGTGGTTCGGTTCCGGTTGAACCGCCGGTTTGGAACCGTTTGGGCACCTCTATTTGGGATTGAATTGGGGAATTTTTCAGAGAGAAGGGCCAACGTCGATTTTTATAGATTTTCTTTTTCTAGAAGTTTGTATAAAATGAGCTGGACTCACGGTCACATCTAGGGTTTCAAATGTCAATCCTAGTCGCCAAGCCACGAGCCGAATTGAACTGAGTCGAGCCAAGAGGTTTTGTTCAATTTCGTAGATTATATAGTTCAGCTCGGTTTGAACTGAGTAGTTTGGTTCGATTCGCGGTTTGGCCATGTCGAGTCGAGCCGAACGAAACTATTTTGAACCTAATTGCCGAGCCAATCCATAAAGTCGAGCCACTGAACCACCGAGCCTTTTCGAATTCCCGGCCTTTAGTATTCTTAGTACTATATAAAGGCTAAAGCCAAAGCCTTTTAAAACCTTTAGTATTCTCAGGCTTTAGCCAATCCTCTTGCTCGACCCCCCTCACCAATCTTCCGTGTTGCACTACTCAAACGCAAATTAATTCGTACGAACTATTTATTATCATCTTTTAAATTTTTTTTTATTCAACGGCTATGATTAATTGGAGATATCGATCTCCTCCCTTATAAGTCTTGAAGGACGACCTTAGTACCACTCAGTCCTAGGCCAATCACCGTTTCAGAATGTGTAAATTTTTTATATTATGATCAAGAAAAAAACCAATATTTATTTTAAAATGAGAGAACCAGTACATAAACAAACTAATTCAGAGCGGCGCATGTTCGAAATTCTATGAGCAAAGTAAATTCAGAACTAGTTGACATTAATCTATCTCTATTGTATTTTGATACTTCAAATTAAGGTATTGCTTTTCATATCTTTTCCTCTTGATACATGGCATGGCATGGCAGAGCCGAGAAGACGCATGCGTGAAGTTAACTAACAATAATTTTTTCAGAACCTTTGCCAATATTACAATAATAGAAGAGATAATTGTTTAAACCATGTTTTTTTTTTTTTTTTTGACTAATTAAACCTCCACCTATTATATTTTTTTTAATCAAAACCTTTCGTTAACTTGGTATTAGATGCACTAGCAATTTGCTGATTTGGCTACCGACGTGGCACCTACGTGTAGAGCCGGTAAAATTAGCCCAGTCCAATGGACCGGCCCAGCCAGCCCGATGTTTGCATAGGCTAAAGTTTAATTTTTGGAGGCCCAAAAAAATGCGGGCCTTTTTGGCCCGGTCCAGTAGGCCAAACGGTTCAATTGGGCTTGCATTCCAAAAGCCTGGGGCTTTTGGGCTAGGCCCGGCCCGTACTATTTTATTATTATTTATTTATTTTCACTCAAAAAATAATTCTAACTTCTTAAATAATTAAAGTCCATTCTATTTTAAAGCTAACTAGAATGGTTCAGTTAGCTTTATTGTTTGATATTATGATTTATACATGCTGTAATGCAATCTCAGAAATTGAGGCAACATGTTCCAATTTGATTATTGCTTTATTGTTTAATTATTGCTTTAACTGACCAATAAAGTTAACTTCTAAATAATTAAAGCCCCAGACCATTCTAGTACCATATTTATTTCCATTTTAATTAATGTTTGATACGGTGATTGCATGATTTTACCTTTGGTAGTTAGCAGTTAGGACAAACAATAAATCATAGTATTGCTTTTGTTTAGTAAGTAACTTAGAATTTAATTTGGCAATTGGCATCACCATTGTTTCTTTTAGTTTATTTATTTTCCAACAAGGGCTTTTTGGCGCGACGGCCGGATGGGCTTTGATGGGTTGGGCTGAGCTTGACTTTTCTTCAGTCCTAGTAAAATTGGGCTCGGCCCAGCCCGGCTCGATATTAAGTGTTGGCCCGGTGGACTTGCACTGGGCCGGCTCAGCCCAGTCCATTGCCAGCTCTACTTACGTGGATAATGGCGAGATGGTTGCAACCAACTACCTATTTCTACCAAAATAATTTTTTTAAAAAAAAACTTAAACTATTTTATAATTTCAAATTAAACCTTAGAATGTAACGAAATCTTATAAAATCTATTTCAAAATAAACCTGGGCTAGGATCAGGCATCGAGCTACCAAGAATGGCCAAAGAGCGAGCAATAGAGACAAGGCAAGGCAGCAAGCACGATTATTCGCCTCTTGGGTTCCTCACTGCCCGACATCAATATAGCAGTTACAATGTAAGACCTCATTCCCATTTCCTTTTTACCTTAGTTGTGTTAGCTTCGAGTAAGCTCGGTACTACTTGAGAATACATTTATTTACACTATTACGTGTTTATTTAAGATGTTATGATTTGTAAATGATTAAGCTACAAGAGCATTTTCCTTGTTTTGTTAAGCTTGATATGATAAAGAATGAATGGGTTTGTATTGTATTATGATCACGTACCTTAAAAGGGTATGTACTTGACCTTGTTCTCATTCGTTACGGCTTTGTTTGGATCTTGGCATCATCCTAGGATGTTATAGAACGTTTAGAATTCATCCTTGGTAAGTTTGGGTACTGAGGTTGGGTGAAGGGAAGAGGGAGGGAGGAGTGAGCCAGGGAGGAAGGAGGCTGGTAGGGTGAGAGAGAGGGATGAATGTAAGGTAAAAATAAAAATAAAAATGGCTTGGTGTGTGGGTGGGTGGGGGGAGCGAGGGAGGAGAGAGGAGGGTGGAGGGAGGCTAGGAGGGTGAGAGAGGGAGAGGGAGGGAAGGGAAAAAAAGTAGTCTTGGTAAAAACTGAGAATTATTTGCAAGTTTATAGAGGGTAATTTGGGAATAAAAAAATAGTCTCAATTTTTGTTTATCCGGGATTAATTATAATAGGGGGAGTGAGAGATTATTTAATCCCGAATAGAGGGGTTATCTGCGTGATTCGGATATTTTTATCCTTGATCAAAAAAGCTACCAAACAAGAAATATGAATAATTTAGTATTATTTTCCTATTTATCCGGCTATCAAACGATCCCTAATAGTAATATATATTGTTAAACCTATTATTATTATGTATAATTATTAGTTAAGCTTACTTAAAAACTTGAGAATTGAGAGAAATTCAAAGGTTGGTAAGGTGTCACCACCAAAGACATCCTCACTAACTTTATATATATATATATATATATATATATATATATATATATATTTGGTCCCTTAACTGAACACCTTTTCCTGATCCGATACATGATGTTTGACCTTTCCTATTTAGCAATAGGTACATTCGGGCCACCGAACTTTTCGCAAAATTATAGTCCGGCCACTAAAATTTTAAAACTACACTTTGGGAAACTGTACATCACTTACGATGCAACCTAGCCCATTTTTTGGACGGACATTAGTTCAGGCGTTAAAATAACATGAAATATCATTTTTACCCTATCTCCATCTTCCTCTTCCACAATAAAAAAAAAAATAAACCCTAACCCTAAATTAATCATTGCTCTGCAACTAATACTGCTGATATCACCGTCATCTTCATCGTTATCATCTTCTTGATCAAGATTTAGAATTACAGCAACAAGAAGCACAAAAAGTAAGAAGAGATCAAAACCCTGATCCAGATCCAGCTCAATTGACTTAATCCTACATTAGTCGCACAATTACCACCGCCATAGCCACCTCCATCGCTGACAGCATCAGCAACTAGTAGTGCTGCTATCACCACCGTTCGATCTAGAGAATGCCTAAAGAATCATGCCGTGAGCATGGGGTCACATGCCGGGGATGGATGTGGAGAATTCATGTCGAGAGGAGAGGAAGGGACAGTAGAAGCATTGAAATGCACAGCCTGCGAATGCTACCGCAACTTCCACCGGAGAGAGATAGAAGACGAGAGTCCACAACCACCACCTAATTGTTATTACACTCAAAATCCCACAAGGAATATCACGAGAAGAACTACAGTCCATCACATACAAGCCCCACCACCACCATCCACCGCAACACCATCATCCACACCTCTAATGACCACCAGTCCACCACCACCGACTACACCAATAACCACCATCTTCATTACAATCCATCAACGAATCCCAGATTTTCTAACAAAATCAAACCCTTTTAAACAAACCCAATGAAGTTGTATTCATGAATCTTTAACTTCACCTTGCAAATTGATTGGATCTATAACTTTTGATGAATGGACTGGTATATACAAATTACAATTAAATCAAAAAATTTGAGAAAAAATTTATTGTTGAAACCTGAGTTTATTTTTTCAAAATTCAGTTCCACTGGAGGAGAGAGAGAGATAGGGGTGGTAGGGGTGGGGGAATGGGTGGTTTGGGTTGTTTGTTAACGGTGGAATGCTTGGTTATGGCCATTAATTCTAGTGGGCATTTCATTTAAGAGAGAAAAAGATAAGATTTGCACTCAAGAGCCATTGATTAACTTATGATGGTTAGGGTTTGTTTTTTCTTGATCGGGAAAGATGAAGATGGAGATAGGGGTAAAAATGATATTTCATTTTATTTTAACGCCTAAACTAACGCTCATTCAAAATATGGGCTTGGTTGCATCATAAGTGATGTACAGTGGCCCAAAGTGTAATTTTAAAATTTTGATGGCCAAACTGCAATTTTATAAAAAGTTCGGTGACCCGAATGTACCTTTTCCGTTCCTATTTTGATCCTGAACTACACTTTTGCCTTACAGTTCTCCAAGTAACGGCTGTAAATTTAAATGTTTATAATTTTCTAAAAGGACTAAAATACCCTTACTAAATGTTGAGTGAGATTCCAATGTAGTGAAAGATGTTGGAAATAAAAATTTTTTTGGGCTTGACTAACTCTCAGCCTTTGTTGACCATGTCTCTCTCTTCTTTCTTTCTTTCTTTTTCTCTCTCCCTCTTCTTCTGAGTTATATCTCCTTTCTTTCATCTATCTCTTTTCGTTTATCTCTCTTCTCTCTTTGTCTCTCTTCTTGCTTCTCGCTTCTCTCCTCTTTCTCTCTCTTTAAATCTATTAGAATTAGAAAGGTCAATTTGGGTTACAAGAAGTGGACTTAATGCCTACTAACTTGATTGTCTCCGAACCAAACCCGGACTTAATTTGCTTCTCGCTTCTCTTCCATTTTTTTCTTACAGAAATTAGATCCAAGAACTTAATTTGTTCTGGATCTCAATTTTCTAATATATACAATTTTTTTTTATAATAAGTATATATAAACTTTTTTGATGAGCATTTTTTTTTTTTTTTTGAGATAGATCATACAGAAATTAGATCCAAGAACTTAATTTGCTTCTCGCTTCTCCTTCCATTTGTCTGTCATATCATTCGGTTCATACTGTACAAGGAATTCCGAATTTTGTTTTTCATATATATATATATATATATACATATATATATATATTAACAAACTGGACTTGTATTACAACTCATTCAGCCTTTAGAATTTTGGATTAAGGCGTATTAAGCAGCACACAGACACGGTAATCAAACAAATCCATCAACCCTTAAGCACTGTTTCGCCCTAATCCAGCGCTGCCTTCTTTCCTCTTTGACTGCCGCACACAAGCAGCTATGGATTCAGTCTTGAGTTTTTTTTTTTTTTGAAAGACTCGGTGCATCTCTCTCTTTTCCACCACGCACACAGGGCCGGCCCTGAGCCATGTTTTTGGGGCGATCGCCATGGGCCCCAATTTTTAGGGCCCTAAATTTATGTATATCATTTTAATATGTAGTATAATATATTATGTAATTATAATTTTTGTAATTGACTTTGTGGCTCACTGGTTAAAATACTTATTTAAAAACTAGAGATTTTGGGATTGATACTTAGCAAAGTCGTCCAACCTTTTATTTTATTTTGGTTCAATGAATTTGATTAACAAATCTTATTTATGTATAATATATAATGTATTAGTATAACTTTATAATTGACTCTACGACTCAATGGATAAGGTGTTGTTTTATAAAATTAAAAAATTTTGATTTGACTTTAGCGGAGTCATCCAACCTTCATTTTATTTTGGATCTGTTGAATATACTTATCCAAAAAAAAAAAAAAAGTTAGTTGGCCATCATTTTTTTTAACTAGGTCATTAAAAAAGTAAAAATTGCTTAGATTGAAATATAAGTCCAATTATAATAATCATTGCGTAAATTATAACAATATTCAAAGCAAAAATCAGGTTCTATTGCTATTGTACTCAAAAGATGCAAACAAAGTATATTGTTTTTGTTGCAAATTGTGTAAATAGGTGTAGAATAATAATTTTCAATAATTATTTGATACTTATTCTTTTTTGTATGTATGTAGATATTGCACTTTTTTAATATTTTGAATGTTAAAAAGTAAAAAAATATTTATGTAAAATTATTATTTTTAAATTTTAACAAGGGCCCTTTTTTATCTTTTTGCCCTGGGCCCCCAAAAGTTCAAGACCGGCCCTGCACGCACAGTCCCACTGATCTTTCAGTACAGCGCTGCCGTTTCTTTCTCCCTCACTTTCTCACCTTCACTAGTAGCTCACACAATGCCCTCCAGCGTACACGCCATGGACTGCCGAGTCCCTTGTGCGAGCACGATAGCTTGGGGTTCTTTTGAACTTGCCCGGGATTTTGTTGGGATTCGATTTTTGGGGCCAATTGGGTACAGATCTAGATTGGATTTGGGGATTCCAACTCTCGGCGTACTCGTCGGATTAAACCATGGACGCCGGCGCTAGTGCTAGGTCTTGGCCAAGGCTTTCAAAGCCATGAAATTGATAAAATCTCGCCTGGATTCTATCGGGAAGTGAGAAATCATGTCCAATTGTATGACGGCTTCAACAACTTTTTCGTGGTTGTTCTGTTCGGCAATTTGGGGAAGAAGGCCTCTTGGCTATTCTTCCAAACCCTAGGTACTTAATTGCATTTTTTGATTAGGTCCAGGGACTGATTTGGCAATTACTATGGTGAAGAAGGCCTTTGGGTCTTTTCTGCAAACTTTAGGGATTGAATTATAGTTTTTTTATAACACAAGGACTAATATGTAATCTTGACATAGGTCAGGGACTCAATTGTAATATGAATATAGCCCAGGTACTAAATTGCAATACTAATAACTCTAAGGGACTAAAGTGTAATTCTGACATAGGTTAGGGACTAAGTTGCAATACATAAATAGTTTGGTGGATAAACTTTAATTTAGATAAAGTTTAAGAACTACACGAAATTTGGTTAAAATTTAGGGATATATATGCAGTTATCTTACAGTTTAGAGATTAAATTGTAGAGTGATACTATTTAAGGGTAGTTTTGTAATTTCTCCTATTTTATATGCATGTTTTCTATTTTAATGATTTATTAAAGTTTGTTTAATCATTATTATAAAATAAAAGCCCTTATTGAATGTTTATTAATATGAATTCATGAGAAATAACCTTGATTATGCATTTATGTTTTATATGCAATGATTTTATGTATTATATATCATGGATTCAGTTTTAGATTCAAAATGACGAAGGTTTTGCTCCATATTTGACCACGTCTGGTAGTTCATATTAATTAATAGAATCAACATGTCACAAAAGTAACCTCTCCTGTGCATATTTTTTGATTTTAAATTACTGAGATGTTTGTGTGTGCGATTTTCATGCGGATAAGGACCGGCCCAAAGGAAGGTTTTTATCGTCTTGCAGAAATTTAAGCACACATGTGGTGATAAACATGTGATGATTATTAGGTTTCTCTGTGGGTGTTGAGTCGGTCAAAAGAAAGGCTCAATATTTGACTGGATCTTATTGTCAATGTTTGATTGCTACACCAAGAAAATCACTTGCAAATTAATTTTCTATCAAAAGACTAGAATTAGTGTTGTGCCAGTTTTCTTGTAATGGAAATGGTCATTTTGAATTTATTTAAACTTATCTGCTTAAGGTTTTGTTTTAGTTTATGTGAGCGTATTTGGTTTTGGTTTTATTCTCTGTTAAGTTCATACATTTGCTATAAATGTATATGCTAATATTAACTCCATTTCGGTACTTAATGGTGCCAACTTTAAGGACAGGAAAGAGAATGTTACGATAGTTCTAGGTTGCATGGATCTAGACCTTGCACTAAGGGAGCCGCACCCCACTGATCTTACGGCTTCAAGTACCTCTGATGACAAGAGGGAGACGAAAAAGTGGAATCTATAGAGCATGAGGTATATAGGCAAAAGGAATATAAGGTAGTACATTATGGAAATGTTTCTGTTGGCATCAAAACTAAATGACCTTAAGTTAGAGCAGTCTAGTGACTTGCTTGTTTATTTAGTTTTGATATCTCTTCCTGCACAGTTCATTCAGTTTGGGGTCAGTTACAACTGACAGAAGGAGAAATGGACTCTTAACGAGCTCATTTCGCACCGTGCATAAGAAGAAGATATAATGAGACATGAAAAGGCAGAAAGTGCTCATTTGGTATTATCTTCCTTGGGCGAAAACAAGAAAAGGAAGGGTAAAGAAACTGTGGGCTTGGACCCAAAGAAAAAGCAACATAAGGTGTCCAGGGGACAAGATAAGGAAATGACCTGCTTTATTTGTAAGAAAATGTCCAGAGCCTTTTGCCAAATTCCTAAAGAGTGTGGAATAGTTCCATAGTACACCATGCAAGGTACACCGAGCATCAATGGTGTAGCTGAAAGACGAAACATGTTTTTAAAGGATATGTATGGTAAGAAGTATGTTTAGTCATACTACCCTACCTAATTCACTCTAGGGAGAGGCACTTAAGACCACAGTTTATATCCTTAATAGGGTTCCAACAAAAGCTATGATCAAAACCCTTATTAACTATGGACATACAAGAAATCTGTTTTAAAACATTTACACATTTGGGGTTGTCCAGCTGAGGCAAGGCCTTATAGGCCAAATGAAAAGAAATTGGACTCAAGAATGGTTAGTAGCTATTTTGTTGGATACTCTGAAAGATCACTGGGTTTTAAGTTCTATAATCCAAAATCTAAAAAAATTTTCGAGACACGAAATGTCCAGTTCTTGGAGGATATTGAGCTTTGGGGGAGATAAGGTAAGAGACTTTGTTTTTGAAGAGAATTCAGTTACTATTCCTCTTCCTAAAGGTATCCTTGACCATAATCAGGATCTTACTCCTAACATGATTCAAGAACAACATTTGGAACAACAAGACAATGTTGAAGTTCCCCTTGACCTAGGTCAACCTGTTGTTCATGAGGAACAAGCTCAACAACCTTAAAAACCAGTGCCTTTAAGGAGATCCACTAGAGAAAGGAAAAGTGAAATTTCAGATGACTTTATAGTATTTCTCAATGAACATGAGGCAAACATTGACGTGATAGAAGATGATCCAATCACCTTTCGTCAAGCCATTGAAAGTTCAAACTCTTAAAAGTGGATGGATGCCATGAATGAAGAAATCAAATCAATGAAAGACACTAATGTCTGGGATCTTGTCCCATTGCCCGAAGGTGTGAAACCTATTAGTTATAATAGGATATTTAAGACCAAGAGGGATTCACAAGGCAATGTGGAAAGATATAAGGAACGTCTAGTCGCTAAGGGATTTACTCAAAAGGAAGGCATCGACTATAAAGAGACCTGCTTTCCAATTTTTTTGAAGGACTCATTTAGAACGAATATGGCACTAGTGACATATTTCAATTTAGAGTTACATCAGATGGATGTGAAAACTGCGTTTCTCAATGGTGATATTGAAGAAATAATCTATATGGTGCAACCAGAATGCTTTGTTTCGAAAGATTCAAAGCAAATGGTTTGCAAACTTAAGAAATCCATTTATGGGCTCAAACAGACTTTTCGACAATGGTATCACAAATCTCATCAGGTTGTATTATCATTTGGTTTTGAGATAAATACAGTTGATGAATGTATATACCATAAGTTCAGTGGGAGTAAATATATTTTCCTGATTTTATACGTGGATGACATCTTACTTGCCACTAATGATATAGATTTATTGCATGAAACTAAGAAATTTCTATCTAAAAAATTTAAAATGAAAGATTTTGGTGATGTATCTTTTGTATTAGGAATCCAGATACATCGAGATCGTTCTCAGGGTATTCTTGGATTATCACAAAAATGATATATTAAAAAAGTACTTAAAAGGTTTGGCATGCAGGATTGTAAACCAGGTGATACCCCAGTTGTTAAAGGAGATAGATTCAGTCTCAATCAATGCCCCAA
Source organism: Platycodon grandiflorus (assembly GCA_016624345.1). Classification (NCBI taxonomy): domain Eukaryota; kingdom Viridiplantae; phylum Streptophyta; class Magnoliopsida; order Asterales; family Campanulaceae; genus Platycodon; species Platycodon grandiflorus. The sequence continues at coordinate 16,192,222 of CM028365.1, read as the reverse complement.
GAATGAAATTGAATCTAAAGAAATGATAGATATTTCTTATGCTTCAGCTGTAGGGAGTTTGATGTATGCACAGGTCTATACTCGTCCAGATCTAGCATTCATTGTTGGAATGTTAGGCAGCCTCAGCAATCCAGGGAAGGAACATTGGATAGTAGCCAAAAGGGTTATGCGATACCTACAGAGAACAAATGATTACATGCTCACATATAAAAGGTCGGATAAACTTGAGATCATTGGGTATTCTGGTTTCGACTTTGCGAGATGCCAAGATAGTCATAGATCCACTTCAGGCTATATTTACTTGCTAGCTGGAGGAGCAATCTCTTGGAAGAGTGTTAAGCAGACACTCGTTGCTTCTTCCACCATGGAAGCATAATTTATAGCATGTTACGAGGCGTCAAATCAAGGGGTTTGGCTGCAAAATTTTGTCATTGGGCTGCGAATAGTAGATGGTATTGAAAGGCGATTAAAGTTATTTAATTTTGTGACAATAAGTCTGCAGTCCTTTACTCAAATAATAACAGGAGCTCTTCGAAATCTAAGCATATAGATATCAAGTTCCTTGTTATTAAAGAAAGAATTCAGAGTGATCACATCTGTATTGAGCATATTGGGACAAACTCCATGATAGCGAAACCGCTCACTTAGGGTTTGACAACCAAGGTTTTTCATGAGCATACTGTCCATATGGGTGTTCTACAGTTAGATTATGCATAGATTCAGTGGGAGTTTATATTATGTATTTGCTCGACATTTATGATTCATTGCCATGAAAATTCTACAATTTTGGATTATTGTTAAAGTATAAAGTTATTCAGTATTCAGCACTCTGAATGTGACATTTGATCTCACACGAACTAAGGTAGGACCAGTTGGAGATAGACATGTAAAGATCACATTACATGTAATTTCCATGCTCCACATCCATACTTAATCCATGTCGTTGGTTATGTTAATGCATGTGACCATTGATGAGTCTAGTTGCGATAAATACAATGAAAGCCTCTTTGATCCTTATGTTAATTTTGACTAATGGATATGATTGGTTTAAGATGACTGAAAGCAAAAGGGTTGTTCGAGCTACTAAAGTATATAATGTGATATACGATTTAAAGGTTTATACGTATGCACATGTATATAGTCCAAATGGGAGATTGTTAGAATTTTATGGACTTATATATATGTGTATATGGTTAATATGTGCATTTGGCAATACAAACGTGTATGTACTGCGGCTTAATAGTATACTTCATGTTATTTAAAGTTAATAGGCCTAATTGAAGTGATCTACTAAGTTAAATGGGCCTAAGTCATCTTTGATAAGTATGGGTTTTTAATTGAATATGTGTAGAGACCTCAAGGGAGCTAATTGTCAACTTATAATGGGCTGATTGATAATTAGGTCAAACTATTACTATAAAAGGTTATGGTCCCCAATTGAGCGTAGGCTAACAATTTTTTCTCTCTGCCATCCTATTAGCAAGAGAAGCCCTAAATATACTACGCTACAATTAGAAGACGCATAACCAAGGGATAATCATTCTCATGGATTCAGGTACGCTTTGGCATCTAGTTTATTGTTTCGGGTAATTTCTATGTGAAGATTAAGATCTATGGGTATTAGTATTTCTTTTAATTTCCATCAGAAAGAAAGCAGTACAAAAACTTGTATGCAATGCATTGTTTTTTCGCTTATTTCAATGATATGAAAATAATTTTTCTTTCTTTCTTTGAGGTCGCGGGAACGTCTCTAGGAGTCAGATTCTCAATGATGCTCAAGCAAGTCAACTTCTGATCTTTTTCTTATTTAGCTTAGGGAATTCTTCTGCCCCCTATTTTCACTTTAATAGCAATCTTTCTTTTCCCGCAGCTTCTTCATATTTCATTCTAAGGCATGAAGGGGTTAGAGATCTTAGCCTAACTCTCTATATACGGCTTACGGTGGATATTACCAGCTCTCAAAAGAAGGAAATGAAGAAGTAAAGTCAAGCCGGCTCTTCCATCAACAGTTAAGTCAAGGAAAGGAAATAAAAGAAGTGTTTAATTGAAGAAAATGAATGATCCGTTGATGAGGAATTTACTAGATAAAAATGGGAATTGGGGGTTTTGAAAACATTTTTTAAATTGCTGGAATTGGTAGAAAATTATGATGTTGGATAGAACCCAGAAGAAGAGGGAGAGCGAGAGAGAAGCGAGAAGAGAGAGAGAGAGAGAGAAGAACCCAGATATGTAGAGAAGAACCTAGATATGTGCTCTTTCTATCTATTGATTTGATCGATTAAGAGTTGAAATTTTAATTTGCAGGTTACGAGGGAGGCAATTGTGCGCAATAGGATTGAGTATATACATGGGCTGGAGGATCTCAAGATGAAGAAGTACTCATTTATGATATTGTCAGAATCAATGGCTGCTAAGCTGGTTATATGTTGATCTACTAATCGGTGTTCCTCCGTCGAAGTATTTGTCTATGACAGTGTTACATTTTTTGGAATCCAACTATTGGCTTGGCGTGGTTTTGTGGCAAAGATTTTCACAGCGTTTGAGAAGAATCAGGTGGAGGTTTTGGCGAAAAACGTGGCTGTGGATTAGTAGCTGCGGTTGACGGTTACAGTGACATTAATGGTTGGCAGTAACAGAGTTGATGAAGATGAAAATAAAGGGAGAAATTCTAATAATATGAACGCGGTTTTTGTGTTCGTAGTTATGGGTATATGTACAGTTCATTGTGAGTACAAATGCAACTATAAAGTATGGTGGATATATGTTCAGTTTATTGCGTAACTTAATTATTTCTAATTATCCAACAATGTGATCCATTTTTTCACCGTAACTCATATGTTTAATGTTTTATTTTTCTTTGTTGTTACATTTCAAATCTCATTTTCTTTAATGTAATATTTCATTATTGATTTTATTACGAAATAAATTGATTATATTTAGTCTTATTCACCCCCTACAAGACTTCGAGCATACATTAATTTTAAGCATACATTGAATTTGTGTTATACTGATACTGTGTCATAGGCACGGGCAAAAATATTTCGTTAACTTACAACTTCCAGAAGAAGTCTAAAAGATTTGAATTATTTACTCAAGTAAGACTTTGAGAGTAAGTTGGACTTCTTAACCTGTGCCTAAGGGCACAGATTAGCCGAACCGTATATTATAGCTCACAATAATATAAATATATAATTAATTAGGAAAGTAACACTTTATGATTTTATTTAATACCTTTGCAAAATATCTTAAAGCTATGTTTGGTTACTCAATGCCAAACTTTAGAATTGGAATTTGATGAACAATTTGAGCTCCACAGAATTCAAATTGTTCTTCCAATTCTAATTTTGAGCTTTGGAATTAAGCATCCAAACATAAAGGAAAGAGAATCACTATTCACACCCCCCAAATTACTAAGTACACACACTTTGATTATTACAAAAATTCCATTATAAAGCTTGACCTATTTGCCCTTATTATTACTAAGTACACCCCCTCATCCCTACACTCTTTTCACAATACACATTCAAATATTACACTTTCATTCTCACATTTTCCAAATTTCTCTCTAAACCTTAAACCTCCAAATCATCTACATGTTGGAAATCACAACCATAGAGCATAAAGAATTATAGGGGACAAATATTGTAAGTATTTCTATACATTTTGGCTTAATTTCCTGCATTTTAAGAAGCACACACGAATGGCCCAGGTTGATAATGTTCGGTCAGTAGTGATAGAACACACTAAGGAGTGTTCGGTCACTGATGGTCAAACAACCCTAAGTGTGCTCAATCACTACTGAGCACCTTTAGTGATGTTCGGTCAGTACCAACCGAACACCTTTAAAGGTGTTCGGTTAAAGGTGTTCGGTTGGTACTGACCAAACACTACCAAAGGTGTTCAATCAACCATGTTCGAACAATATAGGCTCAGGTCACTTCGAATTTCAACCTAAAATGCAATTTTTTTTACACTAACCACCAATATTGAACTCAAATTGTAAAGAAAATCATAGCTAACTTAACACTAAAAATTATTTATCATACAACTTGCAAAATAAGTGATATTAAAGTGTATAATGGTACATAATTGAGGATGGAAGGGGGTGTCTTTGTTATTTTTTCGTATTGGGTTGGGGGTGGGTGTCTCAACAAAGGATAGAAGGGGGGTGTAATAGGTTATTTATGCAAAATAAATTATAAGGGGTAAAATGAGAAATTGAGGGGGAGTGTACTTAGAAAATGGGTGTACTTAGTAATTTGGCGGGGTGTGAATAGCGATTCTCTAAAGAAAAATACATTTTTAGTTAAGGAGAGTCTATTTCCACAATAAATTTTACTTATCCACTACATTCATTAATAGTTCTATAAATTAGTCATTATTATGCCACAATTGTCCTTCAAATACTTACCTTTAACACGAAATACTTGCCTAAATTCGATTAATTTATTTTTGACTTTCCTTTATAACTTATAATTATTTTTTGCTTTTCTTATATTTTCAAATAAATTATGCCTATTTTTGAACACTAAAAAATGAACCTATCCATAATTTTTTTATTTCATTTCTTAAAATAATTTTTATTTCATTTCTTCTAATATTATTTTAAGCAAATTGCATTTAAGATAAAAAAATTAAATTTTTTGTACAAGTGCGCTTAATAAATTATTTTTAATTAGTCGCTAAACATATATTCAATATCGGTTTAATATTTAAGTTAATTCTTTAAAATTTATTATTTGTACTCCGTAATTTAATATTATATAATTTATGTCACTCCTTTGTTTAGTTTATTTTGTCATTTATATTATTTTTTATTGTAAGCGAAAGAAATTAGACCTATGTATTATTGTCTTTTTAGATTTTTTATTTATATTTTCTAATTTTTGCATATAAAATCACTTATTTTAATGTGCATGATTGAATATAATATTAGTTACAAATACAAATAAAGTACGATAATTAGAAAGAGAAACAAGATTTTTAAATAAGGTGAATTTGAAGGGCAATAGTGTCAAAATATTGAGTAACTTCAATAAATTTTAATGAATGTAGTGGATAAGCAAATCTTGTAGTGAATATAGACTATCTATTTTAGTTATTCTACTAACATATTTTCAACAGTAACATGGAGTATATCGTTAAGAGTACCTATTAGGGGGATCACGGTCCGATTTAGTTCATTTTTCGCAAAAAAAAAAAAAAAAAAAAGAGAACCAAAACAAGACCAATACTCCGATTTTTAAAAAATTCAAAACCAAAATCAAACCAAGATATATGAGAACCAATACATTGGTTCGGTTTTAATTGGTACGGTCCTGCATATTTTTTGGTCCTGAGGGGATAAAGCCTTTCAAATTTTTGAGCTGACAAACAAATAATAAAATTTAATATTTCATATGACGATTAATAATTATTTAATAATGATAAAAACGTTGAGAATACAAACAAGCTTAGAAAAGAAAACAAAATAATGATAGTATATTGATCATTCAATAATTAAAAATGTTAGAATCATATATTACAATCTAGTTCATGCAATATAAACTAAAATGAGAAAAAAGTAGGTTCATCAACTTCACTAAGTATTTATATTAATGTTAGAAATAGAAATTATATTTTTTAAATATTAATTTATTAATATATATTATAAATTAAATTATATATATGTAATATACATTTGTCCGGTCCAGTTCAGAACCAATATATAATTTTTAAAATTGGGACCAAACCAAATGATCAGTTCTACTAAAAATCAGAACCAGAACCAAACCAAAAGTATTGGTTGGGTTCAGTTTTAGTAAAAAAATTGCTCACCCCTGGTACTTACAGGACACACCTTGAGGAATAGGTTTATTTTTAAATTCTTAGAATTACAATAGAATCTTATTTAAAGTCAAACTTTTAAGTGTAAAAGTCAATATGAAAATCATGATAATCAATATTAAATATATTTAGTTTTGTCTTAAATAATAAAAAAATTATTAAGTAAAAATTACGTGGAAAAATATACTCCCGCTAGATGCTTCGCATTTGCATATCATATCATAGAGTGCAAAATCTGGACATACTAGATACTTATGTTACACTTAGGCTATATTTGTTTATTATATGATAAATATGTGCATGAGACTGGTTTTTCCAAGGGCATATGTGTTGATCACATGTCTTTGACACCCTCGCGACAGAAGCTTTTGAAGCCACTTCAGAAAGCCTCTGATTTGAGTGTTAAGAGATATTCGTTGAAGAACTAAGTTGATAGTATGTTAGATATAAATTGACCAATCCTATTGCCAATCAGAATATACTAATAAATGGAATGTTGACAATTGAATAATCTGTGCTTCTTGTGTGTTATGTGTAGTTATGAAGTGGTTTGGTGTGTCTATGAATGCGTGAGCCATCGTGCATGCTCGGATGGACATGAGTAGTATTAGACCTGTGGTTAGTCACTTGTGAATTGTGTTATGTCATGGGCCTCACAGCGTAATATATTCGACCGATCTTAAAGATTTAGGATTGAAACTGAATTTAGGATTGAAATTAGGATTGAAATTGGGTACCCGTGGGTGAGCATGTGGTTATTATTATTGAGTTTAATATGTTGTAGACTGGAGATATCGTGCTAATTCAGTTGGGCATGATAGAGCGTGCGATAATATGTTATTCGTTGTGCATATGCCACTTTTCATATATCCTCCGTCCTTAAATTATTGTCTTGTTTGACCCGACGTACGGATTAAGAAAAAATAATTGACTTAATTATTAATATTAGTATAGTGTGTAGTTTCATTTGATGTCCATTACATGTGACCCATAACTAAAGTAAAAAGAAAAAATAAGGGTAAATTGATAAAAATATTATCCTAAAAAGAAAATTTTGAAACAAGATAATTATTTTGAGTCAAATAAAAAAAAGATAATAATTTAGAAACGGAGAGAATATTTTATATTTTGTGGAGACAAGTTATATAATACGGAGGATTGCTATTTACACCCCAAAAATTATTTAGTACACCCTATTACTAAGTACACCTTATCCCAATATTTTTAATCCCTCAAAATACTGGTACACCCCCCACTAATTTATTATTCTACCCTTACCAATATTTTCCCCAAAATATTAAGTACACCACACCCCAAACACACCACACCCCTGCGGGCCAGCCCACGGGCTTTATAAACCCTCTATTTGGCGGTGCAGTGCAGGCTAGCCCGTTAAGGGGACGAGCCTAAAATGTGTCAACCCAACCCAAACCGTCGCGGGCTGTGGGTTAAACGGGCCAGTCCATAAAAATAATACATTAATTTAAAATTTAATATAATTATTATTAAACTAAAATTTTGTTATATTGATATAAATATTATATAAAAAGCCCAAAAATTAACGAAAGTCTTCCTAGATGAAATTTTAAATTAATACAATATACAGAGGAGAACATTAAATTAATGAAAGTCTTTCCAAATAAAAATGGGAGCTGCTGCTGAATTTACAAGGGATTTGTATTAAGGAAAAAAAGAAATTGGCTTCTTATACTCACAGGATGTGAGTCCTGCTTAATTTTTTTTTTATTTTAAAATTTTCATTTTTACCCTTGCTCCTTAGGTTGGCGGGCCAACCCGGACTGGACCGCCTTGGCTCGCAACCCGCGCAGGCTTAGCCATTTGACCGGTTTATAAATGGTCTCATATTTTGCCAACTCAATCCGCCTATTTTGTGTGGCGATCCGGACTGACCCAACGGGCTAAAACTATTTTAATAGCTCTACCCCCAACACAGGGCCTTCCTCCTCCCCCCCTCCCCCACAACACCGCCTCCTTCCCCCACCCATCCTACACACTGTCCCTTTTTTTTTTTTTAAACAGTTTATTTGACACTGGGTTACCGAACACCTACAGTGGTGTTTGGCACCCCTACCGAATATCACTATAGGTGTTTTTATCCATACCGAATATTACTATAGGTGTTCGGTATGGGTGCCGAATAGCCATAGTGATGTTCGGTAGGGGTGTCGAATATCCTAAAAAAATGAAAAAAAAAAGAATATTTAGGTCTAAATTTATAATAAAATTTTTATAATTTTTGTTGGGGATGTACTCAATAATTTTATAAGTATAAATAGCAATCCCTTGTCATGAGTATTTCGTTAAAATTTAATGGAGCCGATCAAAGCTGAAGTGTTGAATAAAAGAGGTGGTGTGTTGATTGTGGACATCGCGTCAAACAAGGCTAAAGAGTTGCAATTGGCTCAAACTCCCCAAGGAAAGAACAATGCGCGCCAAATGAATCAAACCCTGTATATTAACCCTTCACTCCCATATTCACTGTACTGGAAGCCACAATCGCCATGGAAAAGCAGAAACAACAGGTCATTTCTCGCTTCTTCGCTCCCAAACCTAAAATCCCTTAATCGTCATCTCCACCACCACCACCACCACCGTCGCAATCAACCCCAACCCCAAAAATCTCCGCCACAGTCACTTTCTCCCCTTCCAAACGCCTCTGCAACTCCCAATTCACCTCCCCCAACAATAAACTCCCCAAAATCTCCAAGTTCGAATCTCCCCACACCCGAAATCCTACACCCCCCACTACGCAATCCCACCCTCCACCAAAAATTCCTAAACAAGCTTCTGGAACCTTCTCACGACGATCTAGAACCTTGTTCGACTTCGATTTCGAATCCCAAGTACACCCCACTAGAGCAGCAAGTAGTGGAGCTCAAGGCCAAGTACCCGGATGTTTTTTTGATGATCGAAGTTGGTCACAAATATAGGATTTTTTGGTGGGGATGAGGAGAATGCTGCTAGGGTTTTGGGGATTTATGCGCACGTGGACCACAATTTCTTGACGGCTAGCATACCAACTTTTCGATTAAATGTCCATGTGAGGAGGCTGGTGAGTGCAGGGTACAAGGTGGGTGTTGTTAAACAAACCGAGACCGCCGCGATTAAGGCTCATGGGTCCAATAAGGTTGGTCCATTTTGTCGCGGATTATCGGCATTGTACACAAAAGCAACATTAGAGGCGGCAGAGGATGTTGGTGGTGGAGAGGAGGGGTGTGGATCATGTAATAGTTATTTGGTTTGTGTTGTTGAGAAAGGGATTAGTGGTGAAAAATTGGAGTTTGGGATTGATGCGCAGATAGGGATTGTGGCTGTGGAAATCTCTACGGGGGAGGTTATTTATGGAGAGTTTGATGATAATTTCATGAGGGCTGGACTCGAGGCTAAGATATTGAGCTTGTCTCCTGTCGAATTGCTTCTTGGGGATCCCTTGTCTAAGCAAACAGAGAAGGTAGCTCTTATTTAGTGTCTTTCTTAGAAGGCTTAAATACCAATTTTTGTCGATTTACTTTTCTCAAAAATTTAATAAACTCACTTTACTTCCTTTTTTTACACTTTAATAACTCTAATTGAACTTTTCCAATCAATAAGGTCATTGATTGAGGGAGTTTATTGATTCTCCGGACCAAGTAGTGTGATAAAAGTGAAAAAAAAGTATAATTTTTTTTTTTCCTTTTAAAAGGTTGGAGGGGATAATAGACCTTACCCCAACCCTTATTATTATTATTTAATGCTTTGAAAGACTACAATTAAGACTGTATGATGTCTTTGGTGTGACTAGAAAAAGTTATTTGAACACCCGACCTCTTCACTGAAAGTATTGAAGTACCAGGGTGGCTATGGTGTAGGGTTTGAACATTCTACCTTTCTGTTAAGAGAAGTGATCAGTATTAAATGGACCTTTGGTGAGGCTTGAACAACAACAGTGCTTCTGGTGAGGCTTGAACACCCGATATTTTTAAGTATCATCTCCGTTAAGAGAAGTGAGCAGTACCAGTTCAGCTAGAGCTCGTTGGTAAAAAAAAAAAAAATACAGTTAACTTAATGAATTTTGGATGAAAGTAGATTGACCGAATTGGTATTTAAGTCTTCTTAGAATATGTGAAACCCCCGTCTAAGGTTGCCCGACTTCAAAGTCGACGTCAGGAAAACACACGAACAAACCCATGAGTGAAAAACACAAGTTTATTAGAAATTTTGGACTGAGATCTTAATCAGATTTACAAGTGTTTCAAGACTTTCAAGGGTACTGGTGTTGCTTAGTGTTGTCCACAAGAAGTGAGCAAGCATTGTTGTTGCACCCAGGCTTAGGGTGAGCGAAGCAGTCTAGACATGCCTTAGACTTGGCAAGTTTACATTGGCCCGACGACCCACAATGAACGGGGCTATAAGAAGAGCTCACAAAGCCTTTTTCACAGTCCATCCATAAGTGCTGATCACCAAGGTCCACAGTTAGCGGTAGTGTAACGAATGGAGTTCTTTGGAGAATGTGGGTAATATATTGGACATCTGTTGATGGGTCTTTGGTGACCTGAAGGATGAGAACGTGGGGTCGGAAAGATTTTTGGGCATTAATGGTCGTAGAGAGAGAGAGAGAAGAAGAGAAGGAAATGAAAAAAACAAAGCCATTGTTTGTGGTTGGGTGTGCTAAAGATTTAACGGGGAATGGAGACAATTTGATGGTGTAAAATAGAAAAGTGGGTTGTTGTAGTCTTATAGATATACTTAAATTGGTTCTAGTAAAGTATTTTAAAAGTTGCCATTTATATTTGCATGTGGCCATGCGAACTCGTTTTGGCAGAATCTACAAGATTTGGCCTTTTGAGTAAGGAAGAATACTCCATGGAAATTACTATAATGATTTGGGACCAATCTGGAGTACTCAATACCACGCTATTATACAGTCTATGAATTAATGTAGTATGTATCACCGTACATAATTGTTGTGTACTATTTATTGACTTCACTTGCATAGCATTGCTGATAGTTTATTGTGTTATATTTAATTATCGAAGTAATAATTAGTCGTAGCCGAATTCACTTGCATATCAGAGCTCACTATTAATTGTCAGTCGATATCTACAATAGCCTTCACCAAATTTAGGATTATTTCAGTGGCTACCTGTGTTGGTTATATAGTATAGTATTGTCCACAAGTATGCAAAGAGTTGTTGCACCCAGGCTTAGGGCCAGCAAAGCAGTATCTACATACCTTAGACTTGGGGAGTTTACATTGGGTCGACCAGCAAGGGGCTGGGTTATTACTTATAACTAGAACACGCACGCATGCATAGCATTTTCTGCAGTCCACCCACAAGTGCTAACCACCAAGCTAGGTCCACAGCAGTACAGTGATGAGTGGAGTCCTTTGGTGAAGGTGTGTAAACTAAAGTAATGGAGGTTGGTGACCCAGAAGGATGAGACACCCTGGCCGAATGTTTTTCTGACAGTGGATACAGAGAGAAAGAAGAGGAGAGAGCAAAGAAGAGAAGAGAAGAAAATAATGACATATAGAAAATTAAGCCATTGAATTTGGTGGTTCGTATGCCCACAAGTCTAACTGGAAATGGATAGAGTTTGATGCATGGTTGATTATGTAAAACAGTAAAAGGGGTTAATTAGATGCTTAGATTGGTTTTACTATATTAGTTTCACTTGAAAGTTGCCATTAAGAATTCCACGCGGCCATGTGAACTGTCTAGGGGAACCTACATTAATGGTCAAGAGATCAACATTCCTATAAGGTTTTGGCCATTCGAGCAGGTAACATACTTTATATAAAGTATCACAAACGTATGGAATGATTATTAGCCCTTCAATTTCCAACTACGGCACTCTATCAATGTTTTTTTTTTTTTTTTCCTTGTATCAAAATGTTTTACATATTTTACTAAAGAGTGGTGCAGCTAAATAATGGAGTGTTAATAGTGATTCCTGAAACTTATTATGTGTTAACAGTTTTATGTATAATTTAATGATAGCTGTATTATATACCTATCAAACTCACTTTGATTGATATAGGCTGTTACGGTAACTTTTAGACAATCTTTGCTCTTATTCAAGAATTATAGGTGCATTTTCGCTTATAACGTTTATCTTCACGAAATACAGAGAAAACAATTTTTTGCGGTTCCTTTCTTTGGAAATACACATTCCAATAAAAAGAACCTACCTTAAGAACATCTAAATAAATTCGTCCTAGGAAGGAGATGGTATGAAATTATTGCTCAAAGTAAACCACCATAGTACGGGATTCCAGTTGCCGGCAACCAAAAATCACCCGCAATGAAATTGGAGACCGTAAAAGCAGCTGCATCGGTGGCATTTATCACATGGTATCCAGGCCAAGTAACCCTATTACTAGTATTCGACCCTGGTCCTGTGTTATTAAACTCAGCATAGTATGACGTGTTTAACGCGAAATCCCCTGACCATATATGCCACCCTGCAGGATTTATCAAGCTATCCATAAAAGACTGCATATAGACAACTCTAGAGTACTCCTTCCATGGCCTCCCTAGATAAGTCTGTGTTGTGCTATTGCTTGAGGCCAAGTCTTGTGCTGCTTGAATGTTGCAATTTTCAACCGATGTTCCAGTGTTTTGGTTTATATCCGTTCTACCTTGTGCGGTAATGGCATTGAATTGGCCTTGCAAGGGGAGCCGGGGATATAAATTGCAGTTCTGGAGAACAACAGCTGCATTTCCAAAAATGAAATCGACTGTGCCATAGACGTTGCATTCCCTGTAAAATTGCCTTAGGGAATGGGTGTATAACGTGTCTTGGTAGCCTTCGAAGCTGCAACTATAGAAAGCAGAAAGGTCAGCACCACTTCGGAGAGCAACCGCTTGGTGCTTTGTCGCTCCTGCTGTGTTACGGATGGTCATGTTTACTGCTACAAATCCTGTCCCTGTTACAACTGCAACACATACGAAATTAATCAGAGAGGAAACATGAAAATGATGAAACAAGTTCATACTAGACGCAATTTTAGCCTATACACGGGACTTCTTTTTTCTTTTTTTGGGTCCAAATTAGTGATGCATGTAACTAGAATGCATGAGGTCATTATAAATCTAAATGTAATTTGATAACCAAAATGGCCGGAGAAAGTAACATGTTACTATTACAACAAAAAAGTAGATCCCTAAAAGAATGTTTAAGTAGGTTATTGAAAACAACATTCATTTAGGAAAGAAGAAGTAGGATCTTAACTTACCAAATGTTGCAGAATTAAACGTGGTCCACCCATCGTCAACGCTGCGATTACCAGTAATTATAGTCTGGTTAATACCATCTCCGACCATCATCAAGTACTTCTTGTTAGTTGCAATGTTAACATACTCATCATAAACTCCGGCTACCACGTAGATTAGGAAATACCCTTTGCTGGCAGCTGTATTATTTGGTGCGGCTGCCACGGCATCACTAATGGTAGTAAAATTGCCACTTCCATTTGGGTTGACAACCACTGTCGTGGTCACATTCACATTAGCTGGAGTTGGAAAATCAAGGAGCTTTCTTCCTGGACTTGCTGTTCCTCTACGTTTCAGTGGCTTCATATAGGCAAAATTATACTTTCTCTCTCCTAAGGATCTCCCCTTTTTCGAACTAGGGTTCCAACCTTGCATGAAAATGGCTAGAGATACGCTATCAGACATAGTTTCATTCGAGAGCTGGCTAGAAAGTTCTTTTTGAATGCTATCAGGGGCACCTGTTTCTTGAAGCCCATCTAAACATGTTTCTAGGTTGGTTAGGGTTGCACTTAGAAGGGTTCTCATGTCGTCAGCTTGAGAACTTTGAAGGGTATTATTTTTGGAAGCTACGTTTTGGAATGTGGTAGATAAGTAATCCAAGTTTAGGGTGGCGAGAAGTTGGCAATCTTCCAGGGCAGAAATGGTGGCTTTGGACAGTGAACCTGGGGATCTGAGGTAATCATTGACTGAAGAAAGGAAGTCTTTGGTTGTGGTTAAGGAATGCTGGATAGAAATTCGGCCAAACTCATAGACAGAGCGAGGGCCATTATGAGGAAGGATGAATTTGCAGAACTGTGGGAAAGGTGTCTTGTTGCATACCGTATCTGGCTGGGAAGGCGTTGAGGCTGATGAAGATGAAGAGATAAGATGGAAAAAGAGAAAGAGAGAGAGAATGAAGCTAGGAGAAGAAGACATAGTTGTTTGTGTGATAACATTAGAATTGAAGACAAGATATATATATATATATATAGCATAATATATGGTATAGTACATATCCACAGGATAATTCTAGCATTTTTTTAGGTCAGTGCTTACTTCTAATTGTGGTAATAAATGTACAAGTAATGGCAGTGTAGAGTACGTACAGTATGATACTACATTGAGTGTAACATATATAATAATCCTTTAGGGCGTAAGTTAATGAGATCAAAGCTACTTTGATAACAGGAGTGGCTTGCTTGATTATACCACCTTCATGAGAAAAGTACTTAGGTACTAGGGGTATGTTTGGTACTCAAGAATAGTTCAAAGCTAGATTAATTGGAATGAATTTGATGTTAGAATGAAGTTTTCTTTAATTGTCATTCTACTGTGTGACAATTCAAATATGAAATGGTTGAGGAATGAAATTTAGAAATTAATAATTTTGTTTTTAGGGTATCAAGGAAAGCTTAATTAATCCATGGTCCAAGTGATGTAAAGCTCATTCTAACTTTTTCCTTGAATGGGCGTTCAATGTGGAATAGGCCGACTTTCCATTCTTGGTTGGCATGCTGATCGAACACAATAATGGAATGAAAGCCCGGATTCCACTGTACAAAACAAACCGTACAGATATATACAACATCGCATCGCAGCTTGATGTAGTCCCTCCGATCTGCCACAGAATGAATGTTGTTTTTTTAGTGACAGTATTGTATTCATTTTGAGACAGATGTAGTAGTAGTAGTAATATTGAAGAACTCGATCTTGGATAAAATTTGTTGATATATATATATATATATATATATATATATATATATATGTATAATATTGAAGAATTAGCACCTAGCTAGCTATATATTGCAAGTGAAAACCTCGCAAGGGTCCTTCAAGATGAGCTACAAGTTTATCTCTGGCCTAATAATTAAAAACCACGTTAAGGCAACTATATAGCACAAAAAGTATTCCCACATACAGAAAAAAATGGATCTATATATGAGGCTAAGAAAGCGCCTGGATCTTAGTCTATGTCATGTTATCAAACATAAAGTCAATTAGAATTCTTTAGAAGTAGTTGCATGGTAGATAAATAAACATATATATATGGACGTATCTCTTAAGGCAGGCAGCAACACAGGAGTAGCTCAAGTTGAGCTTAATTCTAATTTTCAATAATGAACGAAGCTTCTTATGACATTCTTTTTAACTTTGAAAACTCCAATAAAAACCTTACCTTTAATTAGAAATTTTGACAAACTGCATTAGTGGATATATAGTTTAAGTTACTATATAATTAATACAAGTTGGGCAATGTCATAAATTCAAATGCTAAAGACTATAGAACAACTAATAATGTCGATCAGTTGCATATAGCTTACTTATCAAAACAAAAACAAAAAAGTAATGTCAGTTGCATATATTATAGCTAACAATGTCGATCAGTTGCATGTAATTTCAAACGTATTAGTCAAATAAGTAAAATGCTTCTCTAAGATTATATACGAGAGGGTCATGTTGGAATGTGAAATTCCTAGTGTGATTGCCTAAATCAGTTTTTTTTTAGTAATTATTTTTGCCTTTCTTAACTATGTTTATTTGCAGATGATTGAATCTATTTTTGGTATATATTCATTGACTTTTTGATTGGTTCAATCAAAGATATTGATTGTTGTAAATATGGTACAATGTTATACTAACACTAATCCTTCCTTTTAGTCTTTTTTTGTTTTGTTCTTTTCTTCTCAAAGGTTCTTGGTATTTAAGGAGCAGCTCGTCGTCTTATTCTGATGAAGCACCTTGAGAGATTTCAGAAGAAAAGTATTTTTGGTATACTGCCTTGTCTGAATGTGAGCTGAGATATCTCAACATCCTCCAACGCATTCTGACTTTGTGTCGAGAAATTGGATTGAAGTTTCTGTACCACGTTTAGTGCCGGATATCATTGGACAGGATTTTAATCCGTAGAGTAGTAGATTGTACTCCCAGATTGATACTAGTCTTGTTAGGAACATTTGTTTAAGTTTTTCACTAGTTGTTTTCTTTGTAACGGGTTCTATATTTTCTAGTGAAAGGTTTTTGCCATATAGGTACATCTACAAGTATTTATACTTGTAGATAAAGGTTGCAACAATCTTGTTCTTTATTGCTGTTTTTATTCCGCTGCAATTTTTCTGGATGTCACAGTAGATGTTATCACATCTTTGATAACATTTACTATATTCCAGTATTTTGTTTTTTAAGATACATAGCTATAAAACTTTCATTTGGTATCAGAGCCTACACTTGACATAACTAAGTGAGGTCCCTGGTATAGCTATGTCTGATTCTCAGTATGGTACTCAACGTCTTCCTATCCTCGATGGGTCTAATTACTCTACTTGGAAACCCAAGATGCGCATGTACCTCAAGTCTCTTGATGAAAGAACATGGCTCTCTGTGGTTACATAGTGGACTCCACTTAGAGTGATTGATATCGATGGAGATTATAATATTACCTCAGAGGCTAGTTGGACGACCGAAGAAAGAAACGTAGCAAATTTCAATTCAAAAGCTATTAATGCTATCTATGGCTATGTTGAACCAAACATTTTCAAAATTATAGTTCATTTTTGAATCAGCCAAAGAAGTGTGGGAAGCCCTCCAAGCTCATTGTGATGGACCCGATAGTGTCCATTTAACCAAGCTACGTTTACCTACAACCCATTTTGAATATTTAAAAATGGAAGAAGATGAGGATATTGCATCCTACTATGATAAGTTGGTAGATTTGTCTAATGAGTCATTAGCCTTGGGAGATCCCATTTCCAATGCAAGACTCGTTAGCAAAATGATGCGATCCCTTCCAGAACGTTTCAATATAAAAATATCTATAATAGAAGAGGCTCATGACACTGGAAGAATGACTCTAGATAAACTCTCTGATATCCTTCAAACTTTTGAGTTAAATCTATCTCTGCAGAACAAAAAGCAAAATAAAAGTGTTAAAAGTATTGCTTTGCCTACTTTTCACAATCAACCTGACTTGTCTGAGGAATTACTTGAATTTTCAAACAAACTTGGAAAAATTGATTTTGGAGAAGAATCTCGTGCTATGTTGGTCAAAAGGTTTAATAACATCATGACCAAAGGGCAAAATTATCAAAAGTATCAAAAATCCAATGCCACTTCAAAATTTGTTCCAAGAAAAGTTTTTTCGAAAAACAGTACGGATAATTCTGATAATTTCAAAGACAAGTTTTCTCCTAAACCTCCTTCTAAATATAAATCAAAAAAGGAGGAAACTGTTTAGTGCAGAGAATGTTCTGGCTATGGTCACTATGCTGTCGAATGTATTAATACTACAAGGAAGAAATGAAAAAGTTTGGCAGCTACCCTATAGCGAGGATGAATAATTAGAAGAAGAAACTGCTCTAAACAGTATTTTCGAAACCCAAAAGGTGTTGCAAATAAATCCTCATGGTGTATCTAAAGGTGTTGCCTTAAATGTGGCTCCATCTGTGATCACATCTGTTAAAAGGTTCGTTCCAGATCTAAATTGTCTCAACTCATCCATAGCTGATGACAATCAAGTCCAAAATGAATCTGAGTTTGATTCTGAAAATTTGAATTTATTGGAGGATTATAAGGCACTTTATGAAGATTGGGTAAAGAAGGAAGAAAAGTTGAATCTTCTTATTGAGGAAAATGGATATCTTTCAAAAGAAATTGTAGTTCAGAAAGCTTCAAATGAGTTGCTCTCAAAAGAAAATGATGTTCAGAAAGTTTCCATAACTAGGCTGGAAGTCATGCTCACCAAGAAAGACATGGATCTTGAAAAAACCAAAACTGACCTTGAAAGTGTAAATGAAACTATGTCTAAGCTAAACAAAGGCAAAGCTAAGCTTGATGAAATCTTGACTTATGGTCAAGAAGATACAGCTGGACTAGGATTCAATCCTGTTGCATTTGTCAAGGAAAGAATGAATGGTAAAAATTTTACTCAAAACAAAAGGGGTAACAAAGAAAGGTCTAGACATTGAAAACGTCAGTACATCTGCCATTACTGCAACGTTTCAGGTCACATTAGACCTTATTGTTACAAGATGAAAGCAGATTTGACAAGAAACTCTCATCAGAAATCCGTTCCTGACAGAATGTCATGGAAAATGTCTCCTCATCTGAATCAGCACATCCCCAGAAATTCCAAAAAAATATGGGTCAAGAAAACTGAAGTAACATGCAATGTTACATACACCTCCTTAAAAACCAATATTGCTGGATCATGGTTTTTTGATAGTGGATGTTCTCGTCATATGACATGAACAGATGAACACTTAACTGAGTATTCTAGCTTTAATGGTGGAAGTGTGACCTATAGGTAGAGCTGTCAAAATGGTTTAGCCCGTTGGGCCAGCTCGGACCGCCACACAAAATAGGCGGATTGGGTTGGCAAAATATGGGACCATTTATAAACAGGTCAAATGGGCTGAGCCCGCGTGGGTTGCGGGCCAAGGCGGTCCGGTCCAGGTTGAGGCGGGTTGGCCCGCCAATCTAAGGAGCAAGGGTAAAAATAAAAATTTTAAAATAAAAAAAAACTTAGGCAGGACTCACATCCTGTGAGCATAAGAAGCCAATTCTTTTTTTTTTTTTTCCTTAATACTAATTCCTTGCAAATTCAACAGCAGCTTCCATTTTTATTTGGGAACTTTCATTAATTTAATGTTCTCCTCTGTGTATTGTATTAATTTAAAGTTTTATTTGGGAAGACTTTCATTAATTTTAGGGCTTTATATACAATATTTATATCAAAATGTCAAATTTTTAGCTTAATAATAATTATATTAAATTTTAAATTAATGTATTATTTTTTGATGGGTTGGCCTGTTTAACCTACAACCCGCGACAGTTTGGGTTGGGTTGACACATTTTAGGCCCGTCCCCTTAACAGGCTAGCCCGCACCGCACCGCCAAGTAGCAGGTTTATAAAGCCCGCGGGCTGGCCCGCACCGCCAGCCCGCTTTGACAGCTCTACCTATAGGGGTGGTGCAAAAGGAAGAATTGTTGGTAGAGGAAACCTCGATGTTGAGGGATTACCAAAACTCAGGAATGTTCTTCATGTGGAAGGTCTCAAAGCAAATCTCATCAGCATAAGTCAACTATGTGATGACGATTTGCATGTCAAATTTGACAAAAATTCATGTGAAGTATTTGATGGTACTAACAAATGTGTTTTTGTAGGTACTAGATCCTCGGATAACTGTTACATGTATGGTGATATTGTATCGTGTCATATCTCGAGTGTTAATGATAGTTTTCTGTGGCATAAAAAACAAGGGCATGCTAGTTTTCATAAAGTTCAAGATATAATCAAGCATGATGTTGTTAGAGGATTACCAAAGATTAACACAAAAAATGTGGGTGTGTGTGGTCCATGCCAAAAGGGTAAAAAAACTAGAGTGTCCCACCAAAAACTTCAACAACGATCCTCAAAACGTTGTCTTGAGTTCATTCATACGGATCTTATGGGTCCAATTGAAGTGGAAAGTCTAGGGAGAAAGAAATATTCTTTTGTGTGTGTTGACGATTTTTCTCGGTACACTTGGGTTATTTTTTTGAGAGAAAAATCTGAAACTTTTGAGGCATTTAAGACTTGGTACAAGAAGGTCCATAATCTATATGACTTAAAAGTTATTAAGATTCGTTCGGATCATGGTACTGAGTATGAAAATTCATCTTTTTCCAAGTTTTGTGATTCAAAGGGGATTACTCATGAGTACTCAGTTCCCAAAACTCCACAACAAAATGGAGTAGCGGAAAGGAAAAATCGTACACTTCAAGAGATGGCACGTGTTATGCTAAGTTCTCAAAATCTTTCAAAACGTTTTTGGGCTGAAGCTTTAAGCACTGCTTGTCACATTGGAAATCGTGTGTATTTGAGACCCAGTTGCACTATGACTCCGTATGAAATTCTTTTGGGAAAAAAATCGAATCTCAAATATTTTCATGTTTTTGGGTGTATCTGTTATCTCTTAAATGACAGGGATCATCTTGCAAAATTTGATTCCAAAAGTGACAAATGCATTTTTGTTGGTTATTCATCAAATAGTAGTGCATTTTGAGTCTTTAATCTTCGGACTAAGACCATAATGAAATCCATGAATATTACGTTTGATGATTTTACAAATCTTGGACAGAAAACTGCTGGAGGATGCAGGGTACAACAGTGTGCCAAAAGCAGATGTTACTGAATCACAGAATCCAGATTCAAATGATTCTGAAGAAAATGTGTCCGAAAATGTGGGGACATCCACGAACACACCTACCAACGTCTCAGAATCAGCTGAAACAGAATCAGAAACTGAGAAAGTTGACTCTGTTGATGAAGCTGGAACTGGTCAAGGGCAGGATGTGTCAAGCAGAATTCAAAAAAATCACCCTACTACTCAAGTGATTGGGAATGTGTTTGATGGAATGAAGACAAGACAAAAAGGTAAAGTTGACTACAAAAAAATGGTAAGCTTGGCTTATCTATCTTCTGAGTGTGTCAATGTTAGAACTTGTTGTTTCATTTCTAATCTTGAACCCAAAAATGTGAAAGAAGCACTTAGTGATGAATTTTGGATAACTGCCATGTTAGAAGAATTAAATCAGTTTACCAAAAATGATGTTTGATACTTAGTTCCTAGAGCTAGTCAAGGTAATGTGATAGGAACTAAGTGGATTTTCAAGAATAAAACTGATGAGTCTGGGAAAATAGTGAGAAATAAAGCACGATTGGTAGCTCAGGGTATACACAGGTAGAAGGGGTGGACTTTGATGAAACCTTTGCTCCTGTAGCCCGCATTGAGTCTATTCGATTAATGCTTGCCATTGCTTGTCATCTAGGAATCATACTCCATCAGATGGATGTGAAAAGTGCATTTTTGAATGGCATTTTGAATGAAGAAGTTTTTTTCGAACAACCAAAAGGCTTTGAAGACCCCCACAAACCAAATCATGTTTTTAAATTAAAGAAGGCATTATATGGTCTCAAACAAGCTCCTAGAGCTTGGTATGGAAGACTCACTGAATATCTTCTTGAAATTGGTTTCAAAAGAGGGGAGGTTGATAAAACTTTGTTCATTCAAAAAGAGAAAAATGAAATACTCATTGCACAGATATATGTGGATGACATTGTGTTTGGATCTACATCTGAAAAGATGTTAGGACATTTTTTCAAGAACATGACATCCACTTTCGAAATGAGTATGGTTGGTGAGCTAAACTATTTTCTTGGCCTTCAAGTGAAACAAAGCAATGAAGGAATTTTTGTGTCTCAAACCAAGTATGCTCATTACTTGGTTAAAAAGTTTGGACTTGAGAATGCATCCCATTTGAAAACTCCCATAGAATCGTCTCAAAAGTTGTGTAGGGATGATGAAGGTGAAAGTGTCGATCACACCCTATTCCGAAGTATGATAGGAAGTTTATTATACTTGACTGCCAGCCGACCTGATATCATGTATAGTGTTTGTGTCTGTGCAAGATACCAAGCCAATCCCAAGGTATCCCACTTAAAGGCTTTAAAACGTATTATTCGATATGTTAGTGGGACAACCAAACTTGGGTTATGGTACACTAGAGATACTAATACCAATCTTGTTGGTTTTAGTGATTCGAATTGGGCAGGAAATATTGATGACTGAAAAAGCACCACGGGGGGTTGCTTTTACTTGGGGAACAATTTGGTTTCATGGTATAGTAAGAAACAAAACTGTGTTTCTTTGTCAACCGCTGAATCAGAATATGTAGCGGTTGGTAGCTGTTGCTCTCAACTTCTGTGGATGAACCAAATGATCAATGATTATGGGCTTCATAGTGATACTCTTGTAGCTTATTGTGATAATTCCAATGCTATAGATATCTCGAAAAATCCTGTTCAACACTCCCGTACCAAACATATTGATATTCGACATCACTTTATTCAGGATTTGGTTGAACAGAAAATTGTCCGTATGGAATTCATAGGAACTGAGAATCAATTAACTGATGTGTTCACCAATGCTCTTGATTTTGAGAGATTTTCTACTCTTAGGAAATCTCTAAGTCTGTGTGTCATTTAAGTGTCTCACAATATGTGGTTACATGTGCGACCATATGTGCATGTTGTAAAAAAAAAAATCATCATCCTGCATTTGTTTTGGGCACGACTTTGTCAAATGATATCATTCTTAAATGTGGTATTTGGAAGACATTTCTTTTGAATGTGGATCTCTATTAAAAAAAAATCCCAGTGAATGTGCCAAAGTAGTGATTGGAAACCTTTGAGGGAAAAAGCTGCCTTCTTAATGTGTATGCAGCCACTCATATGTGATCTTATCATTTAGATCAAATATGTTCTTTGAAATTTTGGCGTGATCATATGAGAAAGGGATATCCTTGAGGTAGAGTGAAAGCTACCTACTGGTTAAATCCCTTAAGATTTAAGGCAAAAATCATCATTCAAAGGAAATGGGAGAAAAGAATCTTGATCCATTGAATTCAAGAATTGCAAATGTGTCTCTCAATGTGCCAACATTTTTCTTCACATTCATTGAACAAAGTCCCTCACTTGTATGCGCATTGTCTTATTCTTCATGGTTAGACATATCAATAGGGCATTTGGTCTGGTGAAAAATATTCATGCTGTTGTCTCTCACCATTTATTTATTCCAGTGTGGTATTTTGACTGAAAATCTTTATCCTTGAATTTGTTTGTCTAACAACAATGTGTTTGGGCACGTTTTTATTGAGCAGTGAGACATATTGATGGTATTTTTGCAGAAGGATTATCAAAAATAAATTTTGGGTAAAATTATGTTGCCTAATATTCTTTTGATTTTTTTGCTAATCCTTGAATTTGTAAAGCTTAAAAGGGGGAGTTACCCTTATTATTCCAGAAACTACCATGTTGTCTCTCTGGTAATCTTGGTAAGTAATAGTTTCTTTCTCCAACTGTTTCTTCCCTTCCCAAAGTTAGATTTATAGGTCTTTGCCCTATTGTGGTTCTCAATTTTTTATCTAACGATCAAAAATTGGAGTGTGAGCCCTTGTTACGGATTCCTTCTCTCTGTTCTCCGCTCTTCAATGGCGTCCACAGGCTATCTTTCCCCTACTTCATCTCAAACCCCGAAGTCTCCTCCCACTGATGTTTCCCCAAATATGGAGACATTTGACCTTCATCATCTTCCCCCTCTCGCCATTGTCCCATTTCACGATGTGCCTGCTCCTCTCGAGGTTGTTATTCCAGGCGAAGCAGGGAATGTCATTGATGTTGAAAACCTTCCAAATTTTAAGCAAGTGGGTGCCTCTCTTGGTCCGATTGGGCATCCTACGGTTCATTTTTCAAAAAGGCAGAGGGGGTTTAACCCTGATTTGGAGCCCCTTTCCCCAACATCGGTCTCAGCCGCGAAACATGTGCATTTTTAGCAGTTTTCTCAGCAACGGGAACCCTCAGGGACTGTCATGGATGCCAACGACATCTATGATGTTGATTTTGTTCCTTCCCCGGCCGATGAAGACTTGGAGTTCCCTCATGTCTCGGTAGCGCGCAAGAGTTCTCCTTCTCAGCCCTCCAGTGCCGGAAGTCGATTCTGATGACATCTTCGAAGAAATCGATAAGTTCAAATCCTCTGATTCCATGGAGTGTCCTATTGAGCCCTCTAATAAGGGTCTTGCTCCTGCCGAAAGTGATGGTATACCGGATGACTCCACACTGGCTCAGGTTATGCTGAAGATGGGTAAGAAAGTTCCATGCCCAAAATCACCATCTCTCTCTTCTATGTCGTCTTCTGCCAGTGACTCTGATAGGACTGAATCTCAAGATATGGATTTTGTGGAGCCTACCGTTTTCCCTTCATCTGGGCCCCAAAATTCTGCCTCTCTTGGCAGTTTTCATTCTGATGCTGAAGAAGATGTGGTGACATCCCCTGTCACATATTCCCCTCCACTTGATGTAGGTACTGCTTTCAACCATTTATTCTATACTCTTCAAGCATCTCTGAGGTATGATAGATTCATTACTAGAAATGTTATAGAAGAAAAACGAATTCAGTTAGAAGTGTTTGATCGGTATAATTTAACACAATTTTTGATTGATCGTAAACTTCTACATTCTGTGTCTACATCCTCTCCGTTTGTAAAAACTCTTGTAATCGAGTTTTATGCAAACCTTGAAAAGGCCATGAGCACAGTAGGGTCTGCACGGTTTGGACAGGTTTTTGTTCGTAACAAAATTGTGGATTTTTCTCCTTCTAAAATCAATGCATACTGTGGAACTGAGGATGTTGATGTCTTGGCAGTTTTTGATGATTTCAATGAGATCTCCAAGGTCCTTACTGGGGGTCGAGTGGTAAAATGGCCCGTGTTTCCTGATAAGTTACAGTCTGCACAGTTAACCTCTTTCTACTCTGTCTTGCATAAATTGTGCACTGCGAATTGGGCCCCTTCGAATAATACCTCCGTTGTGACACAAACTCAAGCCAAAATAATATATCAAGTGGATACTGGTCTTCCTTTTAATTTTGGGCAATGGGTGTTTGACAGGGTCACTTTTTATGCTGAAACAACCTTGGACAGATGGTCTTTCCCATTTCCTAGTTTGATTTATAGCTTCTTGGTCAAGGTATTGTGTGCATTGATCGGATCACCAGTCGACCTAAGTTTCTCAAGATTTCAACTCAATTATTAGAAGGAGATCTGGTTATTGATCTACCCCTGGTATATCCTCCTCCTGCTGCTGCCTCTACTAATGGGCCCTCTACTTCTCCACCTCCAAATCCAGATCAAACTCCAACTTCAGCTGCCCCAGTCCCTGATCTTGATGTGCTCTCTAATATTGTGACATCTTCTGCTTCCCTTTCTGTCCCATTTGTTCGTTCTCAAATGCCCATTCTTGCTGCACAGATCAAAGCCACTCAGTCTCAACTTGTGTTTCTTGAATCTCTGAAGACTAAGTTTCGGTCCTTTCTCGCTGCTCACGATCTATCCTCTTTTGGCCAAAAAGGGGGAGAAGAGTTTTCCAATACAGGGGGAGATATTGGTGATATTGCTGCACAGGATGCTGCCTAGGATGTTGTTGCTTCTGATGTTTAAGTTCTTTATTTGATGGGCTGATAATACTTTGCATAAGTTTTGTTTGAATTTTTATTATCTATAGATCCAAACTCTTTGTGCTACATCATGTCTTATTCCTTGGAAGTATTTACTCAGGGGGAGTACTTTGATTTATTTAAATTCTATTTGGTGTTTTGTCCAGAAAGGCAAAAAGGGGGAGATTGTTAAAATGTGAAATTCCTAGTGTGATTGCCTAAATCAGTTTTTTTTAGTAATTATTTTTGCCTTTCTTAACTATGTTTATTTGCAGATGATTGAATCTATTTTTGGTATATATTCATTGACTTTTTAATTGGTTCAATCAAAGATATTGATTGTTGTAAATATGGTACAATGTTATACTAACACTAATCCTTCCTTTTAGTCTTTTTTTTGTTTTGTTCTTTTCTTCTCAAAGGTTCTTGGTATTTAAGGAGCAACTCGTCGTCTTATTCTGATGAAGCACCTTGAGAGATTTCAGAAGAAAAGTATTTTGGTATACTGCTTTGTCTGAATGTGAGCTGAGATATCTCAACATCCTCCAACGCATTCTGACTTTGTGTCCAGAAGCTGGATTGAAGTTTTTGTACCACGTTTAGTGCCATATATCATTGGACAGGATTTTAATCCGTAGAGTAGTAGATTGTACTCCCAGATTGATAATAGTCTTGTTAGGAACATTTGTTTAAGTTTTTCACTAGTTGTTTTCTTTGTAACGAGTTCTATATTTTCTAGTGAAAGGTTTTTGCCATATTGATACATCTACAAGTATTTATACTTGTAGATAAAGGTTGAAACAATCTTGTTCTTTACTGCTGTTTTTATTCCGCTGCAATTTTTCTGGATGTCACAGTAGATGTTATCACATTTTTGATAACATTTACTATATTCCAGCATTCTGTTTTTTTAAGATACATAACTATAAAACTTTCAGGTCAAAAAGTGTATTTGTTAACTATGAACCCGTTTAGTCGTGTGTTCTTGCTGACCAAAAGATATGAATAAAATAGAACTTATTTGTACATTTTGCGTTTTAATGATGCGGCAGAAAAAATCGCGTTTTAAAATACTGAAATTTTTAACTTTTTTTCAAAACGCAAGAAAAAAAAAACTAGTTGCACTTTTAAAAAAATGCATTTAAAAAAATCTTTATTTAAAAAAACTATATTTTAAAAACGAATTTTATAATATATGTATGCTCTCATTGTTGGGTCCCCGTGGTCCTTTAATGAGTGAGTGGGAGTTTGTAATGCAATTCTTCACTCTAATATAATAAATAAATCTTTTTTGCAGATAAAAATAAAAAATAAAAAATAAAAAAAGTAATAAGCATTGAGTCGCGAGTATACTATATAGCTTTGATTTCAAGTGCGACCTGGTTTCCACCGTTCATAAGCCTCAATTTAGATATTAGATATTAGGGGAAATAATAGTAAACCCCCCTGTGTTTTGATGTTTTCCCAACTCACTGTCTTGTACTTCCTCCGTTTCGAATAAATATTCTTAGTGGATAAAATATATAAATTAAGAAACATAATTAATAATGTGCTATAAAATATGTTCTAATCATAATACTCATAAATATTAATTGAGATTAATTATTTTAAATAATTGAGTTTTTTTAGAATGTGTTATATTAAATGAAATTTTAAGGGTATATTAGGAGAATGATAGAAAATAGGTAAATCAAAAGTCTTTAAAAATATTAGTTGAGATATTTTAAAATAAAAAGTAGGAACATTTATCCGAGACGGAGAGAGTACTTCTTGACTCGACGGTTTTTCTCTTAAACTTTCCAATTTTGGCACATTACCCAATTTCATCAAAGTTTTGCTATAAAATTGTTACGTGTCTCACGCGAGTCCCAAAAAATCTCTAATGACTAAGATACCCTTATTAGTTGTTAGTAATTCAATACAATTAATGAACTTAATTCTAATTTTATAATGTAATCATGAAATTTGGAACAAAAAAAAAATAAAAGGAAAAATTACGAGCGGATACTTTTTGTGAAATTTTCAACCCCTTAAATTCACTATATTTCTTTGAGCAGTGCTATTAACACCATCTTTTACTCTTAATACACCCATTATCTCAATACACTCACTATACTAATTTCAAACCAACATAAATACTAAATACACCAATCCAACATTTTCTATTTTACCCCTCTCAATTAAATTATTTTTTTTTTCTCAATACACTTACCCAATATCATCACACCGACCCTCATTTCTAAATACACCAACATAAATAAAATTCATTTCATGGCAAAGAATAAGGAGCAAAATCGCACTCCCTCCCCCCTATTTCAAACGCAGCTTCCACACCAACATACCCACTCTCTTTTTCCTTCCATTTTGTTTCTTCAAATAACATTTTCGTTTCAATTCGTTATATTATATTTGTCACTGGTCGAATGAACACTACAGTGGTGTTTGGGACTGGTTGAAGGAACACCACAGTGGTGTTTGGAAACCCTTGATGGAACACCGCAGTGGTGTTCGGTAACCCCTGATAGAACACCACATGTATGTTCAGATGGTAGTTACCGAACACTAATGTGGTGTTCCATTAACCAGTACCGAATAAATTTCGACCCAGGCATGTACGTAAATGCATGAAAAAATCAAATTTTAAGCTTCACTTCTTTAGTCTCTATGCCTGAATTTTTTACAAGCTTCACTTCTTTAGTCTCCATGCCTGATTTTTGTTACAATATAGATGTTGAAACTTGAGGGTTTGGTTTTGGGAGTTTGATAGAAGTTGGAGAAGTTTTAAGTTGGAAGTTTAGAATAAGGAATGAGTTTATGAAATATTATGGAGGATGGTGTATTAAAAAATTATTTGGTGATATATATAGAGGTTTAGGATGTGTCATAATATAGTGGTGTGTGTATTTAGTAAGGAAAGTGTATTTATGTCTTTTTAAACAATGACATTTTTGTAATTATTTTTTAAGGAGTGTATTAATAGGAAGTGAGGGTGTTAATATCGCTCCCCTATTAATAGGAACTGGGGGTGTTAATATCGCTTCCTATTTATTTTCAACTGCTTAAGTTCCTTTTAGGTGATATATTAATTATTTGTTCCAAAACTACCCCCGCCCTTTCACTCCCCCAAAAAAACCCCTTCATTTCACGAGATTTTTTTCTCTTCTACAAATTATTGAATGCTACCAAGCCATCTTGGCTTCCCAAAGGACTTTCTCTTGGTGATGAATTTCTGATCGAAATGAGGAGCTAGCCTGCTATTAACCTAGTCCTTCTATTAAATTATTTGATGATCTTCCCCATGCCATGGGCGCATAATCATCTATGAAGGTGAATGCCCTATTTGAAAAGGGAAGTCTACGAGTGAGAGCCAGGACTTTAAATAAGAATTCTTCTTCCAATGAATGCGGCTTGGAAGGGCCTTTTGACTTCTTCCATCATCTCATTCCATTTGTCTTGAGTTGACTGCATAGAGCATTTAGGGTTGTTCCACCATATACATACTCTAAATACATTATTTTCTATTTTAATTTTATTTTTTTAACACTTTAAAAAAAATTCACTCCAATAAACACTCTCTATACAACCCTCTAAAAATTAAATATTTTTCATCTCAACTAACAAATTTAACTACTATTTTATTTTTATTTTATTTTTCTAGCACAATCAGAATAACATATTTTAAATTTTAAATTTTATATTCTATAAAAATTATAGTACTTATGTTTTAATAATTTCAATTTCAATAATTTAAAACACATATGTGACAAAACTAATAATTTAATTACAACTATCATTAAGTTTCTCTATTTTTATTAATATACTTAATTCTTTTTACTACATTATTATATTTAAAATATAAAAAGAGAGAGGGGGAACAAATTTTTCTTTCTTTGTGTGTGTGTGTGTGAAAGTGAGGGGAGAGGGAGAGGGAGAGGGAGAGGGACAAGGACAAGGACAGGGGAGGAGAGAGAAAAGAAATGGAAAAAAATAAAATAAAATACTATTTACGTTAAAAGGTGTTCCATATTTGAAGGAGGGGAGGGGGGGGAGGGGAGGGTTAGTGGATTTTAGAGAAAGATGGTGGGGTAAAGGTTCATTGTGGAATTAAAAGAGAGTAAAAAATTCTAAAATTACTTTTAGAGGGTGGAGGGAGTAAACCATTGTGGATGCTCTTACTTCTGACATACTTCCTCCGTCTCTAAATTATTATATTTCTTTACTTTTTTATCTGTCTCAAAATAATATCTTATTTAAAAATTTTCCTTTTTAGGATATTACTTTTACTATTTTATCTTTACGTTTTTTCCTACTTTAATTATAGACCACATACACATGAACATTAAAGAAATTACACATTATACCAATATTTAATAATCAAATTAATTATTTTTTTAATTCGTGTGTTGAGTCAAACAAAATAATAATTAAAGGACTGAGGGAGTATGTAATTGTAATTAACCTTTTGTACTTCTAGTGTCAGGAGTGGAAGTGACTGAGATAGATCTTCTTCTTCTTGTTTTGTGGTCGTTGATTTTATACATCGTAAAATTTACGATGCACAAAATTTATGCATTGCAAAAATTTATTCATCGCTATGCACAAGATGCTGTTCCACATTTTTTAAGGGTATAGATGACATTTTGCAACAAAAATATCATTTTCCAACTAAAAACAATTATCGTGATCTTAAACGATTGAAAATTCTCTAAAAGAAAATTGGCCCAAATTTTGCCCAAAAAAAAAAAAAAAAAGAGGTTTTTATTTTTTCAAAATTTTTTTTGAGTAATCTAGTTTCTCTATTATTCATTGCCTAAGGTACCACATTTTACCATAGGCCTCAAATATTCAAGTTTTTAGCTACTTGACAAGTCTGCAGAGATGTAACCGGAGGAGCATTGCAATTGTCGTATGATGGTCGCAAGAAGCCAATTTGCCATGATCATGTAAGCCGATTGGGTTAAGTGAACTCCGTCCCAGCTGATTCTTTCTCTAGGTTCATCACAAACAGATGCTTCAGGAGCTCCACAGCACTTCCCAGGGTCGTAATTATACTTCCCTCCAACCCCACAACAAGCTTTTAGTCTAGATTCTTCATCAAACCCTACAAAAGAAAATCAAAAAACACAAATAATGAAGAAAAAAATCAGTTAGTTTATGATCAAGTTAACTAATATTTATAAGACACAGTTAGTTACCAAGCTCCCGGGAATTATCAAGAAGCCATTGGAACGCGTTATAGTTATCCCCGTACACAATCGTCACGTTTGGGAATTCTAGTTTCAGGTCGATGATGGCTCGTTGGAGGACATCGTTATGATAGGTTGAAAGGTTGTTATAATCCTTCAAACAGTGGTATTCATCATAAGCCAAAGCATTATCAGTTTCGAATGCCGCTAAATAAAATGGAAAACAACCTAATGGGAAATCGCCAGGTATAACCAAGCGTACACCCCCATACTGAATGACTCTCTGCAATAAATAAGATAAACCCAGCTCAATTCACCATTATTCTACTTTGGGAGCTTTAATACAATTTAGTTGAGAAGCATGTTAAAGTAATCAAAAACATTAAACCTTTTTAAAGAAAAATTAAGAAAGCTTTACCCTCGCAGCATGCTTAATGGCTTCAACAACCTCGGGAACCATTTCTTTGACCTCCTCAATGGATTTACCATGTTCAAATGCAAAATTGTAGTCATTACCTCCTATCTCGCCAACAAAGAATAGAGCGTTTTTCAGCTTCTCAGCACAGTCTGCAAATGCAATTTGATGAATTTAAATGGATTATACTTCTAACTGGCTTATTTTAGGTCTTCAATTACAAAAAAAAAAATACAGAATTTGATGGACGTTCAATTGGTTCACAAACCTTTATGCTCAAAGCTTATAGAATTAAAATGTGCAGACATCCAATGAAGTTGTACATCAAGCGAGCTATTTGTCTGTGGGGATGAAATGTTCTTGGCTTCAAGAATGTGCGTAGGCAATGCAGTAGCGCCACCAACTGCAAAATTTGCCCCATGGGTAAAGTTTGCATCTACCTTCTTATAAGGATTTAGAAATGGAAGACCGGCTGCGGATGCTGCAAGAATGAAAAGAATATTGTTAGCAATTTTGTCGATCCAAACATATCAACAATACACCATCTTCTCCTCCCCACCCACCACCTTAGGCTGGAATGCTCCGGCCACAGACCTTGTGATGAAATCATCCTTTTGATATTTGTTTACCTAGGGAAAGTAACAACTAGGCGAGAGGGGTGGGTCACTTTATACACATGTACTCCATAACAAGAGGTACATCAACCTAAACTCAGCCTTGAGAGGTGTCTAAGCCTGACATACATCTAAGCTCTGATTTTAGCTGTAAGAGTTATCTAAGAACTAGCATGGGCATTAACCTGGCCTCCTGAAGAGGTCACGCTCACTCAGAGTCTGGATAGATCTATTGATTGGAATGAACTCCTTCTAAAGAGGTATGACAGACAGGGTATCCTAAACCCTATTGCTAAGGCGCCACGCGACTAGGTGGTCTAATATCATGCTGCCTCAATAAGAGGTTTCCCGGGTGAAAACGATCAATTAAGCTATAGAATTCCTTTTCTAATAGCTACCTGAATGAGTCCACTTATTTTATTGAGTTGACTGACTAATAAAGGGGAAGGATGAAATACTCCGACATGGTTGGAAACCTATACTTAAATCCACACTCCATTGTGACCAGGGCGGACTAAGACATGCGCAACTCTGGGAGTCCCATGATGAGGTGCACTCAAGTGTGGCTAGCAGAAGTATATTGATGCACGAAACTTTGGCCATACACTGAAATGACGTTGGCAATGGATGAGGTTGGCTGGAAGTAGGCATTGTCATTCCTCCCA
Source organism: Platycodon grandiflorus (assembly GCA_016624345.1). Classification (NCBI taxonomy): domain Eukaryota; kingdom Viridiplantae; phylum Streptophyta; class Magnoliopsida; order Asterales; family Campanulaceae; genus Platycodon; species Platycodon grandiflorus. The sequence goes on along the minus strand of CM028365.1, from coordinate 16,160,231 downwards.
GAAGAGGGCGCCCCTAGGTGGGCAAGACCATAGCAGCTAGCCAAGGAGTACACATAAGGCTGGAATATGTCGACGAGGGATTGACCTGCATCCCAACTCTTCTTGGGCTCCATTGCTTTCTGTACTATAAAATGAGGTATTGGCTACTAAAGATACATGGTCGAACATGGTTGAGCACTTGGGCACCACAATTCCTCACTTAATCCCATAGAATCATTGAAGCTACCCATTTTCGCGTCACCGCAGGAACCAGAGAGTTACCCTCATACTATCAGCAGCAACATAACAGACTACGACCAGTGGGTGACATGATGATTTCGGACCATTACAGTTGTTTGGTCTACAATACAACCTTAGATATCAACTCAATTTGCACAAATTCATATCATTCTGAAGTCAGAAGAGCAATCAAATCTCAACACAAATATAGAAGAACCATCAATCAATTTGTCAAAGAAATTAATGGCTACTCCGAAATTACTAGTGCGAAAAAAACTAAAATTGTAAGTAGATAGTAGATACCAATGTAGTCAATAATGAGTAAGCCATTGGAACAACGACCAGTGGGGTGATTGTGAAAATCTTGACCATATGGAAGCCGAGTGAACACAGAAGACACTCCAATAGGGAACTCGCGGATGAGATTCCCGGTGTCGGAAATAGAATCACCCAGCTGATATATCTTATCGATTTTGCAACTCTCCAGTGTTTGAGAAGGGATTATGTTTATGAGTTTAGCATTCCCCAATTGGGTGTGGAAAATAGTGAGCAAAGAAGAAGAGATAAGTATCAGAACTGAAAAGGAAAGACATCTCCAGGTGGCCATGAAAGGTAGTATACTATTCAATGACTTTCACTTTTTCTTTTCTTTTTCTCCTCAATCAATCATTTCTGGATGAAGCTCCAGAATATACATATGTGGAGAGTTTTGGTGTGTGTGTGTGTGTTAGGTGTGTGTTAGGTAGAAAGCCATATGGCTATTGTGGTCACTCGTTACGTTAGGAGAGAGAGAGAAATAAACTGCACGTTTACTCGTTACGTTCGGAGAGAGAGAAATAAACTGCACGTTTACACCCTCCATCCGTGCCTAAATTATCAAAGAGAAATGCTATGAGTATTTAAAGAGTATGAAATTTTTTATACCAAAAGATGTGTTATTTGATGTGATAGCTGATGTGATGTATTAATTTTGATTTTTAATTTGTTTTTTATACTACATCAGCTGCCACATCATTTGGTACAAAAAATTTGATACTCTTTAGGTACCCATAGCATTACTCATTATCAAGTGCAAAATTGACATATGTACTCCCTTTGTTTTAAAATTATTATCTTATTTGACTATGCATATGAATTAAGAAAAAAATAATTAACTTAAGTATTAATATTTATATTATTACATTTTTCCACTTTTACCCTTAAGAATGAGTAAGATGAAAATGAAATCTTTTTGTATTTTGAAATAATAATGTATTTCCCTCCAATCCAATTTGAATTATTCAAATTCCCTCCAAAGGGCAAAATAGTAAAAATATTTTTAAAAAAAGGAAAGTGTACAATTTTTTTGGAACAACCGAAAAAGAAAATGATGACAATAATTTAAAAACGGAGGGAGTATTATTTTATTTTTTTCTAAAATCATAAATCATGTATTAACAAATTATGATTTTGTAAAAACTAATATTACATGTCAAGTTTGCATTTAAAAAATATTTTATTTGACAAGAAAAAAAAAATCAAAGAAGACGATAATTTAGATACGGAGAGAGTAATTTGCTCATTGAACTTGGCTCATTTTCTATAATGGTGGTAAATATTTGACATTTTCAATTTTGAATACTACAAAATTTGACATTAAAGTTAAAAAAAACCATGCAGATGATGCAGCCAGTCCCTCTGCTCAAGCTCATTTAAATGTCACCAAAATGGAGCACTCATTTTGGTTGGGACAAGGGGGAGTAGTAAATACGGCCACGCGTGTTCGTTTTGATATAAGGCAGGCAAACATCACATTTTCAAATTAGGAACCAAAAAAAGAGAATAAATTAGTAGTCTTCACAAACACTTGGAAATCAAGAAGTAGCATAAAACAATTTCAGTAATACGTATAATATATGGAATTCTGCCTTTCAATAACTTCCAAGCCAATTATATGTTTGAACCTACACTCACTTTCAGAATCACTTCCCTCTTAAGCCAATATGCTGCAATCACTAACAACTCAAGAGCCGCCTGCTAGCTGCTACCAACTTCCCTGGAAGAAGATGGTTTGTCTAATTTCTCTCAACTACCTAGCTTGTCCCATGTTCTTTGTTTATGGGCCGGGTATCCTAATCCTACTACACTATATCATAAGCCTCAAGTTTGAATCAGACCGTCAGAAATGATCGACTGATAAGAAATAACTTTGAAAAAACAAAACTCCTAAAAAAAAAAAAAAGTAGACAATTTTTTTTTACAAATATTAGTCTACAAACTTTTAGTTGGGAGCGGAGATGAAAGCAGAACATTGAAGCTGCGGTATAATACTAGTAAGGAGCCATTTTGCCATGTTGCGATACGCAGCTTGGGTTAAGTGAACTCCGTCCCAGCTGATTCTTACATTGGGGTCGGCACAAACTGTAGCATTGGGAGTTCCGCACCTTCTTCTTCTATCATAATTATAGTTGCCTCCAAACCCACAACATGCTTTTAGTACAGATTGCTCATCAAATCCTACAAATGACCAAATAATAATAATTAGCAAGCAAGAAAATCAATTACACTACTTGGGTGATTAATAAACTTTAGCAAATATAATCCAGAGTATGAAGAGCTACCAAGATGTCCAGCCTTTTGAAGAAGCCACTTGAACGCTCCGTAGTAATCCCCATAAACAATCGTCACATTGGGGAATTCTTCCTTTAGCTCTTTGATGGCTTGTTGAAGGCGATCATTATGATAGGCTGAAAATCTGTTGTGTTCCTTCAAACAGTGGAGTTCATCGTAAGCAGATACATCATCGGTTTCACCTGAAGTCAAATAAAACGGGAAACAACCTGTTGGAAAATCGCCAGGTATAACCAACCGGACACCCCCATGCTGAATCACTCTCTGGTTTAAGTAAAGATTTGTCAGATAATAATGTTGAAAAGTGAAATTTCAAATTAAGCTAAAAAACCAAAAACTTAGTGGGAAGGAAAAACTTAGGGAGAGAGAGGCGCCTTACCCTAGCTGTATTCTTTATAGCTACAACAACCTCAGGCACCATACATTTCACCTCCTCGATCGATTTACGTTTTCCAAATGCATAGTTATAGTCATTCCCTCCTATCTCCCCAACCAGAAAGAGAGCATTTTTAAGGTTCGCAGCACACTCTGTAGAACAAATTGGAATCGAGTGGATGAAAAACTTCTGATCATATTAGTTGAAGTAAAAGGAAGTTGAATTTAATGGAAATTTGAGTAGTTCAATACCTTTGTAAGTGTGGCATATAGAATTAAAATGTGTAGACATCCAATGAAGTTGAACATCAAGTGAGCTGTTGCTCAGAGGGGATGATATGTTCTTAGCTTCAAGAACATGTGAAGGTAACGCAGTTGAGCCAGCCACAGCAAAGTTTGCACCGTGTCTAAAGTTTGCGTTGACATTCATGTAAGGATTTAGAAGTGGAAGACCTGCTGCTGATGCTGCGAGAATAAGGAGCTCCAATGCAATTCATTAATCCACATAATATCAATGGCAAACTCGTACTGACTAGTTTCATTTTTATTTTGTTCAGTAAATGTTGGAAATACCTAGATGTCTGACATATCAACCTTCAACCTTTATCATAATGGCTTTCGAATGATGCTAACTTGTATTGCAGAGTAACCATTTCATTGATAAATTTTTTATATTTTTTTCGCTCCACTTGGCGTGTAAAGAAACCTTAGCTGTTTCAGCCACTGAATTTCGTGATCATATGTGCAAGCAGCTCAAGATCAATACTTTCTGGATAAATCAAATATTCTCTTGTGTAACTGAGCCAGCTGCTGCTCTATAGGTATGTAAAGAGATGAAATTCGAGTTTGTGCATAATTTATGCACCATCACTTCAACCAAAAGAGCTACAACTTCCCAATTTACACAAGAACTTGTTAATTGCAGACCCGAAGCCAATTTACCTTACATATGTTTCTTGCTTCCACAACTCCAACAGACCCGTAAAACCCGTCACTTACACTTATATTTTCTTTTACTTATTGATTTGCACGTGTGCGTGCGTGCGAAACTTGTTCAATATCAATTACAACCAAGTATATCGCATTCTTTAGGACAACAATACAAATACATATATTTGCAGGCTGAAACCTATTGTTTCTCCTCTTTTAGCTTGGCAATCTAAATCTGATTTATCTGACAAATTAGTAACGGAAAAAGCTTCGACTCTATTTAAAAAAAAAAAAAAAAAGTTGACAAACTAGGTTGTAATCGTAATAAGGTAGTGGTGAAGCCCCATGAGGCCCAATTTAGGTTTGAAAATTGACATATTACCAACTTCAAAATTAGAAAAAGGCCAAATTACTATTTACCCCCCAAAGTATCCACCAAATTCCAGTTTGCTACACATAGTCCATTTTGTCCCATTATCGTATCTAATGTTGCCATTAGTCCTAGTTTCACCCCTAGGTAGGACGGACGTTAAAAAAATTAACGGAAGTTGCTCATGTGCAAAGCACATGACAACAAATATCTGAAAGTTACTATATTGCCCTCTAACAATTTATTGCATTATTTCTTAAATAAAGATATTTTTCTTTCTTTTCCTCCACCTTGAAATACTGCGAATCAGTCCATGAATTGGGATTTTTCTTTCTTTTTCTCCACCTTGAATTGGGATTTTTCAGCCCAGGTAATTCCAAGAATTGGTTTCTTTTCCTACTCAATCTTTAGGTTCCGAAGGAAGTGTGCGTAGTCGCCGACAGAGAAAGAGAATACCAGATCTAGGTCTCAGCTGAGTGAAACTGTCCCAAGCTATCTTTCATCTCCGGAAGAGTTCCTCTCGTGCCCAGTGAAGAATACTCAAGGGGTTCAGTATGCATATTGGGTGAATTGATTCACTAGACCTCTACTTCCTTGACACCCTTGGCTGGTCTATGGTTGAGCCTTAAGTCTTCCAACTTCCCATCCATGATTCAATCCAAACGAAGGCTCACCTTTCATCAGTCAAAAGGGATAGTGTGCTGGATTTGCCACCATCGATAAAGCCTCCACGAAACTCGATCCATGAAAACCGATCATCGATTTCGATTTGATTTCTGTTTCATTTTAATTTTTTATTCAATTTTAATTTTTTTTTCCTTGTTGGATTTGGGTTTGAGATGGTTAGTGACTTTTTATGAAACAAAATGTATATTGAAAGTGAGTTTAAAAAAGATGCACCAAAGGTGTTTGACAAAATGCATGAATGAACTTTATTTTTTAATTTGTTTTAAATTTTTTAAAAACAATTATAACTTAATTATAACTTAAAACTATCTTAAATATCAAATGGGTACCAATTTTTATTTTTATTTGTTTTAATTTCTTTAAGAAAATTTATAATTTAAAAATATCTTAAATATTAGTGGTTACCAATATTTATTTTCTTTTGTTTTAATTCTCTTAAAAAATTTAGGCCAAAATATAAAAAACCCTCCAAAGTATCCACCAAATCCCACTTTGCACCCTAATTTGAAATTTTTGCGTACAAACACTCCACGTTCCAATTTGTCCCACTTAACACCCCGGCTGTGATCGACGTTAAAAATATTAACGGAACGTTAAAAATATTAAAGGAAGCCATCACATGCCTTGCACGAGGGCGGCAATTGGGTCTTTTTCTCATCGTCTTCTTCCCCAAATTAAAACTAGGGTTTAGATCTTATCTTAATCCCTCCAATCCCATTCAGAAAAAAAAAAAAAATTCATATTCAAACTTCATATCTTAATCCCTCCATTTAAGCATTTCTTCCTTCCTCCCTCTCTAATCTTTCCACCATTCAACACCCACCAAAGGTCCCACCGCCACTGCTGCTTAGCCGCCAAAAATCCCAAAACCCACCACCAATTATAAAATCGCCGCCGCCGCCCTGTTTGTTTGAAGTACATGATATGGGCGTATTGACGACTAGAATTAGCTCCATTTTAATCCTCCCCTCTCTCGCCGACGTCGCCACCACTGGAACCCAGAAGCTGAAGACTTATGAACTCTTCTATTCTATGAAAGAGTCAGAACATCCTATATCATCCTTTAGCCAGTCATGGAACCAGGAATACAAACATCACAGGGCAAAGATCCCCCTAGATCTGGTCTACGCACCTAAGTAGGCATGCCAGAATCACCCCTTGATTGATGCTACAGGCTCCTGTTCGGAGTGGTTCTGATCTTGACCCTTTATAGCTTAATTGCTCTATCTATACATTTTCCAGTTTCAGCTCTTTCAATGTCTCACGGAAGTAAATTTGGTTTAGGATTTGTAATGCGCCCTTCTTAGACAACCAATTCCCCAAAACTTACACCTTAATCCAAACTTTGTGCAGGGTACAGTGCATTCTAATAAGTCTGGGAAGTCTTTCGAATCCCAACTGTAGGGTCTCTTCACCTTTTGAATTGAAGGGTACTCTGGCTATCCAAATTTCTTTTATGAAACTCGAGTGTTCGCGAGGGTTGATCTTATTAAACTGAGAGTTTACTGTGTATATATTGGGATCTTCAGAAGGTTGGTTTGTGTATGAAGATTGTATGATCTAAACCCTAGTTTTAATTTGGGGAAGAAGACAATGAGAAAAAGACCCAATTGCCCCCCTCGTGCAAGGCATGTGATGGCTTCCGTTAATATTTTTAACGTTCCGTTAATATTTTTAACGTCGATCACAGCCGGGGTGTTAAGTGGGACAAATTGGAACGTGGAGTGTTTGTACGCACAAATTTCAAATTAGGGTGCAAAGTGGGATTTGGTGGATACTTTGGGGGGTTTTTTAAATTTTGGCCAAAAATTTATAATTCAAAATATTTTAAATATCAAATGGTTAACTAAACGATAAAATAATATCCAACTTACAAATGCTAATAATTAATTAATGACGTATTTTTCTATTAAACACTTAGTTTAAATACTAATAATATTTATTTATTTATTTATTTGGAGTAGTTTTAATTTTACTACTAAAATTGCATTAGCCGATTTAAGAAAAATGCACCAAATCCCATTTTGCACCCTTGATTAAAATGACCAAAGTAACCCTCATATGACATGCACATGTTAACTTCCGTAAATTTTTTTAATATCCGTCCGTCCCAGGGGTGAAACTATGACAAATGACAACATTGGATACGGTAACAAGACAAAATGGACTATGGGTAGCAGACTGGAATTTGGTGAATACTTTGGGGGGAAATAGTATTTTGGCCTTAGAAAAATTAATTTTTACTATTAAAAACAACTACTTTATAAATTTTGACCCGCTTTCTTTTAGAAAACAGATTTCCCTATGTTATTAATTTGACTCCATTTAAACCAAATTCAATACTACCAAGTAATTTTCTATCCCTAGAATGAATCTGACCTCCTTCAAATAAAATTCTAGCTTTGCTACTGATAAGTGAGGGGCTTAGTTTTAGTTTGAATGATCTTTTATATATATATATATATAGAGAGAGAGTTAACCGTTAAAAACTTTCCCATATGTACGCGGGTTTACAGGCATGCTTAATTAGAGAAAAAATCAAATCAAATCTCTAACAAATCCCAATGTACATACTCCCACTATAATTAGTCAAAGAAATGAAATGATTATTTAGTCAAATGGTTATTCAGTCAACTTAATTAAAATTTGACCATTGGCTATATACTCCGCCATATACTCCAATGGTCAAATTTTAATTAAATTGACTGAATAATCATTTCAATGATTATTTGTCAAAGAAATGAAATGATTATTCAGTCAAATTCAATGGTTATCCGGGATTTGCTACGATGATTAAATTTTAATTAAGTTGATCAAAAAAAAAAAAGTAAAAGAGTAGAGTCTTCGGTTGGAACGGAAGAAGGAATATATAGCAATCAAACAATTAGTCAAAGAAATGAAATGATTATTCAGCGAAAAAAGAAAAAAAAAAAAAAAGAGGGGTGAAACATACCAATGTAGTCGATCATGAGTAGACCATTGGAACAACGACCAGTGGGGTGGTTGTGGTGGAAATCTTGACCGTAGGGTAGCCTGGAGAAGACAGAAGAAGCTCCAACAGGGAACTCCCGGATTAGATTTCCGGTGTCCGACATCGAATCGCCAAGCTGATAAATCTTATCAATTTTACAAAAACCCTTTAGTGTTTGAAAAGGAGGGACGATAAGCCTATTAGTACTAGCATTTCCCAACTGGACAAGGAAAATAGCAGCAAAGAAACTAGTTATGAGGATCAGAGATACAGGGTAGAGAACTAGTGTTCTATTTGCCATTGAAAGAAAGAGAAAAACAGAGAGAGAATCCTTCCTACGCAATATTTGGTGAATAGGGAATCAGTTTATGGGTCCACGTCCACCATGGTTAGGTGGAGAGAATCCTTCCTACGCAATATTTGGGGAATGCAAGTTTATGGGTCCACCATGGATAGGTGGAGAGAAAAACGATTTTTTATTTTTATTTTTATTTTTATGTGAAATGGAGGAGTAAGTAAGACTTATAAAATAAAATCTAGTTTTTTTTTTTTAGAAAATAATTTTTAAAAATTAGTTTTTTTAGAAAACTTATAAAATAAATTTTCAAAAATTAGATTTTTTAGAAAGTTAATTTATGAACCAAACCTTAATGATGATTTTTTTTTATATAAAAGAAAATCTAAAAAGAAAAACACATAGAAATAGGCAAATGTTATTTGGGTTACTAATTCGGCCACTGATTGTTTGAAAATGTTATTTGGGTTACTGTAATTCAGTTATCTTGCAAGCAAGCTATTTTACCCATGTCTCTATTTTAAATAAAATCTCTATTTTACTCATGTCTTCATTAAGGGAGATAATGACGAATATAGGGTTAAAATATAAATTTTATTTAAAATTAACGTTCTGATGAGTTCGCTGACAAGATAACTGAAGTACAGTAACTCAAATAACATTTTCAAATAATTAGTGACCGAATTGCAACTTCCCCAAAATATAGTGGCTGGATTGTATTTTTGACCACAGAAATACACCTTAGAATTCTTTAAATCAAATGACGGGATCCATAAAACTCATAAAAACACACACATACACACTAATTTCTCTAGAAATTAGTGAAAATCATAAGTATTTTTCTAAAATATTTATTTTAAATAAAGAATAAGAAGTTAATAATTAATTTTTCAAAAATTAAAATTTCCTAAAAGTTTTATTTACTATGTACATACCAAATCAAATTCAATACTTACTTCTAAGTTAAATTCTAATTCTTTTACTAAAAATATTTATTTTAAATAATTACTAAAAATTCATAAATAACTAAAAAAAACTGAATTCTAATAACTATTTTTAAAACCTTATTTACAATAGTTAAACCAACTTCTTAAATTACTAATTTCTAAAAAAAATTGGTGAAAATCATTAGTATTTTTCAAAAAAATATTTATTTCATATATATCAAATTTTTAATTAATACCTTAAACTTTTAATTGCATAACTTTATCCATCTAATCTTACTTAACGAATCAGACTCTAATGACATCCAGATTATTAGTGTGCAAGAATAGCCAATTTTGGCTATAGATCATTAGTGTGCACTGTGCAAGAATAGCCAATATTGGCTACTAGAGTGCATTTGCATCGTGTAGGAATTAAATTCAATTTTTTTTATAGTATAGGATCACTAGTGCACTTGACCCTTATTCTTATGTATAATGGGGGAGTTGTTGAGGAAGGTATTATATATTCAAATAATTTATCAACGTCGAAGTTTGGGGTTTGAATCTTCTTAAAATAATACCATATGAGTGTCTAATTTTGTGTATAAAATAATAATATTATTTGGATCACTTGTTATAAAATGACACCGAATGAGTACTTGTATATTTGTGTAGAAAATAATGTGACGTCTTATTTGTCATTTTGCTCGCTTTACTTTTTAATTTATAGTGAAACCCACAAAATGGATGCCAAACAAAAGGACACATATTTGATAACACATTATTTATGCTTTACTTTTTAATCTATAGCGAACCCACAAGATAAACATAGCAACACATATGATAGTTGTAAGAAGTCATTCTACCATGATGATGTATAAATAATAGGAAAATGTTATTTTCACTACAAATTTTGCTAATCTACTATATTATTAATTATTTCACTAAATAACAAATCTTGCTAACAACAAAAATTAATTATTTCACTAAATAAATACTTGTTTGGATAAATCTACCCTCAGTTACTTGCCCATATTAAGTTTAATAACAAAATTAATTTTCTAATTACTTTTTTAATTACTTTTCAATATTATTTTCTAATTCAAAACATATTAAATGAATTTGATTAGCGTTCACATGAACTATATAATTATTCTTTTTCTATTTGTATTTATTTTAAATATTTAATTAATTAAACTCATGGCTGGAGTAATGTTGCATAATATAAAAATCAATATCATGAGGATATTTTATGTCAACCGAACTTTGAAAAAATATGTGATATTTGCTTATTGAATTAAGAAAATCACAGTTAGTTTAAAGGATATAATTGTAAAAAATTAATCTGATAGTAAATTTCATATTGTGATATAGTATCGTAAAATTTTAATACCTTTTGTCTATTATAACAACTGATTCTAAATTTCAAATTTTGAATTGATTAAAACCAATAATGAATTTAATATACCATATTGCTATTATTGAGTTGATTTGTTAAAATAATATTCTTAAAATTAAATTAAAATTTTTATTTTAGTATTAAAATATCACATATTTTCTAAAATTTTGAACGTTAAATATATGATTTTTTTTATAATAAATCATGAAACGAGTCATAAGCGTAATTGAAAATTTTATTAAAAATGAGTATGAATAGAAAAACAAAACTACCTTGTTTGTTGATATGTTAAGAATTAAAAGGTAATTTGAAAATAAGAAATATATTACTCAACTTTAAATGACAAGTAATTAATTTAGGGGTAGTTTTATCCAAACATACATTAATTTAAAGTTACAATCTCTCCCTAAATAATATTGTACAATGGTTTATCTATATTTCTTTTAATTTTCACTAAAATTTTACAGTGTATATTTTTTTGTATCACACATTACATCGATAAATATCTTCTAAAAGAAAAAAAAAATATATATATATATATATATATATATATATATATAGGGACATTTCAAACTTCAATTTCAAATGCGACTTTTTTGTGGACAAACCAAAATGAAGAATATGACTAGTATTTGTTTGGGATGGAGGGAGTAGTCGACAACCTTTTAGATACTTGACAGTCTCGCTGAAACAAAAGTAGAGCATTGAAGCTGTGGTACGATAGTTGTAAGAAGCCATTCTGCCATGATCATGTACCCGGCTTGGGTTAAATGTGTTCCATCCCAGCTGATTCTTACATCTGGGTCAGCACAAACTGTAGCTTCGGGAGCTCCACACTTCTTGCTCGGATCAAAATTGTAGTCGCCTCCGACACCACAACATGCTTTTTTCGTAGATTGTTCATCAAATCCTACAAACGACGACCCAAAAAAAGAAAAATTATGTAATAGCAAGACAACTGAGTAGTACTTGTTTGAGTCATAAACTCACGTGAATTAATATTAAGACATACCAAGTTGTCGGGCATTTTCAAGAAGCCACAGGAATGCATTATAGTAATCCCCATATACAATTGTCACATTGGGGAATTCTTGTTTTAGTTCTTTGATGGCTTGTTGGAGGAGATCATTATGGTAGGCTGAAAGGTTGTTCCGTTCCTTCACACAGTGGTTTTCGTCATAAGCATATGCATAATCAGTTTCGTATCTCGTCAAATAACATGGGAAACAACCAGCTGGAAAATCGCCAGGTATAACCAACCGGACACCCCCATGATGAATGACTTTCTGCAATAAATCTAGAATTCTAATCAGATAATTATGTTGAAAAAAGAAATGTCAAATTAAGATAATACATTAAACCTCGTGGGAGAAGATGAAAACCAAAGAGAGAGAAGCGTTACCCTCGCAGCATTCTTTATGGCTTGAACAACCTCAGGCACCATATATTTCACCTCTGCAAAGGATTTACCTTCTCCATATGCATAGTTGTAGTCATTCCCTCCTATCTCTCCAACCATGAAGAGAGAATTTTTGAGCTTCTCAGCACAGTCTGCAGATAAAAATCCAATTAATTAAGTGGAATTGAAACTTTAAATCATAAAGTAAGAGCAGATTGGATTTTATGGAAATATAGTAAGGATCACAGACCTTTGTATGTGTGGCATATAGAATTGAAATGCATAGACATCCAATGAAGTTGAACATCGAGCGAGCTGTTAGGAGCTTGGGTTGGAATGTTCTTATCCTCAAGAATATGTACAGGTAATGCAGTAGCGCCAGCCACCGCAAAGTTTGCACCATTTGTAAAGTTTGCGTTGAAATCCTTGTACGGATTTAGAAATTGAAGACCTGCTGCCAATGCTGCGAGAATATGGAACTCCTATGCGTATCAGCAATTAAGATAAATGAACAGGGAACACGAACTAAATAGTTCTTTTTTCTTTTTTTCTTTTTACAGCTAAATTCATTCATTCTTTGCAACAACACTACAACTACATTCATCTGGAGGCTGAAACTTTATTTTACCCCTCAATTAGCTAGGCAATCAGGTTTTTAATTCTTGTGGCAATCTAGTTTACTGATAAACTAGTTGTGAAAGAAACTTTCGATTATTTTTGTACAAGTATTTATCAGACATCTACTAAAATTCAAAGTAGGGACCGGATAAGCTAGTTTCTTTATTACTTTAAGAGGCTAGCTGCTACGCCAATCAAACCAATTTGTTTTAGGTTGGATGATCTGATATGGTTCATATCTAGCTAGCACACTAGTCACAAGCTTCACTTGGCATCTCATTATTCAAATTCCACTACAATTATATGTTAATACGATGTGGATTAGGAATGATGTACAACTCTTTTGTACCAAACGTAGTGCATACATCATTGGGTTAAGTAAAAATGTTTTTAATTATTGACAGAAAATAATAGTTAGAGGGGACAAAAAGAAAAAAAGAAGAAGGGTGAAGTAAGAAGTATAGCATACCAATGTAGTCGATCATGAGTAGACCATTGGAACAGCGACCGGTTGGGTGGTTGTGAAAATCTTGACCGTAGGGTAGCCTGGCAGCCGCACTAGATGCTCCAACAGGGAACTCTCGGATTCGATTTCCGGTGTCGGAAATAGAATCACCCAGCTGATAAATCTTATCAATTTTACAGCTCTCTAGCGTTGGGGAAATGCGCCTAGCATTCCCGAGTTGGACATGGGAAATAGTCAAGAAAGAAGGAGAGAGTAGCAGCAGAAGAAGAAGAAGAAGAAGAAAGTAAAGAAGCATAATGTTGGTTGATCAAGCTTGCAATTACGAAAAAGACAACTTCAGAGATTGATGAGAAACCGAATGCTACAATAATATAAATTAGTCTATGGGGAGTAGGACGGAGGATGAAGATGATAAGTTGGTGGGAGGAAACTTGCAATAATAATATTGCATTTGAACGTGAAAAACGATTAAATATATATATATGTTTCTCAGGTGCCACCTTGCTAGCCATTATTGGCTTCCTCTTGAAATATTTTATGCCCAGGCCGGGCACATGTTCATGTTTTCTTTTACTCCACTTTACACATACTATACTCCAATTATACACCTAGTTTTCGCTACAGAAAAATTAGTCTTAATTTTTTTATTCGTCTAAAAAAATAATTTTACTTTTAAAGTGTAATAAGCTACAAATTTCCATTTTTTTTTTTTGGTTCTTTCATTTGAAAAAGAGAAGTTGAGCGTCTCTTTTTCGATCTTTTAGGAATTAAGAAATTTTTTTCGATCTTTTAGGAATTAAGAAAATTGACTTTTTGGTATCATCTACGCCATTATTGTGATGCATCATCTACGAGATGAGAACCTTCTTCTTCTAAGGCTGCTCCGAAGCCTTCTAACCTCAGTTGCGATAGCTTTCTCTCATTTTTTTCTTTTAATTGAAAGCGTTCACCTCCTCTTACAGCTTATGAAAGCGGAAGGCTATGGAAGAAGCTATGGAGTGCTAGAAGGGAATGAAGAAGTATAGGTAATTCCTCCACAAATAAGGCCTAATAGGAGATTCCCTCGTTCAAGTCGAGAAGGGCTTGTTAAAGAACATTCTTGATGTCTTGCCGGGCAGGTCGTCAAAGATTCTTCTGAAGAAATTAATCTCTCTCCTTTCTGCACCCTTAGACAGTGTCATATCACAATCACTGCCAACGTAGTAGTAACTCTCATATTTCAAGAGAACAATTTGAAATGAAACTTGTTAGCAGCACAAGTAAAATCATTTCTAAAACATAAATAATTCATTTATCATTAAAAGAAAATGCTTTACACTCATCTAGTTACATGAGTGCATCTAGATGTCCACATCTCAATTTTTACCAACTAATTTGCCTATTTAGACAGAGCATACTCAAAATCTGTGTTACGATTCTGTGTGCTGTTTCACATCCTAAAGGCTATAATATTTCAATTAGTCTGGTAACCAAGATGATGTCAGAATCTTCAACCTCATAAAACAGCAGGTGTGCACAAGGCTTAAATCAATAAGCTGTCAGTTAAAGCTCTGACCTCCTGTGGTCCATTCATCTTCATATCCAACCCTTATTTAAAGCAGCTTCAAGCTCCTGACGATGATGTTCTCTCTGGAATAAATATAACATCAGCTGCTAACTCACAGAAATATGATATGAAAACCAAAGGTCTATGGGAAACACAAGAAAGATGCACAATTCCATGTTATATTCAATCTGAATCTGGATGAGATATCTGTTGTACTCCCAATAATTATACCGAATACATCTACAAGTACTTTCCAAACTAATATTTACTTTAATGATAAAGAATGGCCAACAGTACTACCAGCAGGATGCTAGGTTGACTAGCAGTAACCAGTGGGATGCACGCAAATGAAACACTACAAATGAATGAAATCCAAGCAATCATATGATAAGTCAACTGAATCAAAACAAGAGCTTAGATAAATGAAAAAAACCACAAATAGATCGAGGAAGTTACAACGATGACAGAGTGAAGCTATAAACAGAAACCAAACTTGCAACTATTCTGGCATTGATTTCTTACTAAGAAGTAACAACACATCGACACTGACATGCTAAAAGCCTAAAACAATCTGACACAACACAGACGCGCTGACATTTTATCTTTTAAAAAACTTTGGCACAATATTTAACAGGGAAACGTCAATAGGTAATCCATCGACCAGACATTGAATTTATTAAAATATTACGACACTTAGGAGCGCGTTTAAGAAGTGCCTCCAGAGAGTTGGTCTCCGACACGTGTCCGGAACCAATACAAGGACCTTTTGCATCAAGGCAAACAACAATTATAGTTTTTGCTACAAACCCCACTCTTAACGAAATTCTTTTCACTGAAGAGAGTTTTGTCTACTATTACAAATGTTAGCAGTCCATTTCGGCTCTTGAGTTGGACATGGCCAGAGCTTGTAACAGCTTCTCTTGGATCTCTCTCCAGAGTCATAAGGAAATTCGCTTCTCGGGCCATTGTATTGATATGATTACAAAATCAAAAGAAAGGTTCTCTAGCCTGGTTGAGGAAGATTCATTTGGAGTTCTCTTTATTAGCCGAAGCTTCCGAAGCATGTGGAGTACGGAAGATTTCATCAGTGATAGACTCCAATGTAATTAGTGTTAGGCTGTCAATATTATAGTCCTACCAGGAGTTTGTAATTACCTAAAATAGAGTCCACCAAGGAGTGTGTAAACAGGGGTATATATTTGTTATCAATACATTGGAATAATATACAGTAAAATTTTTCCTCACAGCCGTGTCTCTTTCTCTCTCTCTTCTGAACCTTAGTCTGATCTTTTACATGGTATACTGATGCGTCAAGCTCTCAAGCAAATAAGCCATATACCCTGCCTGTCTTCTATAATCCAAATGCAATAATGGGACAAACTTACCTCACCAAAGACAACTATGTCAATTGGAGTGGTCTGTTTAAAACCATGTTGCGAACCCACAAACTCCTCTTTATCATTGACCCAAAACCTCCATCGGAAACACTTGAAGTTCTCAGTTCCGCAACATCAGACGGTGGCCTTGGTAGCGGACAATCCCAACACATCGAATGAAACTGGCAATAACAATAACCACGCCAATTATGTTGCAAACAGAGGCAACAGAGGTACAAATCGAGGGGGAGGCAGAAATCGTGGAGGTGGTAATGGGTCAAATCGTGATCGTGGTGGAAACTGGAAATACAACGATAATTGGAGACCACAATGGAATAATAACTCGTATGGGCTAGGAAACGGAAACGAAAGAGGACAAGGCAAAGGACGTGGTCAGTTTGGTCGAAGCAACACAGGTCGTGGTATCCTTCCCACTCCATATAACCCAGGCCAGTTTTCAAACCTTCTAAATACCGAAATTAATTGTCAATTGTGTTTCAAGAATGGGCACAGTGCACAGACATGCTCTCAAAGATATAATGCTGCGTACGTGGCTCACACTGAACCATATATCCTTGATTCCGGAGCAACCAACCACATGACATCTGATCTATCATCTCTCTATGAATATTCACCATATTCAGGTAAAGATTCAGTTGTTTTTTGAAATGGGTCTAGGTTGCACATATCACACATTGGTAACTCCTCTATTCTGTCTAATAATCGGTCCTTTAGTCTTAACAATGTGTTGTACGTTCCAAGTTTACACAAACATTTATTATCTATACGCCAATTTTCTAAAGATTATAATTGTTATTTTGAACTTGACTCGTGTGGTTTTCGTGTTAAGGACAACCAGGAGATGATTCTTATTTCTGGCAATAATTCTAGCGGGCTATACAAATTGTCTTTCAATCCCGAGCTACCAGAAAGGCCTATTGCTCTTATTGGAGAACGCTCAAATCAAGACATTTGGCACGCCAGTTTAAGTCATCCGTCTAGTAAAATTCTCAATGTTTTGTGTCAACAATTTCATTTACCTGTTAGTGGTCAAATAAGTGATAAACATACTTGTCATGTATGCCCTTTGGGCAAATCTAGTAACCTGTCTTTTTCTTCTCGAACGTTTAATGTATTAAATCCTCTTGATATGCTTCATCTAGACGTTTGGGTCCTTCCCCAGTCAAATCAGTTCATGGCTATCGTTTCTATTTATCTGATGTTGATGATTACTCACGATTTGTATGGTTGTTTCCCTTATATCACAAATCTGTATTTGCTACATTTAAAACACAAATTGAGAATCAATTATCTCGTCTTATTTATGCGGTTGATACAGTTAAAACTGTTCAAACTGATAGGGGGGGGTGATTTTACTGGGCATATGTTTACTTCTTTTCTATCCAAATCGGGAATTAAACATCAACTCACCTGTCCATATACTTCTCAACAAAATGGTGTAGTGGAACGAAAACACCATCATATTGTTGAAATTGGTTTGTGTCTTATGTCCAAGTCCAATGTTCCTTTTCAGTTTTGGTTGGAATCATTTAATCAAGCTGTATATCTTATAAATCGTCTTCCCATGCGTCAACATAAATTTATCTCATCATATCAAAAATTACTCTTAAGGAAACCAAACTATCGGTTCCTCAAGGTTTTCGGTTGTTCATGCTTTCCCCATATTACTCATTACAATTCACACAAACTCATAGTTATTAAAGGCGACCGCCTGGCTCGCCTGAGGCGAGAGGCGAGGCGAGGCGAGGGTATGTCGCCCGGAGGTATCCAGGCGAGGCGATGTGACAAAGGCGACCCCAGGCGTACGTCTTTCTCGCCTAATCGAGAGGCGAGAGGCAAAGAAAGGCGACCTAAGGCGAACCCAAACCAAAATTTGACCAGATTTGAATATTTTTTTTTAGATCTCAACATATTTTCTTAGATCTAGACAAATCAACCTAATATTTGTCCAATCCAAGGCCACAGATGTGTTCGCCTTGAGGAGACGCTCACAGGTATACACTTTTCGCCGCCGGATCTCGTCGGAAAATCTGGCCGGCGCCGGAATCTTCACCGGAGATGTACAGAGAGGGTCGCCGGCACCTGCAGAGGTTAGATCCAAAGTGTTTGGCTAGTTTGAAGTGGATCTAGAAGATTATTGTCTATATTTTTTAGAATCCACCTATTATCTTTTGATTTTTAAGAAAAAAATGTAGTTTTTCGTATAAATACAAAACCTTAAGGTTGAAAATAGTGTTATTATTACCATTTGTAGATTGAGTTACATGAATTACTTCTATTTATAATTATTTTATGAAAAAAATTACAAGATATAACACTTTAAAATTATTTTTTCTTAATTATCGACTTGTTCGCCTTTTGCTCACCCGCCTCTCGCCCGAAAAAGGCACCTCTCGCCCGCTTCTCGCTTTTTGCCTTTAATAACTATGCACAAACTTATGCCCAAATTCATACACTGTATTTTTCTTGGATATGATATCTGTCGTAAAGGTTACAGGTGTATGGATCTTGTAACTGGCCGTGTATATGTTTCGAGGCATGTTGTGTTTGATGAAGAGCAATTTCCGCTTCAAAAGTTTGCTACGGCTACGGGTACCACACATATTCATGACAAGTTAATTTCTCAACCAGAAGCTACTAATATGTTCAACAGTCCATCTCATTCCAGCAGCCCCTCTCGTCCTCACAACAACCCAGTTCATCTACACCAAATCAACCTCACACTGCCCAGGTTGATACCCGTGTTGTTCCACCCTCACAACCTACCTTCCCTCAGTCTAGCGAGACGCCTAGTTTTTCTCACACTCCAATTCCGTTTCAACTTGAAAGTTTGGACGGCTGCTGCTACTTTGCCTACTGACAGCGCAACTTATGTGCATCCTAGCATTTCTACACTGGCCTCCCCTACAAATTATGCATTACCTCAGCCCACCCCAGACTTGTCTCCTCCCCCACTTCGTTTTCGGGCAGTTGCGGAGCTTCTCTAAAATACCTCACCGTATTCTTTTCCTCATGCCTTGGATGCAATGCAAGGTGATCCTCTTACCTATGAACCACGAACCTTCAAACAAGCCTCCCAATTCCAACATTGGCGAGAGGCAATGGCTGCATAAATATTCGCCCCTCATCATAATAACACTTGGCATCTTGTACCGTCTGATCCAAGTATGAATATCTTGGGTTGTCGGTGGATCTTCAAAGTTAAGCGCAAGACCGATGGGTCTATTGAGCGGTACAAAGCTCGGTTAGTGGCACAAGGTTTTAGTCAACAAGCCGGTCTTGATTTTGACAAGACTTTTAGTCCAGTTGTAAAGCCATCTACTATTCAAACAGTTATCGCTGTTGCTCACTCTCAAAAATGGGCTATCAAGCAACTTGATATTTGAAATGCATTTTTGAACGGGTTTCTTCAAGAGGATGTTTATATGAAGCAACCTCGGGGTTTCGTTGAATAGTCATCTCCATCTCATGTATGTATTGACAAAGCTCTATATGGCCTTAAACAGTCTCCGCGCGCTTGGTTTCATCATCTGCATGACTTCTTCGTGGGCATGGTTTCTTTAATAGTCTGTCGGACTCTTCTCTATGACATATTAATTCGTCCACGATTATTATTCTGGTGTACGTTGATGACATCGTTACTGGCTCATCATCTCAAGCTGTTCAGTTCATTATTGATACGATCTGTGCTATTTTTGAGAGTCGTCAGTTGGGAGATTTGGGATACTTCTTGGGAATTGAGACCACTTGCACCAGTGACACTCTCCGCCTATGTCAAACCCGGTATGCTCTTGAGCTTCTCGATCAGTTTAATATGACAGATTGTAAACCAGCGTCTTCTCCTACAGCTTCGCATTCCCGGCTAAGTGTATCAGATGGTGACTTATTACCAAATGCTACCTTGTTTCGTAGCATGGTTGGTGGTTTACAGTACCTAACATTAACAAGGCCTGACATTGCTTTTTCCATCAATCAAGTTTGCCAGTTTATGCATCAACCTCGGACCACTCATCTCCAGGCTAAACGGATTCTTCAGTTTATTAAGGGCACTCTTAAATTGGGACTCACATTTTATCCATCTCGTGATCTCTCAATCCGTGCTCATTCTGATTCTGATTGGCAGGGGATCCAAATGATCAACGGTCAACAACGGGTGCATGTATCTATGTTGGTCCGAATCTAGTGTCTTGGACAGCTAAGAAACAACCGACCGTGTCTCGCTCCACAAGTGAGGCTGAATATCGGGCACTAGCCACTACTGCTGCTGAACTTCGGTGGTTTGCGTATCTGTTTCGTGAATTAGATATACCAATGTCTCCTCCGTCCTTGCTCTCCACATGGCTCGCAACCCAGTTTTCCACGCTCGTACGCGTCACATCGAAATTGATTATCATTTTCTTCGTGAACTAGTTACTTGTGGCTTTGTCAAACTTCATTACGTCTCCTCCGAAGATCAGCTTGCTGATCTGTTTACCAAAGGCCCGCCTACACCTCGTTTTCAGTCCTTATCTTTCAAGCTGCAACTTCCTTTCGGTCGTCTAGCTTGAGGGGGGGTATTAGCCGAAGCTTCCAAAGCATGTGGAGTACGGAAGATTTCATCGGTGATAGACTCCAAAGTAATTAGTGTTAGGCTGTCAATATTAGAGTCCTACCAGGAGTTTGTAATTACCTAAAATAGAGTCCACCAAGGAGTGTGTACACAGGGGTATATATTTGTTATCAATACATTGGAATAATATACAGTAAAAAATTTCCTCACAACCGTGTCTCTTTCTCTCTCTCTTCTGAACCTTAGTCTGATCTTTTACACTCTTACCTTCAGGGGTCTCTATGGAGTCATCTTTTCATCACTAAGCCGAAGTTCTAAGCAGATAGTTAGCTTCTTTGCTCGCTAACTAATTCAATGGTCCTAGGCTTCTCATTGGCCAGATAGGGAAGGATCAAAAGCATGCCACAACAGCACTGGAGTCTCGTGCCTAGATGAAAAAGCCCTTGCCTCTATTGCACCTTGTGCGCCTTGTCGAAGTGCAGCCTCAAGGCTGGGCTTCGATGCGCAGCGCACCTTAAATAACTATGCACTCATCCCCTGGTCATATCCTAATTTCACTCAACCCACTCTAAGGTTAAGCTTGGAGAAGATTCTTGCACTACTCAACATCAAGTCTAGGTAAGTGAAACCTTTGTTGATGGTCAGAAGGTTGATTGCAGACTATCCATACCCATGGCACAAGTGGCATCTGTCATTGGTGTATGGAATGCATCGGATTTTGAACCATATCCAAAGAAGTGTGCTCAGCCTTAGCATCATATGTGCAACTAAATATGAACAAAAGAGTCCAGATCAAGATCTTTTACCAGGGATCCAACACAAAGCTGAAGATGGAAAAAGAGACTCCTACAACGGTAACCAGCGGAGTTTCAATTTGGATCAGATTCAAATCCAGGAATACAAGTTAAACGTATTACATCAAAACATTACCAGAATAACCATTCAATGAACAGATTTCCAATTCTTACATCCATATAAGGCCAGTTAGAGCATTCCCCAACCTTGGCAAACTACCGGAGTAAAATCCAAAACAAATTGCAAGCAAAAGCAGGGTATTTAATCGGATAATAAAGAAGCAGTGTGATAGCAAAAAAAAAAAAACAAAGATAAGAACCATACCCTTTGCTCCCAATATGGAAGAAAGCAGACAAAATCATAGACTGGAGTAATTGTTGACAACAAAACCGCATTCAGTCCAGTAAACAGCAAAAGTGCAGCCATAGGACGGGTCCTGTGAGGCATCTTTTCTGATGTTTCCAGCCCTGCACAAACAAGTCCACATTAGAGATATCATTATTCTATGATTGTAACAATAGGGGTAGCATTCCACTCCCTGAAGCCCTCCACTGCCCATGAGACTCGAACTTGCTATCACATGTAGGTAGGATCCATATTCTTAACAATAGGTAAACACTCGGTCTCGAGATGTTAGTGTACCTCACAACTGGACAGAAACTACTAAGTCCTAACACATTAAGAATCCCAATAGAGAGAAGGAAACATAAGAAGGAATCAAGGTCTCTTCACCAGAATTTGCAACCCAAAAAATTAAATTGCATTTATCAACCCTGCTTAAATCCTAGGCTACTACAATCGTATTTCTTAATTGCCATTACAGCCCTGCCAAATGTGAAACGAAAAACAATGAACATAGAATTAAAGGTCTAATTTTGTTCACCCCCAATCCATCAGTGGAACCGGAAAAGAAATCCCTCCAAGTTCGTGCATATTTTGCTAAAACCCCATATCTAGGTGCTGAAATTCAAGGGAACAAACAAGGAAAAGCGAGAACTATATATATATATATATATATATATATATAGAGAGAGAGAGAGAGAGAGAGAGAGAGAGAGCGGGAGTGAGAGAGATTACCTCTATGAATTGAGAAAGCTTCGAAGGCATATGACGACGACGGGATTCCAGTAAACTGTAACTAGAACCACAAATAGAAGCCGACGATCTAAGGCCTAATGAAAGAGGAAATAATGTAAACAGATTAACCCCCTAAAGTCTTAAGTTTTATACTTAGTACCCATGCAGCTCTTGTTAGATAGATCATGTGACGATCTTTTACAAATGTTTCATCCTCACCTAATTCAAATCTTCTATTTCATCATCTGATACACTTTTTATCTCATTGCATTTTAACAATACACAGTCTTTGTTATTTTACTCGCCCTTAGCTATATGGGTCAAAGCAATATAAATTTACTTGTAAGTGGTACATGCATTCTTTCTTTTTTTTTTTTTTTGTTATTGACAATTTTTATGTTGTAATTTGGTTTCTATGATTTTTTTTGAATCTCCAATAATTATTTTTATAGACTTAATGGTCTTTGAGTAGTTATTTTCTAAAAAACTATGCTTACAAATTTTCATAAACCTTTCAACTTTACCCTCGATTTTTACTATAAACATCGAGACTATGCTGAAATATTTTTGTAATTATGACCAACTCCAATACTACTTATATCTCCCTTAATTATTAGATTTTTCAAACGTGGACTCTTTGGATGGAACGGAGGGAGTATATAACTCGATGAAAAGGGATTTAAATTTTCTATACCACCTCTTGTCACACTCTGGTTATTCCTATTTTAGCCCAACCGTGTCCTTGTAAAAAGAATGTTGAGTAAAATAACAAGGATACGTGTAGAGTTAAGATTTAATGAGATAGAGAGTCTATTGGGATAAAATATTTGAATCTTATTCGGGTTTGCTACCATTGACATTTGTCATAGTTCTATTGTGACATTCTGTCCCCTACTCCATAAAACTTCAACCGGCCCTAAAACTACTCTTTCTTCTGTTTAATATACTGTACTAATAATTTATTCTAAAGATTAAAACCTTCTCTTTACCGCAGGAGCTGACTTCTGAGACACATAAACAATTTCCATACATAGCTGATTTTTTTGTTAATAATAAATAAATGAGCTTACACTTACAGGATAATGCGAGAAACAAATATAATAACTGATCTATAAACTATGGAGTACTATATATTATGCAAAAAAAAAAAAAAAGGTCTAGCAGTATGATTTAGTCTGAAATTTGGCTCAACTTGATTACAGCTGCACACGTTTTGGACCCTAAAGATGAACATTTTTTTTTTTCTTTCCTCATTGATGTAGCTATATATACTTAAGAAGGATGATCATGTATATTCATCAATCGAGTAATAAAACTTGAGTTGGAACTCCTTCTCGATCGAACTCATACAATGACTTCCAGCAGCCGTAACTCCCATGTTGCTGTTTTGTTCTCTTGCCTTGTTTCATCTCTTTTGGTGTTTGCATTGGCCTATCCTCCTCTCAGGGTCGGTTTTTATGAAAACTCTTGCCCTTCTGCTGAGGCAATTGTGCAGAAGGCTGTAAACAAGGCAGTGTCTCGCAATCCAGGAATAGCTGCTGGCCTCATAAGGATGCATTTCCATGACTGCTTTGTCCGCGTATGTTCTGATATATGCTTCCTTCTCAATCTCTTATTTGTCCAATTAAAATATTTATTTTAATAAATTTATATCTAATTATAGCTGTTTCTGATTATTGTATGGGCTGAGTTCAGGGCTGTGATGGTTCCGTGCTCTTAGACTCAAGACCAGGAGTACAATCTGAAAAAGATCATCCCGCCAATAAAGGAAGCTTACGAGGTTTTGAGGTTATCGACAGTGCCAAAGCTGAACTCGAGGCTACATGCCCAGGAACTGTCTCTTGTGCAGACATTCTTGCTTTTGCAGCTCGTGATAGCTCCTACAAAGTAGGAAACATAAAATACCAAGTCCCAGCTGGGCGCCGCGATGGTCGTGTCTCTCTCTTCAATGATATTGCCGGAAATCTACCTCCTCCGTCTTTCAATGCTAATCAACTTCAGGCCATCTTTGCCAAGAAAGGGTTGTCCCTCGATGAGATGGTCACGCTCTCAGGTGCTCATTCAATTGGTGTTGCGCATTGCTCTTCGTTTTCAAACAGACTCAATCCTCAAGATCCTACTTTGGACCCAACTTACGCAGCCTTCTTGACAACCATTTGTACCCTGCCATCGATTACTAATGCCACTGGATCAAACCCTACTGTGCCTTTAGATGTACAAACAGCTAACCGTTTGGACAACAAATATTATGTGAATCTGAAGGAGCACCGTGGACTGTTGACCTCCGATCAAGCATTGCTCAGCAGTGCGTCAACCGCCAAGATAGTGACGTACAATGCTAAATATGGTTCGGTTTGGGCTGCCAAATTTGCGGCTGCAATGGTGCGTATGGGTACCATTGAAGTTCTCAAAGGTCCACAGGGTGAGATTAGGAGGAACTGCCACATCGTGAACTGAGATATCAATCGCTTCATTTGTTCATTTTCTTGTTCTGATTTTGTTTGATTTGTTGTTTGCGGATTTGACCTTTTTTTTTTTTTTTTTTCTCGATTATGTTGCCTTATGACTTACGACAAAAAATGATGCATACCTTTTAATTATTCGATTCGATATGGATCGATCTTGTTTTCTGTATTTGAAAATTAAAATTAATTAAGCTTGGGTTCCATTTTGGAGAACTGAGGTAAAGCAATGAGGCATCACAACTAACTAACTGTAAAGAAGTTATTTCAAATCAAAACTAATAAATGTAGGACTTAATTTGCGTATAGTAGACTAGAGGCCCATTATTGGTAGTTGGTAAGCAATTTTAGCATCGTTAACTAGTAATCAAATCAATCAAAAGCTTAGGCTCCTGGAGATACATAACATTTCCCCATGCGTGCGGGGATCGCACATTGACATGGACAGACAAAGAGAAAGAGGTGCATCACAAAGCCAACACTATGCCAACTAGTGCAATATCTAACAATATTGGGGAAAGAAATGAATGTAGGACTCTTAACACAATAATACTGGGTGACAAGTAGTCATGTAAAACAAACTAAATTATTCGAGAGAGGGTTCAATAATATACTGGGAGCTGCTAAATACAACACCCCCAATGCGCTAAATACAACACTCCTGGTGAAAAGACTATTTTAGCCCTCGCTCCCTTGTTAATATTATTTGTGTTATAAAAAAAAATGACAAGACTCCTTACACTAGGCGGCTTTCTTGGGAAAAAAACTCCCTACACTAGGTGGCCTTCTTGGGAAAAAGGGCTCCCTACACTAGGCGGCCTTCTTGACAAAAGACTCCCTATAC
The DNA here is from genome assembly GCA_016624345.1 of Platycodon grandiflorus. Lineage (NCBI taxonomy): Eukaryota > Viridiplantae > Streptophyta > Magnoliopsida > Asterales > Campanulaceae > Platycodon > Platycodon grandiflorus. The sequence continues at coordinate 16,134,296 of CM028365.1, read as the reverse complement.
TAGGCGGCCCTCCCTTGTTCCCATTAACTCCGTTAGTTTTTTTTTTTTAATTTACAAGTGCAATATATTTCTTTTTAAATGATCTATATATGAATGGGGTATGATTTCAAGATTAGATTTCTTTAAGAAATAAAATTGACATTTCAAAGTTTTTTATGTTCATGGGCGCCCATATGCCCATGAAAGAAAATGGGCTTTTATGAGCACTACCCATTTGTGCCCATTAAAATTTTGTTGATGCCCATGCTCATTAAAATGCGGGCAGTCTAGGCGAGCAAATGAGCGTGGACACAAATTGACACGACTAAGTAGCACCTTCTATAGAAGTGTGACTAATCTGAGCCTACTAACGAGCTTGTTAAAAGCTCAACTACTGAAGTAAATGAGTCAACTCCAAACATGATTTTACCCCAATGAATCAATAAGCTGAGCTCAACTCGAATAAAGTAGTTAAACTTGGTTAGACTTTTTTCTTTTATATATATAAGTAGAATTGAGCTCAGCTCATTTGCCACACAATTCATGAAATTAAGAAACTAAGCTGGAATATGAGTAGGTCAGCTCGATTGAGACAAACACAAACTCATATAAAATGTTAATGCCTAAAACATCAACTTGGGCTGGCTTGCTCAAAGAACCTGTTATAACTTGGTGGCCTGGCCCAAGCATTTATGGCAGCCCTTTGTTAGTTAAAGCCCAAACCCCAGCCCATACTCCTAGGCAGCCCATTCGTTGCTTGTGCAAAGCCGGAAGATCAAACTTCTAGGTCATTCCATATGCGCTCCTGTTGCTCCTTTGATATTTCTGCCGCCCTATTTAAGCATTGTCCCTGCTGTTTCAAAGTGTGTGAGGCGTCACTGTTGCAGAGGGTGTGCAGGGGTTCATCTAGGGTTAGATTGCACAGTGAGCTCAGCCACTCCTCGTCTCTTCCTCACCGCCGTCACCAACCTTGGACCGTCTCTCTTCTCTCTTCTCTAGCAAGTGTGTGAGAGTGTGTGTGTGAGTCACCATCGGGTTTGAGCTCTTGAAGGAGTCTCCTTGAGTGAGAGTGAAGGTGTGTGATAGAGGCGTGAGAGGAGTTGTTTGGTGTGGGTTCGGGTTCTGCTGGGTTTGCGGGTGGAGTATTCGTCCGGTGGTGGTTCTTCCGTGAGGGCCACTGGAGCTTTGGGGCGGGTTTGGGCAGCTTGTGGGTGTCTCCTTTGGTACAGTTTGTGATGGGTTTAGAGAGCTTAGAGGACTCGTTTGATGGACTGGTTCGAGATGGGTTACTGAGCCGAAAGTTGGACTGAGCCGAGGTGTTAACCACCTATGACGGCGAGTCGGTGGCTTTGACACCGGCGTGTCTTGTCCTTTTTCATCCTTAGTTTATTTGATCTCTCATTTCCTTAACGTTTCTCTGTTTATCTTTCTACTCTGTTTGGGACTGACTTTGTTTTGCAGGTTCCATGAAGATCTTGGTGATCTTCAGTCTTAATCTATTATTCAGTTCATTCCCATAGGCTAAACAAATTTGTTACCCCCTCCCCCTCTGTATTGTTGAGCGTCCCAGTGAGGTTCCTTGTTAGCTTTGGATTGTATTAGGCCCTTATAAATATTCTGTAATATTTGTTTCGTATCGATTCTGTACGTGGTTCGCGATCCAAAATCCCAACAAGTGGTATCAAAGCTTCGGGTTGCGTACGGTGAATCGTACGCGGTAGGGCTTCCTTCAATCCAAATTTAGAAACTCTAACCTAGAGTTTCTTGGTGAGCTTCTTCCCTCCTCTCTTAATTTACGTTTCTACTGCGTGGATTGATTTAGTTGTGGTTAGTTACTGTTATCTGCGTAGTTAGTGATTTGTATGCTTGGTTGGGTTAAGTTTTATTTTAGATCTATTTAGATCTGGTTTTGTTGTTTGGTGATTTAGTCTTGCATGCTGCCTGCTTGAGGTTTCTGGTTCAAGGGTTTTGGTATTAGTAGTATTATTGCATGCTAGATCTATTTGTTATTCTGAGTTAGTGTAATTTGCTTAGTTTGGTTAGATCTGGTGCATGCTGACTCCTTTGGTTTGATTATGTTTTGTGGTGATTATTTTGTTTCTATTGTTTCTGAGTTTCTTAAAATGGCTAGCTCTTCCTCGTATAGTTTAGAACTATTTAATGGAAAAAATGATTTTTCGATATGGCAACAGAAAATGAAAAGGATTTTAATCAAAGAAAAAGTTTTCAAGGCCATAACATTAAACTTTACTGAAAAAGATACGGATAGGGCTGAAATGGATAGAGCCGAAAAGTTGGTAAGTTGGAATCTGCGAAAGCACTTTGGGAAAAACTAGAAGAGTTATATTTCGAAACTTCATTGCCTAACAAATTATATCTTCTAGAAAAGTTTTTTCGCTTTAAACTTGACTTGAGCAAAGATATGGATGAAAATCTTAATGTTTTTACAAAACTGGTACAAGATATTAAGCGAACTAGTGACAAACACATTGACGAATATACCCCCATAGTTCTTCTTAATGTCATTCCTGATTGTTATGCGGAGGTAAAATCTGCGAACAAGTATGGTAGGGATGCATTGACTCTTGAAACGGTGATAAACGGATTAAAGAGTAAGGAATTAGAGTTAAGGGCTAGTGAGGGTAGGTCGTTGACTTCCGGTGAAATCCATATGGTTAGAGGGAGGACACAAAATAGAAACAATTGGCAAAATAGGAATCAAGATCAAAATTTTGAAAATGAAACAGGAAGGAGCAATGGTAGGTCCAAGTCTAAATCAGCTCAGCTAAATAGAAATTGTTACAATTGTGGCATGTCAGGGCATTTTAAAAGGGATTGTCCAAATCTTAAAAAGAAAGTTCAAAATGAGAATCAAAACGAGCTTAATGACTGTAATTTTGCCTCCGAGAGTGATGATGATGGTGATGCTTTTATGGTGTCTGAAATTTGTGAAAATGAATTGAATTCTGTGCCTTCTATTTCTGCATGTGAAAATGAGTGGCTTATTGATCTGCATGTACGTTTCATATGACACTTCATAAAAACATGTTTTCGTCTTATAAAGAGGTAAAAATTGGAAAAGTTTCTTTGGCTAACAAGAAAACATGTCAAATTGCTGGAATTGGCAATGTGTGCTTGAGATTTGATTCTGGATATATTTTGACTTTGAAAAATGTGAGACATGTGCTTGATTTGTGTAACAATTTGATGTCTTGTGCATGTTTAGAAAATGATGGGCTAGAGGGTAGATGGGGAAAGGGTTTGATGAAAATTTCAAAGGGTAATTTGGTAATTTTCAAGGCTAAAAAACAAAAGAATTTGTATGTTTGCAATGGTGTGCCTGTGTCTTTTAATGAAAATCAAACAAATGTTTTTAAGAATGAAAAATCAGATTTGTGGCATAAAAGACTTGGTCACTTAAGTAATAAAGGCTTAGAAATTTTACGCAAAAATGGAGTTTTTGGTGATGATATGATTTCTTGTGTGCCTTTATGTGATACTTGTGTTAATTGCAAACAATATAGGGTAAGTTTTCCCCCTCCCCTTCTTGAAAAATACTCTAGCACAAATTTTTTAGAATTGATACATGCGGATGTGTGGGGACCCTTGTGTGGTCCTACACAAGGTGGTAATAGATATTTTCTATCTATCGTTGATGACTTTTCACGAAAAGTCTGGATTTTCCTCATGAAAGATAAATGGAATGCTTTTGAAAAATTTAAAACTTGGAAAGTTTTGGTTGAAAATCAAACCGGTAAGAAAATCAAGAAACTTAGGACGGATAACGGGGTAGAGTTCTGTAACCTAGAGTTTGAGAGATTTTGCGGTGAGAGTGGGATTGATCATGAAAAATCTTTCCCTAGCAATCTTGCGGAGTGCATGAGTCGAACTCTCTTAGAACGTGTAAGGGTGATGCTTGCATCGTCGGGTCTTCCCAAAGGGTTTTGGGGAGACTTATGTGATGAATAGGTCCCCTTCTATCCCGCTTAACGAAAAATGTCCTAAAGCTGTATTTTCTGGTTGTGATTTAGATTTTTCAAATTTGCGTGTTTTTGGTTGTGCCGCTTATGTTCATCGAGAGAACAACAAACTTGAACCTAGATCGATTAGGTGCATCTTCTTAGGGTATGCGAAGAGGGTGGGAGAGTATAGATTGTGGTTAAAAGAAGAAAATAATTTTAAAGTTATCATTTGTAGGGATGTTGTGTTTGACGAAACTGAATTCCCTTGTTTGCTTCCTTTTCAACCTATGCTTGCTATTGATGTCCCCCTTCTCGCGGCTCCTATTGCGGTGGAGCACCCCTATGTGATGAGTTCTCTTGATGTGGGTCTAAGTGTGCAAACTGAAATGGAAGAAAATCCTGAAATTGTGCTTGCTAATCCTGAAATTGTTAATGAAGAAAATGAACAAAACGGGGAGGATAAAAATGTGAGTGAAATTCCTAGAACTGAAAATTTAGGTGAGTGTCAACTTGTTGTGGCTAGACTATCGAGTGTTGATATTAATTTTCACATTTCCTCGTATGTGTTTTGTGTGCTTAACAATTTCCATAAACCCATGATTTACAAAGGAGCTTTAAAATCTGAAAATCCTAGTGATTGGTTAAAAGTTTTAATTGGTAATATTAATTCTTTGCATGTGAACCATTCTTGGATTTTAGTGCCTCTAAATGTGGCTGGTTGTGATAGATTTAAAGCTAGATTGCTTGTAAGGGAGTTTACTCTTTGTGAGGGGATTAGGGTTCAATGTGCTTTAATTGTCCAATTCCATTGGGAGTTGAAATGTTTTACGGTAACAAAATTTCAATCTTGTTTTAAAATTCTGAAATTTGATCCCGGTGATTGATCTTTGTGTTCCGTGCGTAACCCCGTAAATCCACTTCGTGCTTTGTGTGTGTTGTGGTGTCTCCCATGTTCCTTCTTTGTGTGGTGGAGCATGTGAGACGATTATTTCCCATACGTACTTCGTGTATGCTTCCCTTTGCTTGGTCCAGCTTTGTGTTGGAACAAGTGTGGGATAGGCGATGATGAACCCTGCTTTTATAAAAGTCCTTATGAGTCCTTAAGTCTTTGACCAGCACTTGTTCCAAGGTGGAGATTGTTATAACTTGGTGGCCTGGCCCAATCATTTGTGGCAGCCCTTTATTAGTTAAAGCCCAAACGCCAGCCCATACTCCTAGGCGGCCCATTCGTTGCTTGTGCAAAATCGGAAGAAAACTTCCAGGTCAGTCCATATGCACTCTTGTTGCTCCTTTGATATTTCAACCGCCCTATTTAAGCGTTGTCCCTGCTGTTTCAAAGTGTGTGAGGCGTCACTGTTGCAGAGGGTGTGCAGGGGTTCATCTAGGGTTAGATTGCACAGTGAGCTCAGCCACTCCCTTGTCTCTTCCTCACTGCCGTCACCAACCTTGGACCGTCTCTCTCTTCTCTCTTCTCCTAGCAAGTGTGTGAGAGTGTGTGTGTGAGAGTCACCATCTGGGTTTGAGCTCTTGAAGGAGTCTCCTTCGGGTGAGCTGAGTGTGAAGGTGTGTGATAGAGGCTGTGAGAGGGAGTTGTTTGGTGTGGGTTCGGGTTCCTGCTGGGTTTGCGGGGCTGGGAGTATTCTGTCCGGTGGTGGTTCTTCCGTGAGGGCCACCGGAGCTTTGGGGGCGGGTTTGGGTAGCTTGTGGGTGTCTCCTTTGGTACAGTTTGTGATGGGTTTAGAGAGCTTAGAGGACTCGTTTGATGGACTGGTTCGAGATGGGTTACTGAGCCGAAAGTTGGACTGAGCCGAGGTGTTAACCACCTATGACGGCGAGTCGGTGGCTTTGACACCGGTGTGTCTTGTCCTCTTTCATCCTTAGTTTATTTGATCTCTCCTTTCCTTAACGTTTCTCTGTTTATCTTTCTACTCTGTTTGGGACTGACTTTGTTTTGCAGGTTCCATGAAGATCTTGGTGATCTTCAGTCTTAATCTGTTATTCAGTTCATTCCCATAGGCTAAACAAATTTGTTACCCCCTCCCCCTCTGTATTGTTGAGCGTCCCAGTGAGGTTCCTTGTTAGCTTTGGATTGTATTAAGCCTTTATAAATATTCTATAATATTTGTTTCGTATCGATTCTGTACGTGGTTCGCGATCCAAAATCCCAACAGAACCCTTGTTCAGAAACTCGAGCTTCTCAAGAACAGCTGTTTGTCTTTAAGATTTCTTATACCGGCCCGTTAAAATGGATGGATTGGGAACCTCTCCCTTCACGAACCTCCTTTTAATTTGTTCTTCCTCCTGTTGAGGCCTATGGGCATGAGAGCGCATTAATGAGCTTCATATTAATTGTAATAGTTTTGATAAGCATTGTTAGTCAGAAATGTACATCCAAGTGTCCTTCAAGCAAAACCGTTGGATTCGGCTCATTAATGTGTTGTCGCATTATACATAGGATCAACTGGATTCGCGGAATGGAGAAGTTTAAAAATCAGGTTGAAACTACTTAACAAATAGCTATCACAGAATAGTCGTGGAAAGACAGCGAATGATCCATTACCACTTATAGTCTTTCAAAAGTAATGCATCTAATCTGATGTAACTGTACTATCTGCAGTGGATTTGCCACTGGAACTTTTGTTTCTATATTTACGTGAGAATTCACAAGTTTATACATCCAAGTATAAGTAAGAACGCACAAATTTTAAACAACAATATGAAACTAAGTATGATAAATTAATCAATTTTCACTCGTTTTACAAAACTGATGAAACTCGAGCAACTTATGCTCATGAAGTCAAGGAATCCAGCAAAGAATGTGTTAGTTAAGTTATTTGTTGTGTGTAGTAGTTGTAAACTTTCAAGGGTGTCGTGTTTAAACATTTACTTGTTAGTTAGCCGCCTTAAGTTGGTTTAATTAAAAGGTTGTTAGTCAGGTTGTTATTGCTGAGTAATTCATTCATTCTTTTGTTTTGTAAGCTTGATTGAGGCAGTCAATGTCTTTCTTCACTTTCTAGTTCATTCATTCCTTTTTCCTGGAAACTATGAATTTGATCAAAAAGAGAGCACTTTGACAACAAAAAATTAAAAAAAAATAAAAATATCAGAGAGGACATGGCTAGATCATAATATCTAACTCATCGTGCACAATTAATGTCAACGTTGTAAGCCCAGGATACATGTTTGAATATTTAAATTCTAAGAGACCTTATCTCTTCCCAAGAGCTGATTCTAACATAAACAGTTACGGTAGCGATTTTTCTTCAGAATAAAGAACTAAGCTTTCACGGTTAAAGAAGAACAGATCTGACCATTTTATGCTATGCATGAATTATAGTATAGTATAGTATAGTTTAGCAGACAACCACTTGCTTACAGCAACACACGTTTTGGCTCTCAAAAGAGAACACACTGCAGGTCCACTTTTAACATTCTTATAAATTATTTTCTATATTTTAAAATTTTTATTTTAATTTGCGAAATAATTCTTTTCTCATTGATCAGGCTATAAATACTCTACTAGGTTCACCATGTTGTTCACCGAGTAATTGAGTCAAACCCCTGGGTTGAACAAGCACAATGACTTCCAGCAGCTGTAACTCCCATGTTGCTGTGTTGTTCTCATGCCTTGTTTTATCTCTTTTGGTGTCTGCATTGGCCTATCCTCCGCTCAGGGTTGTTTCTATGAAAACTCTTGTCCTTCCGCTGAGGCCATTGTGCAGAAGGCTGTAAACAAGGCAGTGTCTCGCAATCCAGGATTAGCTGCTGGCCTCATAAGGATGCATTTCCATGACTGCTTCGTCCGGGTTGGTTCTAATATTTCATTCTCAATCTCTTAATCATTTGTCCAATTAAAATATTAATTTTAATCATTTTATATCTTATTGCTGTTTCTGACTATTGTATGTGCTGAGTTCAGGGCTGTGATGCTTCAGTGCTCTTAGACTCGAGACCAGGAGTACAATCTGAAAAAGATCATCCCGCCAATAAAGGAAGCTTACGAGGGTTTGAGGTTATCGACAGTGCCAAAGCTGAACTCGAGGCTACATGCCCAGGAACTGTCTCGTGTGCAGACATTCTTGCTTTTGCAGCTCGTGACAGCTCCTACAAAGTAGGAAACATAAACTACCAAGTCCCAGCTGGGCGCCGCGACGGTCGTGTCTCTCTCTTCAATGATATTCCCGGAAATCTACCTCCTCCATCTTTCAATGCTAATCAACTTCAGACCATCTTTGCCAAGAAAGGGTTGTCCCTCGATGAGATGGTCACACTCTCCGGTGCTCATTCAATTGGTGTCGCGCATTGCTCTTCGTTTTCAAACAGACTCAATCCTCAAGATCCTACTTTGGACCCAACTTACGCAGTCTTCTTGAACACTATTTGTACCCTGCCATCCATTATTAATGCCACTGGATCAAACCCTACTGTGCCTTTAGATGTACAAACAGCTAACCGTTTGGACAACAAATATTATGTGAATCTGAAGGAGCACCGTGGACTGTTGGCCTCCGATCAAGCATTGTTCAGCAGTGCGCCAACTGCCAAGATAGTGACGTACAATGCTAAATATGGTTCGGTTTGGGCTGCCAAATTTGCGGCTGCAATGGTGCGTATGGGTAACATCGAAGTTCTCAGAGGTTCACAGGGTGAGATTAGGAGGAATTGCAACATTATCAACTGAGAATTTGATCGTTGCTAGCTGCTGCAGCATTAATTCATTTTCTTGTTTGGATTTCTTTTCATCTGTTGCTTAAGGATATGGTTATGTTGCCTTATGACCAAAAATGATGCATTGTTCTTTGTACTAAAACTAATCTATGTTTGTTTATGTAGTCTGATCCTTCTCCCTTACATGGCCATTTCGTGTTCTCTGACGCATTGTCTTATTTTCAAGTGTTTTCTTAGTTTGTTGTTGCAGTTCTCTTTCAACCTTTCTAATACTTGATATGGATTTTGGTTTTTTAATTTATTTGAAAACTAATACGCTTCTTTTCCATTTTGGAAATGAGGCAAAGCAATGAAGCATCATAACCCTAAAGGATACCATATATATAGAAAAACACATACAACTTGAGTCAAACAAACTTCTGATCGTTAATGTAACGACAAACTCCGAAGAAATATAATTAGAAAAAAGAAAATACAAAGACGCAACGGCAACAACAACAACAAAAAGAAAGAGATATTGAGGCAAAGATTATCACTAAAACTTGAAAAATGCAAAAATGTAAAGATAAATCCCACTCCCAGTTACACCCAAAGATAACCAAAACATCAATAAGACTCCCCAAAGCCGCAAAATAAAGGGTGAATTAGACGCTGGTCCCTTTTTGGATATTTGTAATCGATCCAGTTCACCATACTTTTTTTAAAATCGGAAAAATACATTTTTGGGACGAAATGACGGTAATGTCATTAATAAAATTTGATCGGACACATCGCGATTCAAAGTCGATGCATCGGGATGCATCCCTGCATTGCAATGCATCCATTTACTTGGGTAAACAATCATGCATCGCAATTCAGAATCCAGAAAAATCAGCGTTCTTCGCTATCAGCTATTGGAATGAAAAAAAAGATTTACCGGAGAAATTTTAAGAAGTAAGATTCACCATAGAAATTTTTAGGAAGAAGATATCTACAAACAGTTGATAACCCCTTATATCCACGAAAATCGACTTTCTTGGTTATAAGCTATTGGATTGGAATGGAATGGAAGATTCACCAGAGAAATTTTAGGAAGAAATTTCATGCATCGCGATTGAAACATAATTCAAAATCATGCGATGCATCAGATTGTGCATCGGGATGCATTGACTTTGATTTTTCTCTCACTCTGTTTCTTCACATTAATCTCCCAAATTAGACAGCCTTGACTTCCGGCAATTGATCACCTCCTATATTCACGAAAATTAACTTTGTTCGCTACAAGCTATTGGAATAGAAACAGAGATTCACCGGAGAAATTTTAGGAAGAAAGGAATATTCACCAGAGAAATTTTAGGAAGAAGTTATCGGAATGATTTACCGGAGAAATTTTAAGAAGAAAAGAAATTCACCTAAGAAATTTTAGCAAGAAGCTACCGTATATATTATTGTGGAGCATTTAAGGAACAATATTATCAAGGTATCCTAGGATGATTATAAAAAAAGAAGCACGTACTGGAGCAGTTAAAAACTTGAAAAAATGGACCGGCCAACAATTTTCAGCAAAATAAAACACCAAGAATCCGGTTCAAAACCCCAACAACCTCCTCGATCACAACATCACCTAAAAAAAATACAAAAAGAAACCAAAGGGCGCTTGGAACACTCAAAACCAAATTCCTAATCTATAGTCAATTGAAGGTCGATAGTCGACGATCTAATTGAGGGCAACGTGAGCAACCACCACATGAAGCAAAGGCATTGCCAAGGGATGCTGATGAGGACTCACAGCACGACCAAAACATGAAACACTCGGATGAAAATCACAGAACATGCAGACAAGCACGACATACACTAAAAATCTACAGAGAAAAAGGAAGTGCAAGAAGCAAACAAGTTAAGAAATCACTCAAAAAACAAAAAACAAAAACAAAAACAAAAAAGCACTTCAAGATCAACAAGGAGTACCCAACACAAGATCATATCGGATGTTTTCACACTACAACCTTTATCATTATCGAATAGAGTTGCCACAACCATTGACTGTTATGATTTTTATGTCTTTTAAGGTTAGCGGCCTAATTTACAGGAGGAAGGCTTTAATATGATGTCTTTGCATTGTAGCAACATGTTTATGTTTATAACCAGCTGGGATTGTTTCTTGTGACTTGTCATTTCCGGGTGACCATTGTGGAAAGATTGAGATTTTGGTAGTCATCTAAAAGTTAGGCTACTATAGAGAGGATCCAACAAGGTACAGTATATCAGAGCTGGAACCAACAGATGTACGCTTAGCACTACTCCTTTTGGAAAAAGCAAGCTTATGTAATTCTTAGCTGCAAAATCTTGGAAGGCTTCCTTAATTTTCTGGCTTGTAAGACGACCCTTTGTATTAGTGTAGTTGATCTGAGCCAGCTCACAAGCTCATTTGACTTGGGAAGTAAGTGAGCCAAGTTTGAACATGATTTTTGTCTTAAAGAATGAAAGAGTTAAGCTCGACTTGGCTCGCTCGAATAAGCTTCGGAAACCTGGCTTGCATCGGTTCATTAGCTGCTCAACTCGTGAAGTATGAATTGTGGAGCCTCATCAAGTCAAACATGAACTCATCTAAATGTTAATACCTCACGCTTGAAACATCAAAACTCAGCCTAATCTAATTCTCAAAGAATCCTTACTTAGAAACTCAAACGGAACTATCACAGAGTAATCGTGGAAAGACCCGCAAGTGAAGCCAGCCGCCTCTCCAGGATCCATAACCTTCGATCGCTAATGCCAAATTTTGATTTGCCCCTATTCTTTCGGATGTAGAAGTAGTTCTGGAAGATTGCCGAGTTGGCGGTGTCCTGATGTTTTGGGCTATTACAATTTATGTCCCAAATTTGAGATTTTTATTAAGTTTGTTTATTTGCTATTTATTTGCTGCAAGTACTTTTGTTCATTAGCTTTAGGCTGCATAAGATCTTTTACTTTCAGTTGTAACAGACTTTTTCCCGTTCAGTAATATAACATTCAGAAGTTTTTCTTATTTTCTCCAGTGTTGTTCTTTATTTAACTAGTGGATTCTAGGGTTCGTCTACCAGAACCATATCTATTTCTTTTCTAAATTGCCTCCGTAGGATGGCACAAAACAATTAAAATTAGTAAAAGTGGAATCGACTTTTACTCGTTTTCCAAACTCAGAGAATCACCAATATTTGAACATTTTTTTCAGCAAGAGAAGCTGAAAAATCACAAAGAACGTGGCTAGGTCACGCGATGCCAACACGGAAAACCCTCGTATACAATATTTTAAATTCTAAGAGCTCATCCTATCTTCCACAAAGAGCTGACTTCTAACATAAAAAATTTCCACAACAATTTTTTGTAAGAACAAACAAATTAAAGTACTTACTGTACTTTCAGGAGCTTGGAGGACCAAAAGAACAGAAGACTATTACTCCGTAATATATTATGCATGAACTAGAGAATAGCAGATATATTTGATTCAAAATTAATGCAACTTGCTAACAGCTACTCACGTCTTAGTTTTGGCTCTCAAAGAGCATACTCAACCGGGACTTCAGCATTACTTTTTTCATTTATTTCGGGAAAAATTCTTTCCTCATTGACATACCTATAAATACTCTTCTCGGATCATAATGTTGTTCACTGAATAAATTGAGTTAAACCTCCTACAGCTTGAACAAGCACAATGAGTTCCAGCAGCCATAATTTCCATGTCGTTGCATTGCTCTCTTACCTGATTTTATTTCTTTCGGTGCCTGCATTGGCCTATCCCCCACTAAGGGTTGATTTCTACGAATACTCTTGTCCTTCCGCCGAGGCCATTGTGCAGAAGGCTGTAAACAAGGCAGTGTCTCGCAATCCAGGAATAGCTGCTGGCCTCATAAGGATGCATTTCCATGACTGCTTTGTCCGCGTATGTTCTAATGTTTCATTCTCAATCTCTAATTGTCCAATTATAATAATAATTTCAATAATTAATTTTAAAATGTGGCACAAGTATCTCTTATTGCTGTTTCTGATTATTGTATGTTCTTAATTCAGGGCTGTGATGCTTCAGTGCTCTTAGACTCAAGACCAGGAGTTCAATCAGAAAAAGATCATCCCGCCAATAAAGGAAGCTTACGAGGTTTTGAGGTTATCGATAGTGCCAAAGCTGAACTCGAGGCTACATGCCCAGGAACTGTCTCTTGTGCAGACATTCTTGCTTTTGCAGCTCGTGATAGCTCCTACAAAGTAGGAAATATAAACTACCAAGTCCCAGCTGGGCGCCGCGATGGTCGTGTCTCTCTCTTCAATGATATTGCCGGAAATCTACCTCCTCCATCTTTCAATGCTAATCAACTTCAGGCCATCTTTGCCAAGAAAGGGTTGTCCCTCGATGAGATGGTCACGCTCTCCGGTGCTCATTCAATTGGGGTCGCGCATTGCTCTTCGTTTTCAAACAGACTCAATCCTCAGGATCCTACTTTGGACCCAACTTACGCAGCCTTCTTGACAACTATTTGTACCCTGCCATCCATTACTAATGCCACCGGATCAAACCCTACAGTACCTTTAGATGTTCTAACAGCTAACCGTTTGGACAACAAATATTATGTGAATCTGAAGGAGCACCGTGGACTGTTGACCTCCGATCAAGCATTGCTCAGCAGTGCCTCAACCGCCAAGATAGTGACGTACAATGCTAAATATGGTTCGGCTTGGGCTGCCAAATTTGCGGCTGCGATGGTCCATATGGGTAACATCGAAGTTCTCAGAGGTCTGCAGGGTGAGATTCGGAGGAACTGCCACATCGTGAACTGAGATATCAATCGTTGCAGCTGCAGCATTTCATTTTCTTGTTTTCAGTTTGTTTGATTTGTTGTTTGCAGATTTGAGTTTTTCTCGGTATGTTTTCGTATGAGTTACGATCACAAATGATGCATTATTCTTTGTCACAAAATTAATCGATATTTAAGCAGTTTGAATATTTTACAAGTTCTTTTTGGGTTCTTGACTTGTCTCTTTCCCGGGAAATTCTCTTATATGGGTTTTGGATATATATATATATATATATATATTTTTGGAAACTTATTCACTTGGATTCCATTTTGGAGAACTGAAGTAAAGCAATGAAGCATCACAACCAAGAAGCAAACCCAGAGGTCCAACCAGGAAGCAAATGAGTGTGAGTGAAGGTAGTCGGTCCAAGATTGAAGTAGCAGAAGCTAAATGTATTACCTAAAAAGCTTAGGCTCGTTGAGACAGCCCTTACAAATATGAATGATCATGCAACACTTCGGGTAGGATCCCCTGAGTCGCACATGGATAGACAAAGCAAACTATATGCCAACTTGTGCACCGACAATATTGGGCAATTATATTTAAATGAATGTAGCGTGACATGTAGTGTAAAAAGCTACTACCTATGCTTCAATTGAAAAGGTACACTATGACATTTTTTAGTCAAACTGACCAACTTTAGAGCATTTATCATATTTTCATTTATTAGAGAAAATAAAATTATGTTAAGAATGTAATATCTATATTTGTTCATTTTATATATTTGTCCATGTGGGCCTAGTATAAATAGAAAGGTTTACCATGTAATACTGACTTAGAATTCATCATTAATAAATATATTTTCTCTCTCTTCCTCCCTCTCTTTCAAGCAATAACCGTCCCCTAGCTTCTTCAGTTTACAACATCCGGCCACCCCTCCGGTGGTGGTCCGGCAACCTAAACTCCAACACTAAAATTAACAAACTATAGCCCTTACTTCAAGTGTTTATAATTTTTGAAAAATATCATTAGATCCTCGTCCAATATTGATCCAAATTGGTCAAACTGACCAAAACAGTTCAAAATTTACTCTTCAATCAAGACGGAAAGGAGTAAATTATTAGATAGAGATTCAAGAATATATATATATCATGGAACAGTCATGTTTAGCACTATTACAATAGTTGAAGCAATCAGGCTTTAACTGCCAAATTTTGGGGTTCAAGGCTTCCAAGTTTTGCTTATACTAGCACCTTCTGTAGAAGTGTGACTGATTTATCCAATTCACGAGCTTAAAGCTCGACCAGTGAAGTGAATGTGTCAACTTAAATATGATTTTATGCCAAATGAAGCAATAAGTTGAGCTCAACTCAAATAACCTTCGTAAACTTGGCTAGAATTTTTTTTTTTTTAACACATAGGCTTGAGCTCGGCTCATTTGCCAACTCATGAGATTAACACACTAAGCTGGAATATGAGTTGATCAGCTTGATTGAGACAAGCACAAACTCATCTGAAATGCTAATGCCTGAAACATCAACTTGGCCTGGCTAATTCTGAAACTCAAGCTTCTAAAGAAAAGTTTTTTGTCTTTAAAATTTATCATACGCGTTAAAATGGATGGATATGGAACCTCTCACTTCAATTCGAGCCTCCCGTTGATCTTCCTCCAGTTGAGGCCTATGGGAGTAACGGCATATTAATGAGCATCTAATAGTTTTGATAAACGTTGTTAGTCAAATATGTACATGTAGTAGTCCAATATTTACATCTCATATATACAAAGAGCTACAGGGGTCCTTAAAAGAAGCAATACTGTTGGATTAGGCTCATTAATATGTTGTCACGTACACAGCCTCAACCGGAGGATCAACTGGATGCCTGCTGAAACTATTTAACCACTTGCTATCATAGAGTAGTTACGGAAAGACAACAAATGAAACCAGTTGCTTTTCCATGATCTCAAAATTGTGCTGAAAACTTTGATAATCTAAAGATAGGTAGCACAAGTACAGGTTCAGCTCATAACTCTTCAGTCAACCCCTCATCATCTGTCCATCAAACAGCAGACCATCAATCAGCTGCTGATACTCCAACTCTTCTAGCCAATTCTCAAAGAAATCAGTCAGTTGAACCTTCTTCGGCCATTCCACTCCAAATAACCTTGTTTGATAATCAACCTACTAATATTCCTCCTGCTGAACCTACTCCTGACCCTCCACACCAATCCTCCAATACTTCAGCTGTTTTGCCTCAAGAAATTAGAGAGGCCAGACACCATCCAATTGAGAATATTATTGGTGATCCTTTTGTTGGAGTCAAAACCAGAACCAGCTCAAGAAACGAGTGCCTCTACTCAACAGCCTTCGTCTCAACGACTGAGCCAAAGAAGATTGATGAAGCTCTTAAAGATCCAAACTAGGTGGAAGCAATGCAAGAGGAGCTGAATCAGTTTGAGCGTTGTCAAGTATGGAGCATAACTCCTAGAACCACTAGCTAATCAACAGGTTATTGGAACCAAATGGGTATTTAGGAACAAGATGGATGAAAAAGGAAACGTCACTAGGAACAAAGCTAGATTGGTGGCTCAAGGCTATAATCAGGAGGAGGGAATTGATTTTGATGAAACATTTACCCCTGTTGCAAGACTTGAAGCCACCAGACTCTTCTTGGCTTATGCATCTTTCAGGGACTT
The DNA here is from genome assembly GCA_016624345.1 of Platycodon grandiflorus. NCBI lineage: Eukaryota > Viridiplantae > Streptophyta > Magnoliopsida > Asterales > Campanulaceae > Platycodon > Platycodon grandiflorus. The sequence continues at coordinate 16,118,246 of CM028365.1, read as the reverse complement.
CGAGGTCTACCAAATGGATGTTAAAAATGCATTCTTAAACGGTGATCTACAAGAGCAAGTATACGTAGAGCAACCCCCAGGTTTTCATGACCATTCACACAGGAATCACGTGTACAAATTAAAGAAAGCACTCTACGGCCTCAAACAAGCACCAAGAGCTTGGTATGAAACCTTATCCAAATTCCTTATCGAAAAAGGATTTGAAAGAGGTAAAATTGATACAACTCTCTTCATAATGAAACATAAAGGTAACTCATTAATAGTTCAAATTTATGTTGATGATATTATTTTTGGATCTACTAATGATATCTTATGCAAGAGATTTAAGAAACTAATGAAGAGTAAGTTCGAGATGAGTATGATGGGAGAGCTAACATACTTTCTAGGCTTACAAATCAAGCAAACTTCTGAAGGTGTCTTCATTAGTCAAACCAAGTATACCAAGGAGCTGATCAAAAAGTTCAAACTTCAAGATGTTAAACCATATGATACTCCTATGGCCACTACTTGTCATTTGGATAAAGATGAGAAAGGTAAATAAGTCGACATGACTGGATATAGAGGTATGATTGGTTCATTGTTATATCTAACTGCCTCTGGAACAGATATTATGTTTGATGTGTTTCCTGTGCTCGTTTCCAAGTAAATCCCAAGGAGTCACATCAGACAATAGTCAAAAGAATAATTTGATACCTCATCAGCACGTACGGAAAAGCTTGGTATCTGGAATCCCAAAGATCTTTCTTTAATTTAATTGGATACTCAGATGTTGACTTTACAGCTTGTAAAGTAGATAGGAAGAGTACCAGCGGTACTTGTCAGTTCCTAGGTAATAGGCTAATCTCATGGGCTAGCAAGAAGCAAGCCTCAGTCTCAACCTCTACAACTGAAGCTGAATATATTGCTGTTGGAAGTTGCTGTGATCAAATACTTTGGATGAAATATCGATTGATTATGAGCTCAAGAGATGAAAAAATGTTCAATATTCTGTGACAACACATAACCTATATCTATATCTCAGAACCCTGTCATACATTCCAAGACCAAACATATTGACATAAGGTATCATTTCTTAAAAGATCATGTGGAGGAAGGTAACATTCAACTTGAATATATATCTACTGATTCACAATTAGCTGATATATTTACAAAAGCCTTAGACTCAACAAGATTTTCCTTTCTTAGAGGTGAATTAGGAATGCTTATCTTATAAGTGACAGGTATTTCTAACAAGTTTGGTTGTTTTGAAGTATTTCAGTTAATTTTTAAGCTGAATATTGCACCATGTGTCAAACTCATGCAAAATTCAGACTCTCTCTAAATCAGTCAAATGGTAGTGACTGATTTTATCAACTGGATTCTGTCGCCAGCACATCATAAAATTTTTTCAAGCGGCTTAAAATTCAGTCACAAGCGCTATACTCATTCAGTCAAACTCCACTCCGACTAACCTCCTAAATACTCGGTCACTCAAATCCAACTGAACACAAAATTCAGTTTCACATTTTTAACCACTAATCAGTCACCTACTGTCATTCTTTTCTACATTAAATTCAAAAACCCTTATTTCTCTATCCTTCTCCTACAAGACTGTGCCAAGTGTATACGAAAAGCCTACCACACCTAAAAGATACTGACATCGATGGGATGTTCAGCTGCCCACGACACCACCTTCTTAAGCAACACTAAAATCGGCCCACATTCCCATTTAATTAGGGTACACTCCGTTAGTCCTTTTATACTTCTTATCCAAACTCCATATAAATTCATACCCTTAACCCCTTACCTCTTTACGCTCTCAAATCTCCAAAAACCCTCAATTCTTCTTCCTTCATATTTTCCTTCTGTTAGGCATTCTTATCTTCTTCTCTCTTCTACAATGGCGGATCAACTTCCAGGTTGTCTTATTGACCTTCCATTTTTTTAGGCCTCCCCCATTGGCCAAGATCTTGTTGCCATGTGCATCTCTTCAATACTTTTACCCATACTATCCTTCCCTATCGTTCACTAGTAAGAGATTTCTTCAACATCATGACTCCTACACCAAATACCCTTCACTCTCTAACTGGCATGATTAGAAATGTCCAAGTTGTAATGGATTCCAGCACTTTGGGAGGAGTTTTCCCAAACTTAAGTGCTAAGGGAAGTGTCGAAGTTCCTGAGCAGATCTGGAAAGACGGGTGGACTAGTATGTGAGGTGATGTAGCGATGGACACGGCCTTCTATATGAACAAATACAAGTTCAGGTCTATTCATTATGCTCTGTCCACTCTCCTAGACAAGTGCCTCATTATCAAATCTAGAGGCCACGACAAATTAACAAAGATTCAATGGCATCTGATGGCTGCCATGATAGAAGGACATGAAATGAACTGGGCCGATGTATTGGTGGATTGTATCATTGAAAACATTACCAAATTCCACAACAATTTACAGAGGGGCAACCCTACAAAACACACTCACCACCTCATTATTTTGCAATTATTAAAGTATATTCCTCAATTGGCTCAACTGATAAAGGACCAGGATGGAATCCCTGCTATTCTAAAAAAATTTAGCAACGGGGCTATTCTAAGTGCCATCACCTCCAGCAGATTTGGCCAGGTTCAGTCTGATGTTCAGCAAGCTCAAAAGTGTACAAGAAGTTAGCCAACAGCTACCTGTGTTCAGCCAGCTGAAAAAGTTCAACTTGTCAGGAGGAGTACAAGGAGGATTGTTGATGCTAGTACTCGAACCAGATCAGGTGCTCCCACGGAAGCAACGGTCAGACACCCATCTCTAAATCCTCAAACATTTATACCATTCAATTCAAGTTCTTCTCTTACCCCTTCAGCACCTTCTCCTCCTCCTCCTTCTCTATCAGCTGATGATCCTATTCCTCAGCTGATGAAGGTCTTTTGAGTAAAGGCTTTCGCTTGGCTTCTCGATGTGCTTGCTGCCTTAACCACATTGAGACTTTCGAACACGTGTTCATTAGTTGTAGCACTGCTCATGATGTTTGGGCTGTCTTTCACTCTTCTCATGGCCTTCGGTTGAATGGTTCATCTATCAATTAGCGCTGTTTCACCTGGTGGCATAGCAAAGATTCTCCCATTCGTATTCTCCTTCCTTCCCTGCTGCTTTGGAATTTATGGAAGAACCGAAATGGTGCCTTATATGACAATTCTCGTAAGAATGCCTCTTCTATTATCTCTTTGATCCAAAATGATCTCTCATGCATTCTATTGGTTGCTAACTATGGTATGGTGGGATCTTTATCTAACCTTTCTCCTATTTATGGTAAGCCTCGCAAGATCTTGGTTAAGGCTGTCAAATGGATTACCCCTATGCCGGGGCTTATGAAGCTCAATTCGGATGGGGCTTGTAAAGGAAACCCTGGTATTAGTGGAGGTGGTGGTCTGATTCGTAACTCTTCAGGTGGCCTTATCCATGCCTATGCCAATTTTTTTATTAGTACTAATAATATTATTGAGGTGCGTTCTTTGTTCATTGGTGTTAGTTGGCTTTTCGCGAATGGTTACCGTAGTGCAATTGTTGAGATGGATTCAAAAATCATATTTGATTGTCTCACTAAAGGTTATTCTCCCCCTTGGGAATGTTTGTATTACATTTGCACTATTCTCGCTATGCATATGGATTGCCAATTTATTTTTTCTCTTTGTTTTCGTAAGGCCAATTCTGTTGCAGATGGCTTGTCTAATCTTGCTTGCTCCTCTTCTTTGGACTCCACGTTCTCCTTGGCCCGAGATCTTCCGCAAGTCAGTCGTAGTAATTTAATTCTTGATGCTTCTGGAACTGCTCGTATTTGTATTTCATAGTTCTTTCATTCTCTTTGCTTTGTATTTCCTTTTCGAGGTAAGGCTCCTCCGTCCTTCCATTTATAAGGGCAAGGTGGTTGTCCCCCTCAAGTTTGTTTATTTTAATTTTCTTAATAAAATCTAGCAGGGTATCGTCCCTGTTTTCTAAAAAAAAAAAAAAAATCAGAAATCTAACTTTTCACTTCCGTTATAACAACAACCACTCTAACTCTTGTCCTCCTCCTCCAAACTGGGTTTTTCCTATTGATCATCTTCCTTTTTTTATTCAAGCTTTTCTCAGCTTTCACGAAGAGCTGAAAGAGCAAACAGAAAGTCCTCCTCTCTCCAAATACCTAAGAACTGATTCTGACTTCTGACAAAAAAGGCATGTTCCCTATCCTACCATTTACAATCATACTAGGAGAGACATCTAGCTAAATTTTGGAAAATAATTTAAACCCCTAGGTTTAGAGTGGAACCAAATCTACTGTGCCTGCGATAGATTCCTACAGGATGAAATGGTCTTCAGCTTCTAGACCATGTTTAGCAGCTACGTTAAACTTCCAAAACTCTCAATCCATGACCCTTACCTAGTTGGATGTGAGGCCAGACCCGAAGATGATGAAGTGAATCAAGAATGGGTGCCTATAGAGATGACTGATGAATTGATACGGGTAAGAGATGCTGCCCTGGATCAAACAGGGAAGAAAATCAACTTAGCCAAAAGGGAGTATGGCTTTCTTGCTGTGAGGAGAAGAGATCAAAGGGAAGGTGAAACTCTTGCATCAGCCACCGCTGTACTTCAGTAAGCTGCAGATGCTGAACAAGTTAAATCTCCTGCTGACGATCAACCCTCTTTAGAACATGTAGAAGTTGAGGCACAATTTGAAACTTTATCAAGAGCTGATTCTGTGAATGATGCCATCAATCGAGTATTTACTGACTAGGACTAGATAATGATGATGAAGATGTAGGTACTGAGACTTCAACTAAACCCCCTTTTGCTATTGAGAAGGAGCTTCACTCTCCTGAAGGGGTTGCTGTTGATGTGAATGAAGATGACAGTGAGGATAACATCATTAATAAAACGGATATGGATGCTGATCCCATTTCTCAAACTTACTCTCCAACTCGTCTCTTTGTCACCTTTGATCCTGTAATTATATCTCTCCCTTCGATACAGCCTTCCCAATCACCATCCCATCAACCAGCTAACATCTCAACCTTTCAGCCGACTAATACTTCATTCTAATTTACCGAACCAATTCTTCCCCAAATTTTATTCTGTTCCATCTTATCCTCAACTGCTCCAGTGCCATCAGAGGTGACTACAAAATTTATTGGAAAATTCGAAGTAGCTCCTCTCCCTCCCATTATTCTAAAATGACAAAGGAAAGATGCTCTTGTTACTGAGATCCTTCGTAACCCTGATAAAAGGCAAAACAAGAAAATCACATTTGAGATTGAGGAAGAATCTGAAGAAACCTCTATTGTTGCCGACAAGAATGCACCATCTTCTGCAGATAATGAATTCAACGTCTGTAGACACCCAAAATTCGTACCCATCATTATACGAATTGTCCTATAAATAATTGTTTATTTATAAATGGACTAACACTTGTTTCTATGATTATTTCAGGAAACAAAATATTCAACAGGATTAAAGACGTCCAACAAACACAACAACTTCAGTTAGATCAACATTAAGGGTCAAATCTGAAGATACAAAGCTTACAGGGTGCAAAACATAAAAGAAGATGATTCCAAAGTTGAAAAGCAAAAGGAACAACTTCAAGGTACAAAGATTAAATAAAATTGACGGGGGACCCGAAGCATAAAGAATGAAAGATGAAGATTCTAAGTGTAAATTCAGGCTTTTGGTGCGCTGATACACCAAAACACGATTTGGTGCACATGCATCATGCCAGGTACGTCACGCACCAAACCAGCATTTTGCCTCATAAGTCAAGCCGCCGGCTGCTGAAGACTTTGAAGGCACAAACGAAGCTTCGTGCCTTGCTTGGCCCCGAGAGTATCGTCAAAATATCTCTCCCTCCTTCACCTATATAGAGACTCTCAGCTCTCTCTCTCAACACACCATCATCAGCTCTCAGCTCTCTCTTCCTCACCCTCTCTCTCTCTCTCACGGTAAAAAGAAAGAAAAGAAAAGAAAAGAAAAGAAAGAAAAAAGGGAGTTATTAGACTCTCTCCCTTTCACTCACATACACACACAAACATATACACACAAACACACAGTGTTCTTCGAACACACCCAATATCAAAACGTAAGTCTTCATTTCCTCATATCAGTAGCAGTGGAAGCACAACGGTCAGGCCACAAGCTAGCTTGACCCACAATATAACACAACGGCCTAGAACTTGGCCCGAAATCTGTAAAACGACAAAAGGTAAAATCCTTCCGTTCGATATTTTATGTACCCATTTTAATATGTAAATAAATACATTTAAATTGTAAATGTGTATATATTTATTTCGTTACATTTGATATGTAAATACATATATCATATTCATTAAATTCAAATATCAAAATATCTGTTTTTATTTATATAGTTGATATTATATGTGTATCTCTATATATATACATATGTAATATATATATATATATATATATATAAATATATATACTTTAAACTAAAATTTCAATTCATTTTAGTTATTTCCATTAAATATAAGTATATATTATGTTTATTTTGTAATAAATAAAACATGTATATACTTTATAACATAAACGGAGATATAAATCTCCGTGATACGTTTTCTTCAGTCACATAGTATAATAAACCCGAAACATTTAAACTCGAGCATGTAATCATAAGAGACCGAAAGGGCGAGTTGGGTGCGTAAAACCTTCCCAACTCGTAACTTAGCCTCCGAACCCACAATCTCAGTTTTTCTCTCGTTTTTTATATAAATGAGGGTGGCGACTCTGTTTTCAATATAAATGTGTTGTACGCATTTATTACATTCATGTTAAATATTATTTGTTTAATTTGTTACGTGTATATACTGCTCATACTAACGCTTGCATGTACAAATATATTCATTTGTTCGGGCAATGTCGCCAAAATTTATTATAATACTTATTTATTTATTTTATTTATTTATTCATTCTTTGTACTCATGGAGCTTAAATCCCACCTTTTGTTGCTTTCCTTGATTGCTAACAAAAAAAAAGGGGAAAAGAAAAGGGACACATTCTTTGCGATCCATTGAACATTTTCAAACAAAAAAAGAAAAATCATTAGCTTTTATAGAGTTGAACTACGGTGACCTGAGCCTCGTTTTAAGGGACGTAGGCAGCCTTCGAGTGCGGTTATGTTTTCAAGAAAATTGAAAAAAAAAAGGTTCAAAAATCTTTACAGTTTTCATTCTCTTTTAATGTGGGCAGTGTTCTAAAACGCGCCCTAGGCGGCCGCCTAGGCGCCGTCTAGGCGTTAGGCGCCAGCTCTCCGCCGCGATTAACGACAAATCGGACAAAAAAATTGCCGGAAAAGAAATCGCCGACTAGTCGCCCTAGTCGGCCGAGTAGTCGCCTATGTCTCTAATCGCCGACCAGTGTTCATTTGGAGCAGATTCGTAAAAGAGAGACGAAGAAATTGGGTTAAAGAATCACCGCCGGTGAGAGAGAAGGAAAACGCCGGAGAAGAGGAGAAAGAGAGAGGAGAGTGAGAGAGAAAGAGAGAGAGAGAGAGAGAGAGAGAGAGTGAGGGAGTGAGATTACCGTGGGAAAGAAAAATCGGAGAGATCCCGTCCCCCGTCGTCGTGTGTCGTCCGATTGTGTGAGCAGTGAGGATTGTAGAGTGTGTGATGAAAATTGAAAAGTGAGGAAGCGGAGTGGGGGTGGCGTGTGTGTGTGTGATGTCAGGACTCTGGACTCAGGAGAAGGTGGGAAAAGGGGATGGGGTTTGACTTGGTTTTCAAATTATGAAAATGGAGAATTAAATGGGGGGTGGGGCCGGTTCACGTGATGGTGTTGGTGTCTTCTTCTTTCTTTTTTTTTTCTTTTTTTTTCCTTTGAGGGAGTACTATTTAAAATCCCATTTTTTAAATATACACCTTCAATTGTTACAAAATATCGTTATAAAATTTGACATATTTACTCTTATTTGTTATTACAAAAATGAAGTGTTTTAAAATGCGTCCTAGGCAGCAGATTTGGTCATATTTAGTTATTTATTATTTTGATGTAATTATTAATTTTAGTTTATTTTGTTATTATACCTCAATTTCTAGGCCCCGCCTAGGCCCCGACTAAATCCCGACTAGGCCCCTAGGCGCTAGGCCCTGCCCTGCCGCCTAGCGCCCGCCTAGCGATTTTTAGAACACTGAATGTGGGTAATCTTTACGACTTTAAATTTTTTCATTCATTTATTGGTTTGTACTTTTCTTGGGGCTCCAAACCCTCGAGTTGTGGTTATGTTTCTTTTCCTACAATTTCAACTGCTAACAAACATCAACTCACATCACATGAATCAGAAAAAATGGACAGTAATTGTTTTCATTTCTGTATATATCTGTCTCACCTTTCATTTACATATCATTGTAAAAAGAGTCTCTTAGATACTGTGCACACACGCGCACTCATTTATTCCGAATTGTTACCAAGTTTCAAACCCTGGTATAGCCATGTTGGAGTGAAACTGGGTAGGTCATGAGCCCAACATTCCTTCAGCCGACACTATCCCTTTCCGCGCAATTACTAATCGTCCCCCAGGAAGTAAGCCATCCTAGCCTTGCATAGCCACACATAATTCATGTAGATTTCTAGGACACTTCAAAGACCGATTGGTTCTTATCGTCACAAACATACTTTGTCAATCCTGTGCATAAAGACAAAAAGAAATCAAATCAAAAAAATCGTCGACCAACAAAAGAGTTTGTTTGATCACAGCAAAGAAAAAAGATGTTGAGAAATAAACACCAAAAATCAAAAAAGAGTCATACTCTCTCCAAAAGAGAATCATCGTGATCAAAAGGTCAACAAAAAAGAATCCTTATGCACAGGATTAACAAAGAAGTCCATGCCATATGCCTAGATAATTCGAATAGTGGATCCTGAAGAGGATATAGGCCCTTCGTCTGAGATCTGTCCAATCTTAGGGAGTCGAAATACAGGTGGAAAACAAAGGTCCTATATTTTGGCGAGAGAATCCACTGTTCCAGGAACTGTTCACAAGTCAAAACAAAGCGTTGTCGCTTGTCCAACCATCTTAGGGTGAGTCGTGTCTTAAAATGAAAAGAGAAACAAAAAATTGTGTTATACCCAAAAACACTTCCAGAACCTAACTCCTACCCATACCCAAACATTTCAGAAACCTGACCTTGAATTGGAATAGGACTAGCACTGGGAGGTTGACAAGAGTTTTAAGTTTGAATTTAGAGTCAAATACAGAAAGTTTGTGTTTGAAACAGATGGCCGATCAGGAAGGGAATACTTCTGCAGGACATGACACAGGGACTCCAGGATACACTCCAACCCCAGCAATGCAACAGTAGATAGATCAGAACATGGAAGCCATGATCACTAGGTTTTCGGCCCTTATTCAAAGTCAAGGAGCTAGCCATAGGACTGCACCTGTCTCCACAGGACCTGTCAACCCATCACCTTCAAGTATGAATGCAAGTCTGCCCAATCCAAACACATACCCCACCTACCTACATACCCACATCCCTACTCTCCATATCCATATTTTCTTTATCTAAATACTTTCCCGTCTTACCCAATCACATTCCCTTCTCAGCCAAATGCCAATCCATCAAACCCAAACATACATCATCAGTCTCAGACTACCACTATTCTAATCCCAAACACCTTTCCTTATCCAAATACCAATACCTCATCTCTATATACCAACATCCCCTTTTTAAACCCAAATGCATTCCCTTTTCACATGACAAATCCAATCCAAGGTAGTTTACACTTGAATCCAACCAGTCATATCCCGCAGGATCCAGCTGGGCCTGTCTACCCATTTACTGTTTATGCACCTCATACTGGAGTAATAAACATTGTCCGTCCTTACAATGCTCCTCAAGTAGGATAGCCTCCTACAGCAGCAGTTTATATCACTGATACAGGGGCTGCAAAGAAGAAGGACACACTTTGATTAGTGATACATTGATGCAAAAATGATTAAATCAAATAATGATGATTTAAAAATGTCCAATAACAAAATGCATTACCTTCATGTCCTAATATACGTCTGCGCATGTAGATAATGTCATCGGACAAATACGATAAACACGACTGCCATACAAACTTAGGTCGAGACAAAGATCCTGACATCAACAATGTTGCAAAAAGACTTCTCAAAGAATAGGCAGAGCCCCAGTGGCTAACTTCAGTAATGCCGTCTATATACTCCTTGTCATCATCCAGCAAACCTAGAGCATAGCAAGCATCCCTGAAAGAGTTATATTGAACATCGTCGACACATCTGATGTCCTCGAAGCAAGTTGGTCCCCGCACTACATTCAACAAAGTTCTCAAGTAATACAGTTCTCCTTGCCCAGGTGCAACATAAAAAATGCGACCTATAGAGAAACCCTGCTTTCTAGGTTTCCACTCCTTTTTGTCAAAATGCCAAACAAATTTTTGGGGAAATTCTGTATACGTCAATTTCTTAGCCTCATTGTATATATTGTTTGCATCCATCCACGCTGTAAACATACTGTGTCTGGTTGTAGGACGATTAACAACTTCATCAATTTGATCGTTATCTGAAAATAATATGTTCTGCTCATCAGGGAGATGGAAAGATAGTCGTTCAACTAAAGGGTCCCTGTAGTGGATATCATAACCCAACAATCTCCAAGCAGCCTCACAAGGTGATATATATCTACAATCTAAGTAATTCTTTATCTCATCAACTGTATCTTTGGTTGCATCATGACCAACGCTTTGATAAAACCTTGCAGTCACCCTATCATGACCTTTGTTCACATACTTGAAAAGATATTTAATTGATCGGGATTGATTACACCATTCAACATTGATGTGAGCACCATATTTCATAAGAAGATAACGATTATGAGGAACAACATATCTGTTGTCAAGATCTGTACCCTTTATGTTAACACTTCGTCTGTTGTCATGACGCATGTAAACAGGATATCCATCTTCATCAACAATTGTGATCTCAGAAAATTTCTTTGGAAAATACTTTGTGCAACGACAATCAGACATGCATGGAGAGTTGCGTATCGATCTACCACAAGGACCATGTATCATCAAATCCTTAACAGCAGCATAGTAATTCGGATCAGTGGACTCATCAAAAATTTCAGCAGAAATTATTCTGTTAATGTGATTTGATGTAGGGTCGTTTCCATCTTTTTTTCAACCAAAGCAATATATGTGCATGAGGTAGACCACGCATTTGAAACTCAATTGTGTACATGGCTGGACAAAAATAGATCAATGATTAAATTATATTTCACTAAATCAAATTATTAAATTTGGAGTAATATTTGAAAATTTATGTATAAGAGTGCAGATAGTAATCATTGAATCAATATTTACCTGCTCGTACTGGTCCAAAAATCTCGTTTTGTCGAAGATCTTTCATAAGTAGATCTAGTTTCATTTTAAACACTCTGCACATTACATCAGGTCTATCCACTGCCCTTAACCCTCTTTTTTGAAGAAAGCGAACAACCTCAGGCCACTTTGGGTTAGAAGTAAACGTAATTAACAAATTAGGATATCCAATCCACCTGCATATGGCCATTGCATCTTGATAGTTTTGGATCATATATCGTGCACCTCCAATGTAGCTAGATGGTAGACAAACTCTTTTCCCACGAGAAGAAGGATTCGTTTCACCCTGCAAAAGTGCCTCAGCCAAGCCTCGATACATTTCACATCTCAATTCTTTTTGGTGAGTTCTTATATAATTCAAGCGTGCAGTTTCGACCATTGTGTATGCGTCAACCAAGAATTGTTGAAAGAGCCTTTTTGAGAAAAGGATATTTGTTGTTTCCGTATCTCTCTCTTGTATTCGGTATGCAAAAAATTCTCTCATACTCAATTTATATCGACCACGATATGATTTAGAATTTGAATCCCTTAGGAAAATATCTTCCCTATACCCATCTTGTCCGTACAAAAAAAGCAATGGGTACTGCAACCCCAAGTATGAAGGATGTAGTTCAGTGATTCGTTGCAAAAGACCAGTACGGGTCTCAACAACAATATCTCTATCACCGGGTACAATTTCAAAATCACCAACCACTAGTAGTGCCACATCATTCTTTTCTGGAAGGTTGTAATTTCTGCCATCTGTTTTCGCTTTCCAATAAGCCTGAGCTTCACATTGTCACATTTATTTTGAAGCATAGAGTCTCGAACCATTCTAAATGACTTCACAAGGATATTATGCTCGTCCAACATAATTTTTAAGTCAGATACAATTTCCTCGTGCAGACTGTTAATACTCGAGTCTTGTTTGAATATTGAAAAACCAAAAAAGTAGTTAAATAATAAAAATAATTAATGAATGCTAAAGAAAATGGAAAAAAATTATTTTATTCAAATTTAATTACCCGATAACACGCATCCTGTTAGATACTTCATGTTCAGTATCATAAATATACAGCTGTGCAAATTTAGGAGATTTTCCTTTGTTGGCAACAAACTTCCAATATAATGATAGTTCTGACCGTATAATTTGAAGACCGGTGGGCTCCCTCCTTTATTAATGCTAGAATCTATTTTCCCTCCCATTGAAGTAAATGAAAACATCGTATTGTATGATCGAATGTTGTCATTAAAAAGCTTACTTTTTTCAGTTTTTCCGTACAACAAATCTTTGAATAACATCGGTGGTTCCGGCATTGGAGGGAGCTGAACTTTCCCCATCATGCAACATAAGGAGAAGTTAGGATTTCGACTTTTGTAATGCTTCTCTTTTCTCTTTTCAAACCAAAAAACAGCATCACAAAATTGACATTTATTAGAAGGATCTCCCAAGTCCATGTATTCTGTTTGTGCCATCAGTTATTTAAACACAAAAATTGAAACTTTAGATTTTAAATTAAAATTTTGTATCAAAGGACATGTTTTAAAGCTGGAAAAAAGACTAAAAATATACAATGTAATAATACAAAATTGAATGTAAAGAAATAAACAAATAAATTTTACCTTGAGCGAAATATGGATTTTTATCTTTAAACATATTTTTGTTCGACATTGCACTAACAGATGGGTTAGGTGAAACTTCTTTGTTGGTAAAATCAACAATTGTTGAAAATCTCTGGCCTGTAAATGAGGAAAATCATGATAAATAATAATAAAAAATAACGTTGATGCAAAAAAGTAAACAAAATAATAGCGTACAAAAAAAGGATAAATATCATTTATACATAACGATAAAGCTTGACTAAGATATACACAAATTTATAATACAAATAAAAAATGTAAGGAAAAAAAAAGTAAACAAACTTTACTTTGAGTAAGAGGCAAGGATTTGTCTAAATGCATTTTATTCTTTGGAATGACGGTAACAAAAGGATCAGAAACATCTTCGTCATTTGTTAAATCAACGATTGGTGAGATACATGAGCCTGTGAATGATGAAAATCGATAGAAACGATTGGTTGTTGTATGTCGTAATGATGTATTAGCTGCAAAAAAAAGTTTATTATTGAAAATATATAAATATAAAAAATAAATTTTACTACAAATATTGTAAAATATCATACCATTTGTGATATCCGATCGTAGAGAAATTGAACTCGAACATAACACACTTGGAACAGAACATCCAACCCCATACTGTTGGGAAGCAGTATTTTCTGCAAAAATAATTATATATGCTAGTTCCATGAAAAAAAAACATCCAAAAAAAAAATCCCAAAATATATGCTCTTGATTGACGAAAATCATTCTTACAAAATAAATTGATAATTTCTACTACAAATTGATTATTTATACTACAAATTAACATTGAAAATCATTCAAGGATCCAGCTCAGGCCTTGGGGCGATGATGGTATAATAACTCATTCCAATGGTGCATTGTCTAATTAAAGGCGTAGTAAGGCCTATTTTGTGTTATCCCAATATATTGGAAAGTCCACTACTAAAAGTATAGACCGGCTACTAAAATTATAGCCCGTTTAAGAGCATCCACAACAAGCACTCTCTATACACCTCTATATCACACTCTAAACACCTCGTTTTCCGCTCAAATTTCACTTTTTTAACACTCTAAAAAAAAACTCACTCCAACAAGCACTCTCTATACAACCCTCTAAAAATTAAATATTTTTCATCTCAACTAACAAATCTAACTACCATTTTATTTTTATTTTATTTTTCTAGCACAATCGGAATGAAATATTTTAAATTTTATATTCTATAAAAATTATAGTACTTATATTTTAATAATTTCAATTTCAATTTCAACAATCTAAAACACATATGTGACAAAACTAATAATTTAGCTACAACCATCATTAAATTTCTTCATTTTTAATAATATATTTAATTCTTTTTAATACATTAGATCCAAAATATTAATAGAAAAGGGAACAAATCTTTCTTTGTGTGTGTGAAAGTGAGGGTCAGGGGAGGAAAGAGAAAAAAAATGGAGAAGGAACAAGCAGGAGACCAAAAAAATATATGTTACTATTTATGTTAAAAGATTCCCTATATTTTGGGGGTAAATTAGTTGGTTTTAGAGATAGGGGTGGAATAGAGTGTCCACTGTAGGAGTCAAGGGTGTAAAAATCTCTAAAAGAAGATTTAGGGGTGGATTGGGGGTGTTGCCTGTGGAGGCTCTAATTTACAAAAATTTTGTGAGTACTTTACTAAAAACTAGAAATGCACCCGTGCGATGCACGGACTATATTGATATAATTTAGATTATATTTATATTTTTATAGATAAAGATTTAACAAATTCATTATATTGCATAGATTATGAGTTTGATATAATAAAATGAAACAAATAATTAAAAGTTAAAGATTAAGAAACAAAATTTAATAATCGAGAATGACATATATAAAAAAATTTATTATAAATTTTGGAATACTTCTTTAAATACAACATTTGTAGTTGAGGATTTACAATCAGTACTACCATCACTATCACATATTAAAACTCGAAGGCCTTTAGAATTGGTAACTCTAGAGAAAGCAACATACAACTGACCATGATTAAACACTGGCTTTTTAAAAGGAGACCTACATTATACAAAGACTGACCTTGACTTTTATTTATAGACATTGCATAAGACACCATCAATGGAAACTGTCTTCGTTGGAATTTAAATGGAAGTCTTGGATCAGAAGGCGTCAGCGACATTCTTGGAATAAGGACTTTATGACCAGAATTGCCCTTAGAAAGAACTTGTCCTTCTAAAACATGATTACCAAGCCTTGTAATAATCAATCTTGTTTCATTACATAATCCAAAAGAATGATCAATATTACGGAGCAACATAACAGGAGTTCCAACCTTCAAATGTAACTCATGATTAGGAATTCCAGATGATTTAATTCCATTTAAGAACTCAGGAGTATGAACATCGTTCAAGAGATCAACATTGCATGGAGAATCTAAGCTCAAATACATTTTTTCCTCTGCATTGTTTACCGAAACCATATATTGATTTATCGAATCAACGACATCAACTGTCGGAGCTAGAATAGCTCTCTCTTCAAAATACGATGAATTGTCACTATTACCTCCAAACCTAGGATATGTACTTTCCACAATTGCAGCAATCAGATCATTGTAGTCCTTAATCAAAAATTTATCAGGAATATCAACGGAAGCACAGCCATCATTTGGTTCTCCAATTTGTCCATCTCCAATCTTTGCAATCCATTCAGAGAAAATTTTCAGTTCTTCACAACTCTCGTTGGACTTCAAATTCTGTAATCTCATATTCTTTGTCAATCTTAATACAGTACAATCCTTCCACAAATAAGATGAATTAATAGTGGCACGAACAATATCTTGCCTAGTTCCCTTTGGAATTACAGGTAGAATCTGTCAAAAATCTCCCCCAAAAACAATTGTCTTGCCTCCGAAAGGAATATTAGCTCTAGATGAACTCACCACTTTCATGATATCCCTCATACTTCGATCCAATGCTTCAAAACAATACCTATGCATCATGGGAGCCTCGTCCCATATAATAAGCTTCGATTTGAGTATAAGCTCTGCAAGAGGACTACCTTGTTTTATGTTGCAAACTGATTCCTCGTTCGGGTTAAAGGGAATCAAAAATCTAGAATGGGCAGTTCTACCACCAGGCAACAATAAAGATGCTATACCACTGGAAGCCACATTTAATACGATCTCTCCCTTTGATCGCAACCCAGCAGATAGAGTTTTCCAAATAAATATTTTCCCGGTTCCACCATAACCATAGACGAAAAAAATCCTTCCAATATCCGAATTAGAAGATTCCATGATAGTCTCATAAACACAACGTTGCTCATCATTCAAATTTGACACAAGCTTTCTGTGCTCTTCTTCCAAATTTCTTCGATCATACCACATTTCATCCTGTATTAATCTATTACTCGAGAACTGAAAAAACTGATTATCTGGAAATGGCATTAATGGGAACTCACGTAGACTCCTACCACGACCTCTTAGTATCTTCTCAACTTCCACAAGCGCATGACTCTTTATTTGAAACTCATTTAATTGCAACCCTAGAATATTTTTAAAAAATAAATACTAAGTACGTAAGAATTAATTGATACATGTTTTGATATAAAACTAATTAATACATACCTTCATATTGAAGAAGATTTCGCTGTTTGAATAGGATGTCATTAGATAAATAAGACCAACATGAATCCCAAACTACTTCAGGCCTACTCATAGAACCAGATGATAATAGCGTGGCAAAAAGAATTCTCATGGACTGAGCTGATGCCCATTGGCTAGCCTCGATGATCCCATCAATGTACTCCTTATCATCACTCAACAATCCTAATGCATAACAAGCATCCCGAAAAGAACGATGTTGCACCCCATCAATTAAACACAAATCCTCGTAGCACGTAGCACCGCGAACTATATTCAGAAGGCATCTCAAGTAGTACAAATCCCCAGAACCTGGAGGAGCATAGAAAATCCGTCCAATCGCAAAACCTTTCTTCCTTGGCTTCCATTCACGTGAATCTGATTTCCAAACAAATTTCATTGGAAATTCAGCATATGTTAATTCTTTTGCTTCAGAATATTTTTTATTTGCTTCCATCCATGCCAAGAACATACTTTGATTAATTGATTCACGATCTACAACGGATTCAATTTTATCAGAATCAGAGAAAACAACATTTTGTTCATTCGGAAGATGAAAAGTTAAACGCTCTACTGGTGGGTCTTTATACTGTATTTCAAATCCAAAAATTCTCCAAGCAGCTTCGCAGGATGAAATATATCTACAGTCATAATACAGATTAGCCTCGTCAGTATTCTTCTCTGAATTATCATCATTTGAGCTCTGATAAAATGTTGTTGTTACGCGATCATGTCCCTTGTTAATGTACTTGAACAAATATTTGATCGCACGAGATTGATTACACCACTCCACATTCAAATGAGCTCCATAAGTAATCAATAAATATCGATTATGAGGCACAACATGTCTATTGTCCAATAAAACTCCATTCTTAAGGATCGTTCTTCCATTATCCCTTCGTTTGTATACTGGATAACCATCTTCATCGACTGCAGTCATTTCAACAAAAATTTTGGAAAATGCTTTGAGCAACGACCATCGACCATGCAAGGAGAATTCCTTCGGTCATTACCACATGGACCATGAATCATAAAATCTCGAACTGCGGCATAGTAAATTGGATCCTCATTTTCATCTGGAATCTCTGAAATGACACGATCAATTGCTTCTGCTGTTGGAGATTTTTCTTTGTTAGAAAGGAATAACAATATGTGAGCATGCGGCAACCCTCTCTTCTGGAACTCTATAGTATAAATTACTGTAAAAAAGAATAACACATATATTAATAATTTATCTATAATCAAATTATTATTTATCTAGATAACATAGATACATACAAATATTGTACCTGATCTGATCTGATCTCTCCGAAAATCATATTTTTGCGGAGGTCTTGAATCAACCCATCAAGTTTAACTTTAAATATTCTACAAACGATATCTGGATGATCTTCAGGCCTTAATCCACGCTCATCAATAAATCTAATAATTTCAGGCCATTTAGGATTACATGTGAATGTAAGGAATAAATTCAGATAACCTACCCATTTATATATAGCCATGGCATCTTGATAATTATGTATCATATATCTAGCTCCTCCAGTGAAAGACGAAGGCAATATGATTCGTTTTCCTTGAGTCGATGCATCATTCTCACCACGCAATAGAGCCTCTTGCAAACCTTTATACAATTCACAACGTAATTGCTTCTGATGCAACCTAATATAAGTCAATCGTGCAGATTCAACCATAGTATAAGCATCGACAACAAATTGTTGAAATAGTCTTCCAGAAAACAAAAGGGTTGTTGGCTCGCAATCCCTTTCATGCAATCTATAGGCAAAAAATTCTCTTATACTAACTTTTTTCCGTCCTCCACCGCCATTTTTGGAATCAGAAAATGGAATATCTTCTCTATATCCATCTTCGCCATACGAAAAAATCAATGGATATTGAAGAGCAAGATAAGCAAGATTCAATTCATTAATACGCTTGAGTTGTCCTGTTTGCGTCTCGAATAAAATATCCCTATCACCCAACATTTCATCAAAATCACCAACCACCAAAGCAGCAACCTCAGATGCAGAAGGAAGATTATATCGTCTTGCATCACCACTTCGCCTACCAATCAATCTTAACTTCACATTTGATCCTCCTTCTTGAACAATTTTATCCTTCGCCATTCGAAAAGATTTCACGAGTACATTATTCGTATCTAACATGATTTTCAATTCTGTAACAATCTCATGATGGAGATCATGACTATTTGCATCTTGCCTACAAAGATAAATCACTTGTACTATTAATAAGTTATGTAGGGAATTGAAAGAAAAAATCCAACTAAATCATATAATATCTAAAACACCTACCTGATAGCAGAAATACGATTTGAAATTTCATTTTCAGTATCGTATATATATAACTGTGCAAACTTAGGAGTTGCACCTACTTTTGGGAGTAGACTACCAATTAAATGATAATTTTGACCCTGGAGTTTGAAAACAGGAGGAGAGCCACCTGTATTAACACGAGTGTCGACCTTGCCACCCATTGAAGTGAAACAAAACATATTGTTATAAGAACGGATGTTTTGGCGGAAGTGTTTACTTTTATCAGTGTCTCCAAACAATAGTTCTTGTAATTGTAAAGGGGGTGGTTTTAGAAAAGGAAGTTGTATTTTTCCTTGATTACAGCATAAACTGTACTTTGGAACACGTGCCTTGTAATGGCGAGATAACCTCTCTGCATACCAAAAGAAAACACCACAGAACCCACATTTGAAAGTTGGATTGCCAATATCCCAAAAACCTAGAAAAAAGATAGAGTCGTAATTCCATATATAATTATTAATTATCCAATATTTGTACTTCTATAAATTTAAACTAATATATTTTTGCAAACAGCAAATAAACTTTACACGTAAAAACGTGTACATACCGACTTTCGTCATGACCGATCATCCTCATTAAGACATGTAACATCATTTTGAACATTTTGTGATAAAAGTTCATTGCTTGGCTGATTGATGTTACCTGGATAATAAAACAATTTAAAAATTATAAATTGTGAAAGAAATAAATAAAATTGAGTTAAAAATTGCATACATGTTAACATATGATTAAATAAATCGTGCACCTAATTTTAAATTAATTAATCATATGGTTTTACATATGAGTCAATCCATTTTTTATTCAATTTGACAATTTTTTCCCTTGTATTGATTTCAACTATTAATCATAAAATTATACATTGGAAACAAAATACGATTATTCACTTAATAAATGATATAAAAAAAATTCCCAAAAATATAAATTAGAAAACACAAATCGGAAACAAAATTTTTACCTTGAGTAAGAGAGGAAGATCTATCCAAATGAATTTTTTTGTTTGACATGGCAGGAACGATAGTATTGCAACCATCTTCATCATTTGTTAAATCAATAATTGTTGAGCTACTTGTGCCCGTGAACAACGAAATTCGATACAAATTATTGTTTCCTGCAATCCATATTGGCGTGTAAGCTGGAAAAATAAAAAATATATATTAATGATAAAATATATGAATAAACCAAAAAACTATATATCAAAAGAATGTCAATATTACCATTTGTGATATTTGAAAGAGGAGGAATCTCTTTTGGATACAATAGACTTTGAATAGAACTTCCAACGTTATACTGCTGCGATGAAATATTTTCTGCAATATACATTTTATATGACATCTGAAATATTCATGAAAATACACGTATTGTAATGATAAAAACGAAATTAAATAGAAACATTAACTGTAACATAATATTTGTAGCCTAACAACATCATATAGGCTATTTTTTAATTTTTTATTATATAAGTATGACATAAGCCCATTATTGAACATGATATTTTGTAACCTCACTACAAAAATTTGGGCCCAGGCCGCTTGATATGAATAAAAGACATAAAAAGGACACATTTACCACTAATCTCCACACGTGTATGGGCTTTTACGTTCAACCCACACTATTTTTGTTGTAACAGAAATATTTTAGATATATAAGGACAATCAATCTTGTAAGCCCATTGTTTATAACTGAGGACGAAATCCATTATAAGGCCAATTTGTTTTATTTATCTAAAAACAGCCCAATATATGAATAAGGCCATGTTCATATGAAAGCCCTTCTTCAGTATGTTCACCTAAATACATAGCCATAAAAATGAAAGCCCATCTTCAGTCTATCTACCTAAATACATTTTATAAGCAATGAAAGCCCATATTCAGTCTATCCACCTAAATACATAGTATAAGAGATGAGTTTGACCCTCATCTCACATTCCGGAACCTACCTCCTTGTCAAACAACCAACACCTCGAAACCCTAATCCCGCAGACACTTCAATTCACGGTCCAACCCTAACTCTAGAGATAGTTTAGGATGGATTCTTCCCGAAAGAGAAATGAATTGGTACTATTTATTGATAACATATACAAATAAAAAAGAAAATCACAATATTTATCAGAAGAATGTAAATATTACCATTTGTGATATTCAATAGAGGAGGAATGCAAGTTGGATACAAAAGATTTTTTACAGAACTTTCAAAGCTATACTGCTGTGACAAAATATTTTCTGCAATATAAATGGACTGTATTGATATAAATCGAATTATATAAAAAAATAAATCTAATATATATATATGTATATCTTTGTATATATATATAGTAATTATTTTGGGAATAAAAAAAAGCCTAACATAATACTTAAAATATCATCAAATTGATTGGGCCTATTTATTATGAAAAGGCCATTTTATATAATAAGGCCCATGTATTTGATCAAACTAAATTTAGCCCATGACGCCCAAGCATGTTTGTATAAATAAGAGAGATGAGCTTTGACTCTCATCTCATCTCTCATTCGGCAGTCACTCTACCCAAAAAAAACAAAAGCCTCGAAACCCTAAGTCCGCCTCTTCCATTCTTCGCCTAACCCTTTCCCTAATCCTGCACCGCATATAGCCCCTTTTCTCATACCAAAGATCTATACTAACATACACTAATCAGAGATCTCGCCGGATCGATGCCATGGAAGCTCAAGAGCCTGCAAGATCTTCGGAAGAAAAAGACAGAGACAGAGGATCCATCCTCACTTTGCGGTAAGAAAGCTGTGAGTAAGCCATCCGAGGTTGTTAGCTGTTTAGATTTTATTGATTTTATTTGTTTTGTTAGTTGTTTTCTTCAAAAATTGACTACATGAACATTCAAATCTATGCTTATGTTTGAAGTTTTACCCTTTTTAAACAAAATTACAGATTTGGTGGTATTTTCTACATGAATGTTCAGATCTATGCTTATATTTGAAGTTTTACCATTTTTTAAACCAAATTACAGATTTGGTGGTATTTATACTTTTTAATAGTCATTCAGTTGGAATTAATGTTCTAAAATAAACGGATACGAATTTTTTTAGAGAAAATAAGCTTTTTCGTCTGTAATCTTAACATTTAATCATGATAATATCATTTTAATTTGATTATTTTGTTCAGATCCGTAATTTAAAATTAATCTTTAAATTTTTGTCGACATATATACCCTATTTTGTTTAAATCACATCTATTTTTCCAGATCTATAATTTTATGTATGGTCTGATTTGGAATTCGATTTTTTATGACATGTCCACATCTGATCAGTTTTCAATTTTTTTATACAAAGATACATGTCCAGATCTGATTATTTTTCAATTTTCAAATTTTTTTATTAAAATTTCAGTTTTATTCTGTTCTGTCTTCTAATTTCCTTAATTCCAGTACGATATGCCTTCTTTTCTTTATGTGATTTTCAGATTCTTAGAAATCCAACTAATTATTTGGTTTCTTTTTCTTCTGTATGTGATTTTTCAGATTATTAGCAATCGAGCTAATAATTTGGGTGACTATATAAATAAGAAAAGCAACTGTAAGTACATGACTGATTATACATGGTTTGCTTATAAAGTTTTCTCATATATGTTTTTGTACATGGTTTGCTTGGATCTATAGTTTACAATCTTATGTTTCCTTTTATTATTAGAAAATTTTCATTGTTAACTTCAGTTTTTCAATTTCTTTTATGGTTGACTGACTTAGGAAACTAAGGTAGTCAATCTGAGGAGTTTACTTTTTTTGCTATATTGACTGGTTGTATGCGTTTTTGTAAACTTGAAATGGGTTTTCCAATTTAGTGTTTGAAGAAGTTTGTTTATTTTTTAGTGGTTAATTTTTCCCTTTTAGGTAAAACAATGTGATTTTAAAGACAACTTGCCCTTCAAACTTTTCTAATTTGCTTCCTGTGATATATACAATTTATTTACATAATGTTTGAGATGGGGGCTTTCCATCTTTTGATTGAATTACTTTGTGTTGAATGAATGGGTAAATATATGAGATAGTTTGGTAATTGGATGCGAAATAAAGTTTAGAGAATGTGATCTCTTGTTATGGATTGTGTTTAAATTTATCCATTATCATGTTTTGCTGGACACGTGTTTGTGTTTGTGTTTGAGTTATCAACAGTTTAACTTAGAAGTACCTTATATGCATAGTTACTATTTTTTAACATATTGCAGATTTTAAAGTAGAATTATATTATCTTATTGATCCATTATCATTTTAGCGTTGTACCAGAGTGTGTGTTTGTACTTGAGAGAGTAACATGTTCAATTTCAAATTTCAAATTTTATCCTTTTATTTTTGGTAGTCTGTTTGTGTGAGTGAAAGATTTTATCCTTTTCTTTTTGGTAGTCTGTTTGTTTTTTAATCATGTTCGTATTAGAGAAATTACATTGTTAACTTCGGTTTTTCAATTTCTTTTATGGTTGACTGGGTTTGCAAATATGAATCAAGAGAACGCTTAACATTTTCTTTGTGATTAGAAACTAAGGTAGTCAACCTCATGAATTGGGTTTTCAATTTTTTTCTTTGAAGTTTAAGTTTGTTTATTTTTTAACTTTTGTTTATTGTCAGCTGATGACTTATCTTTCATAAGATGGACTCCTCAAAATAAAACTATATTACATTCTACTTGGCATTTTCAAAATCTGTTATTACAGTAGTGTTATGTTACAACGTTGTGCCTAATGTTAACTTATATATGCTGATTTGGGTAAAGTGTAGGCAATTATTTAAAATGTTTACAGATACGAAAAAATGTTTACGTTAATTATTTATTCTTTGAAATCTCCTAATTTTTAATATGTAATATAGTTTTATTTTGTTTCAATTGCATGTATTTGTTTAGATCTATAAATATTTGTTTTTAGTTTTTTACTTTTTTTCGGTTCTACATTAAGGGTTTTGTAAGAGGAGAGTGTAAACACAGTGTTGAGCAAAAGCCAGCAGACAGCACTTTCCGACAAGATTACCTGTAAGTCGCCTAAAGTTATTCTAGTCACATTCTTATGTATGCCTAATTTATTTTTCTAATGTCATGTGTATTTTATGTTATTTAGATAAATAGTCATATTACAATGTAGGCCCAATTCATATTTATTGGGTATATAGGACCAATTCATTTTATGGGTATATGAGCCACGTTTGAGCAAGCACATTCCAGTATATAAGCCCAATACTTATTTATGCTATATAGGCCCAATTGTTAAATGTTAGGTGTATTTATCAAGTTTAATTATCAAGTTTTGGATATGACAATGCCATATGTATACGTATGTTATTTAGATAAATAGTCATATTACAATGTATATGTTTATAGTATTTTGTACTGTTATTTATATATAAATTTTTTATCTGCAGTTTCAAATGGAATGTGTAAATCAAGATTTGGCTAAGAAAATGAAGTTTTTCGGCTTCTACTATTATCAATAAATTATGTAAAAAAAAGTTGTGTTAAAAGTTTTGTTTAGCATCTTTTTTAACATCAGTTGTAATTAAAAGATTAGGACTTGAAAATATGTAATGCTAAATAGATAGCTAACTAATAGTAAGTCTACTGGAACAATGCTGACTCGGAAGCTACTTGCAACTAAGGTAATCTTTTGTGTATTTTTTTTAATCTGACAGTCAAATAATTTATAGAAATTGTTAAATTTTCCTTACTTGTACTTCAATATAACAAATTAAAGTTTTTTGACAGGTGATAGCTCATAGAGAAATCACTAGTACTGACTTAGAAGGCAGATTCTTATGCAAGATAAGTATAGCTACTTATTATGTCGTATATGTCTTTTTATTTTTGTCAATACAATATTGCATCTATACCTATTCTACGGTATAAAAAATGGCTTTTCTAAGTTTGATGTATTACTTAAAAAATTGGGCTTAGGTATTAAAAAAAAACCGTTTTTGTTAAATATTGACATGTTCATTTCAACATTAGGGGTAATAAGATACAACTCTAAACTGTTTAATCCTTTTCGGTCTTTATGATTACGTCACCCTTGAATTTTACTTTTGTTGACGAACCCCATCCTCAACTCTGCAACTTGTTGCTGTGTCCTCGCTTTGTAAAAGACGACATTGTTTAGAGGCACTTTTTGGTGTTGTCTCATCGTTGTCATCAACAGAATCGTTTCTGTAAAGTATCATTCAAAAAATAAACATGTTAATCTTTTAATAATGATTTAAATTGATAGATATGTTAACTTTTTAGTTTTTACCTCTATGACTTCTTCCCCTGCCTCCACGTAGACGTTCGAGAGGTAGTATAAGCTGTTCTCTCGGAATAATAATTCGAATTTCTTAACTAATGTTTTGTTAATTGAAGCGTGAATTCTTTGGCCCTGTAACTCGAAGAAAATAGTAATAGGGTTTTAACATAACTGTAGATTTATAATGTTACAAAATAAAATAATTGTGTTATTTGTGTTATAATAAAATAAAAGAATTGAGACGATTATTTATGTATGTACCTCTGCATCTACAAGAACTAACTCCATGCTTGATGGGCGCTTCAATTGATTATCTACTGGAACATATCATTTTCTTAAAAGTCTTAACTTTTAATAATAGTAGTATATTAGGAATAAGTTATCTGTAAGATTGATCGGAAAAATTTTATGAAAGAAAAAAAGACTCACCGAAAAAAATATTAAGAAGAAGTTATGATTTAACTCTAAAGCACAAAATTTTGGGACTGGCTAAAGCACGAGAAATACTTGGCCCTTCTGGCCCAACTCTCAAACTTCATCCAACGCCGTCATCGTAAAATCATCAAAATTAGGTCAATAGAAATTAGGGTTATGATTTAACTCTATATAAGCGCCCGTTCGCCCTTCTTTGCCAATGCACTTCCTTTTTTCTATCTGCCAATCGAAGCTTCATCCTGATAGTAAATTTCTAGAATTTTGTCTAGGTTATTCTTATGTTCTATTGTAAGCTACAATTTAGGGGTGTAAATATAAATCGTGAAACCGATAAATTGAATCAAATCGGGCGGTTTGGTTTGATTTTTTAGATTTAATGGTTCAGTTTGATTTTAAAAATTGGCAAACCGAACGGTTCGGTTCGGTTTACGATTCGAGAGGCCAACCCGCGGTTCACCAAATCAAATCGAACCGAACCGTGTTTTTGTTTTAATATTTTCTAAAATATCTCAGCCGTTTATCATCGGTCTAATCTAACCGTTCATATGATAATATATATTAAAAAAAAAAAAACCCTAACAACTCTAATTCATTCTAAACGCCTCTCTCTCTCTCCACCCTGCGTTTCTGACTTTCTCCCTCACTGTCCTCTCTAGTCTCTCCCCAGCGTTCCTCGCTCCTCACCGTCCTTTCTCCCCGGCGTTCCTCCCTTACCGTCCCCTCTCCCTGGCATTTCTCCCTCACAGTGCTTTGTCCCCGGCGTTCCTCCCTCACCGGTGTTTCTCCCTCACCGTCCACTTCACACCACCGTAGAAATCGGCAGCCCCAAAATAGCACTTCGAGACTTTGAAGTCCTAGATCTGAAGGAAGGGATCCCACTACTTTGAAGTTCAAGTTCTCAAGATTTAAATGGTTGTAAACTCCTAATTTTTTTTCATTCGTTTGCTAATTTGTAAATTTTAATATTTTTATTGGTGATGTAAAGGTTAAATTATTTTTTTGGAAACAAATTTATTGATGGTGTTGTTTTTTTAGTTTCAATATCTCCTCAGTTTTCTTTTTTCTTATTTTTTCCAAAAACCCATAAACTTGCGGTTTGAACCGAACCGAATTGACGTTACATGGTTCGGTTCAGTTCGGTTTGAAATTATAGACGGTTCAGTTCGGTTTTTAAAATTCCTAAACCGAGGGCATTGGTTCGGTCTGTGGTTTAATGGTAAATCGAATCGAACCGAATTGTTTACAGTCCTAAGCTACATATATTGTATTTTTAACAGAAGTTTCCTATGAGGAAAAATTCCCAATAGATAGGAAGTGCCGTATGACACTTTAAACAGCAGCGGAGCGCGGTGGCCGCTTCTTCTTCCCATCCACCATTCGATCACCTCCTCCGATTTTTGTAATCGGCAGTGGTTGTTCGTTGGTCGGGATCGAAACGATTTCGCTGTCTCTGCTGTGTGTGTGAATTGGAACGGGTCTCTGAGGTTTCTTCTATAAGATTTTCCTTTCAAATTATTGCACTCACAATCACGTCGTTATTTTGTGCCTTTTTGTAGAAGGTTCGATGCCACGACGCCGGTAGCCAAAAGTGCATTGACCGGCGTTGCTATGATTGAACCAACAGCGATCAATTGTTTTGCATTCTATAGGAACCTGTGAACTGATGAATTACGTTCATTCACGGAGCCGTTTTTTGCGATTACATTTTCTGAATTTATTCCATTCAATTTGATTTTGTTCTCTCTGTAAATAGAAATTACTATTTTGTTTCGAAACCTATGAACAGGAAATTATAAGCCAATGAGGATTAACATTTTTTAAGTTGGAATTACCGACTGAGTTCACTATGATGACAGATCGACTAACTGAGGCTTCTTTTTGTGTCAAATTGTTAAGAGTTACGATTTTAAAAAAATGATTTAAAAATTGCATTCAGTAATTAACATTGTATTAGTTGTTAATTGTTAGGTTCATATTTCTAATTAAATTTTTATTAATAATTTCAAATTTTCTATGTAAGACGTCGATTTCCTACATTTGACACAGATGGCAACAAGTACCAGCCAGAATTTTGAATAGAGTAAGTTGAGAATGGATGAATGCAATCAAGTGTTGAAGATTGACGGAAAGATACTCAACCCTCTGGTTCCATTAGGGAGGCGGTGTCCGGTAATAAAAAGATCGGCCAGCTTTCAATTGTAGACTTAGCCTTCAACGCTTTGATTTTTCTAATTGTATTATCGAAGTATGCTACCTTGTATTTTATGTTGAAATTCGATCTCACGATAGAGGAAAACTTGGGCCATGTTGCACTCCATATTCTTATTTGTGGTTCTTTAATTTTTGTTCTCGGTTTGGTTTGTTCGAGTTCCATTGGTAGCCTGAAGATGCTTGATTAAGAGAACTAGCAAATTTTCTTGTGTTATAAGTGGGAGCCAGACTTAATTCCTTAAGGAATATGGTATTAGTTGCATTCTTTTTCATTTATTATTCTGTCTGTTACCCCGTACGGTCAATGAGTTCAAAGGTGATATGATTTCAGGGAACTTACCTGCATCATAAAGAAATTAAGGCTGCACAGGGAATCAAGATTAGTGCACAGGTAATGCTACTTTTTTTGTTTGATCATTCTGCTTAACATGGAAATGACATTTCTTCCTACGAAAGATATTAATAAGGAAGAGTGTTTATACTTCAAATGGATATTGGATTTATCCCTACTTAAATACCAGCTCAGAACCTCATCTCTACAAAGATTTGTAGAGCCTTGTAGAAGTTTGGATTGGCAAAAGGTCTAATTTTCTCCCTTCAGACTCTATTGTGAACCTCAACCTATTTGGTTAGCATTGTGTGCAATTCTCTTATTAAAAGAAATTCTTATCTTGTTTCATTTGCTTATATGCAGGGGCTTGAGCATGCAATTGCTGGTACTGGTCTTTATGTAGTTGGGACTGACAGTAATGTGAATGATATCAAGGAATCAGCCATGGAAGATATGGGGACAGTAATGAACAGGATTAATAAAAGTGGTGAAGGAGTTTATGTACAAGCTTCTACCCTTGGATCATTGGAGACATTGCTGGAGTTTTTGAAAACTCCAGCTGTAAATATACCTGTTAGTGGTATAGGCATAGGCCCCGTTCATAAGAAAGATGTCGTGAAGGCTAGTGCCATGCTTGAGAAGAAGAAAGAGTTTGCAACAATCTTGGCTTTTGATGTAAAATTGACCCCAGAGTCCCGGGAGCTTGCAGATGAATGTGGTGTCAAAATTTTCATGGCTGATATCATTTATCACTTATTTGATCAGTCTCAAGGAGGAAAAGAAGAGGGAAGCCACTGAAGATGCAGTATTTTCGTGTGTTCTCAAAATCACGCCAAATTATGTTTTCAACAAAAAGGATCCAATTGTTTTGGGTTGTTGATGTTGTAGACGGTATCATTAAGGTAATTGTCAATGTTATTTTTGTTATTAACAACTTCTCTGAAAATGTTAATACTCCAATTTGCTTCCTTATTTCCATTTGGAAGGCCAGTGAGACCTCTCATTGGCCTGGGTATAAAATATTGTGAAATTGGGAAATATCACGCAATGTTTCCCACCTGGCAATGTAAAATTATTTGATATTGGAAGCATTGATTTTCACATAATATTGTGACATAATACAAGATTTCTCCATACATTGCAATAGTTCCTTCCCTTCTAAAGAATTTTTACACCTCCCTCTAAAAAATAATATTGTTGATTACGAATTTATGATTTTGCTTCCATGTTAGTTCTCAATGTTTTTATTATGTTAAGCATAAGAGCACCGAAATGTTGATATTACTTCTTCTTTCTTGACAGCTTGCATCTTATTTACTTGTTACATTGCACCTTCTTGAAATGGAGATGCTATTTCAATCTTTTAAGTATAATCATATCACTAAAAAATTCACAATGAGATTCTCAAGTTTGATCCAGATTTCCATTGAATGTTTATTGATTTTGTGATTTTGTTATGTACTTTCGATATATCCAGACAATAGTAGTTGCGAAATCACTTTTAGCAATATTTTAAACCTTGCTCCTCACCTGTGTTAAAATTGGTCGTGCATCACATCACTTGTGGGGCAACAACATGATTTGACACATAATTTGGGGGTAAAACATTGGGACATATGTTATTGCAACCTAGCATGTTCTACGGGAAAGTATATGCAATACTGAAGATTTTATTATGGTGAATTGTTTGGTAACTGGTTATACTAACATCATGCTTGTACATTGTCTATATTTGGTGCCTTATTGGCCTTCCTGTGCAGAGAGTAGATAATTTAATACGCGGATCGACATGGTGCTTGTTTTGCTTAGCTTTTGCTGTAGGCCCCTGAAATCTTTTGTGTAGTATACGCGATATTTAGTTTATTTCTATGTCTTTATATATACATATACATCCCCACTTCTTCATTCCTCTGTTCTTTTTCTCCATGGGTCCTGTCACTCAGAGCTTTGTGAACCTTGTAGATTGGTGCTTTTCCAACTCAATACAGCTTCAAAACTTAAAAAGTGTATACCTACTGTAGGTTGATCAAGTTTACTTTATGGGTGTATTATGTTGAATATTTGGTGGCATGTTTACTTATTAAGTTCTTTCCACATTAGCAGTGCATGCAGTTTGGTGATTCCTAAACAAAGTTGCATGCTTTGACATCAGTCTGCTGTCATCTGAGACCGTACATTAGGTCATTGCTATAGTTGATTTTTGAGTTATACTTGATTAATTGATATTATTTTGGTCACCTTGATCTTGTTTTTCTAGAATATTCATAGTGGCCAAAATGTCATGAGAGTGAAAGAACTCGTGGAGTAGCTTACAAGTATCTGTTTAGCTTTTCCATTTAAGAAGGAATGATTATAAAAATGGAGTTCTGGTGGTACACTGGTGATTGGACTTAAGGAGTAAAATCTACTTTTGCAATCGTTAGTTAGAGATTTGTTGCTGTTTGAAATTTCTTAAAATAAGTCGTCTTTAGAGGGGCTGCTTACTTATTGAAGGATCAAGTATGTGCAGAAAAATGAAAAGAAAAGAAAAGCCATTTTATTCTACTCCACTCAGTGCAGCCTTTTCCCCAACTAGCTGAGAATCCCTTTGTTGCCATTTCCTTGGCCAATATAGTGCCATTTCTCTTCTTGGAAAATGTCCAAATGCCTACTTCATTTCCACATGAAATAATTGACTCTGTTTGGTGAAAAGTTATTTATGTTTGTAGCTAACGTATAAACAAGTGCTGGATTAATGAGAAAGTTCTCTTTTTGGATTAATTCTTTTTCCGTAGTTTTTATTTTATGGTATATGGTTGATAGTTATTTCATATTTCTTGTTATCTGTTACAGCTTCGAGTGATTATCTTATCTTAATTTGGTTGTGCACTGTCCCTAAATTGTTTTATTATTTGACTGAAAATCAATCGCTTAGAGTCCTCCTCACGATCATCTATATTCTTCTCAACATATTTGAAGTATTTTTGTGTTAGTAATGGAATATTTTGTTGGGCTTGCGAGGTCAGTCATTTTATATGTAAAATTATCTTGGACATAATTATGTTTATAAAAATTTGGAAGTAATTCTGTTTGCAGTAACACTGCCTACTTCCAGTGGTTTCTCATCATATTTAAATTGCATCCATACAGGTCGGAACTCCAATTTGCATTCCTCAGAAGGAGTTTAGAATTGCTTCGATTGAGATCAATCACAAGCCAGTTAATTATGCGAGAACTTGGACCCTGTATTATGGTTGTTAGACTGTATTCCTTCCATGCAATTCATACAGTTAATTTTTTGAAATTCATTTCAGCAAGTCAGTTGTTTCCATAAGTACAGTGTTGATCGGGTTGGATGTGACTGTAGGCATGTTTATCTATAAAGCAGAAGGGGTGGATGAAGCCCTGTCACACTTTTTGGGATTGACAAAATTACCCCCAACTTTAATTATTAATTACCACCAACAAAATAACTACCACTTCTCTGAAATTAACCATCAACTTCCATTTTTCTAAATTAACTAATAAAAACCACATCAATTTAAATAAACAAAAAATATTATAAATTATATTATTGTAATTAAGTTAATAAATTTAATAATCATGCACACTTGTATAGATTAAGTAAGAGAATGACATAAAGTTAATTTTGGAATAATAAATGCATTTTTCATTTGATCTGCCTCTTTTTCTGGTTACAGTCACCCTTCAAGTGATGCGTCTATTCTCCACAAAATCAAATTGTGTAAACATAGCTTTAAAAACACAGTACTTCATCACGCGTGTGCCTAAGCTAATAAGTGCTAAAATTGCCAAAGAAATGAGGGTAAATCTGGTATATGAGATATAAAAGGCTCACAGATTGAGATTGGTTTGTGAAGAGGCCATAGTGTGTTCCCACTAGATAGGCTACCTATGGTTGATATGCTTTCCATGTAAAAGAAGTGTGAGTGCGGGTTGGATCACTGCATTGGAGTGCTGTATTTTTTATTGTAGTTCTTGAATCCATCCTTCATCCTTTGATGCAGCACAGTGTTGAGGTCAACAAGTCAAGGTTGTTAGGTGAAACTGTTGATCTCAAACAATCGAAAGGTAGGATGCCTTCATACCCAACCAAATCCATCTGTCTAGATACAATGAATATTGATGGGACATGGGATGCCTTCATACCCTTGTGTTTCATTAGGACAATCTCTTGCAGTTTATCAAACCACTGGTAGAACCTTGAGCTAGAAGAAGATGCAAAGATGTTGGATATACATGATCAAAGTCCTCCCTTCATTATTTCTATAAACGTGGAAGCAGCAAATATGTTGGGTATACTGTATCCAGTGAATGTCCATGCTGAAGTAACTTAGTACGGTCCTCATTCTTTCTATTATTGTGGAAGCATGTGCTCATGTTGGACCACTATGTTTTCTCACGTAGGAATATCGAGAATTGTTCATTGCCGGATTTCAGGCAGGCGACAATTAGTCTGTTTATATGCATTTTTAATATGATATTTGAAGCGTTTACATATTCTAGCATGTTGTATATTTATGCTCTTATCTTTTTACTAATTGTTTTCAAATAAATGTACGTCTACCTAAGCTAAACTAAAATGATTACTTAAATAGGATAGAATAATGCATTGGAACTTGTGTAGGCTTAAAAAACTAAAAAATTAGGAGAGAAATGAAAAGGAAAAAAGGAAAGAAGTTGAGGAATGTACATCGTTGGTCTGCCATGTGGCAACTCAAACTTCAAAATTTATCCAATTTTCCTCATTGCCAAAGGAGTAATGCGGCAAGGGTCTATAACTTGGATCCTCATGCTAGAAAGTTGATCCCTCTTTCTGTAATTTATTTACTTTCAACTAGTAATCCGTCTGAATTTTTGCGGAAGACTAGCCCAGTAGGTGATGCTACCAAGCCTCTACTTGTATGACCCAAAAATGCCTCTTTTCTGTACTATATGGGTTGGTCACATTCTCATCCAGCAAAATTCACATGCCCTCGATACTTAAGACCACATTACCGACCAGTTCTCCAATTCTCCCTGCTTACTCCCCCTCGTGAGTGCTTGGCAAGATCCCACCGGGATTGGTGCTTTTAATAATTGGATAAATGGTCAGCTCTGTTTCTGCTCTCAGATTGGGCCTCCATCCCAGGAGTCTAGCATGGTAGGTGGTGCTATCAACCTGCTCGTATGATCCATGATCTCTTATTCTTCTTTTCTTTCTGATGCTGGATTGTCACCTGGTGCTGTTTATCTGATGTTTGGTTTGGACTATATCCTGATCCGTGATAGTTCTTAGCTTTAGAATTAGTATCCAGTTTTCAGAATCTGATCCTTATCATTGAAGAGAAACAGGGTCTTCATCTGCTGTGCCTACCAATTTTTGGATGGTTAGGAACAATTTCAATTTTTTTGACATGTTGCTATTATTACCTATGGTGTGCTCAGAGTCCTTGGGTTCGAATTAACTTATATTTTGGCAACATGTGATAATGTAAAACAAAAAAAATATAAACTTCGTACTATTTATGAAGTGTACTAAACACATTCGTATGGTGGTCCATAGTTGTATGCATCTGCCATTTTAAATTGGTATAGACTTCACCCCAAGATCAATTTGTTTGTTGGCAGATAATTGGAAGCAATCCTGACGAGAAACAAAAAATGTTTGGGAGGCATTTTGAGATTGAGGATGAACTTGTTAGCCACATATCGAGGGTATCTATTGATGTGCTTAAAGCCAACTATCGGGTAAGCTAAATTAGAATTCAGATGACATTTGTTTTTTGCATACATTATGCCAACAGATGGTTGTTTAACTGCTACTTGAACGAATACAGGACGATCTGTCCATGGAAGAATGGAAGTTGGTCAAGAAACTGAAAATTCTCTTCATGATACATTGAGTTTTAGTTTTCAATGTATCGGTGGAGCGATTGAGGAGTTTTTAGTTCTTACATTTTCCGAGGCTATGGCGGCACGATGTAAGGAGACGGGTACTTGGGACTTGAAAGCGCTGCAACAAAACCTGATTGATGGGAATAATTAGTTGCAGATGCATTGTTTTGAGAGCATCAAAATTCTTTTACCTTGGAAACGCCCATTGTTCAAAATGATAGTTTGAGTGCTCTTGGCTGAATTTTGTTTATTTACCAAGTTGACATTTGAACGTCTTTTTTATTTTTTAATTTTTGATGTTAATTTTGTGATGATAGAAGCAAAAAAGTACGAGAGAGAATGGAAAAAAGATGGTGAATTTATTGAGAGAAAATGAGAAACAAAAAGAAAAAAAATAATTCACGCAGCCAAATACCTTCTCACCCGAAATTTGAGAGAAATATTTTGAAATTCAAAATCACCTTACCGAGTAATTCAAGTAGAGAGGGGTACTCTTGTTTTCTTTAATTTATTTTTTTGGTGGCCCATAGTGGGAGGTAACAACTATGGACTAAATAAGGAAGCTTTATGTATGTTGAGTGGTTGCTACACACATTTATGAAATAAGAGTCCTTTAATTAATTACTGAAACTGTCTTCCTTATTTTTGCTAGTTAGTAGATTAAAAGAATTTTGAATTCTAGGTAAAAACTTGGATATGGCTCGTGTTAGGAATATGCCTTTTGCATCAGCTTGCGTGAGAACATAAAGAGTGAGAAAAACACAAGTGTAAAAGAGTGATCTGAAATTTTTAAGGCAAAGAAGTTTTGTTTAGTCAAGAACTCCTTGATTTGAGTTTTTTTTTTTTTCTCCGAAAGACTCAGTCTCTACTTGATACGCGCCTCGTCAAGGGATTCCTTGACGAAGCACGGATTAGAAGCTTGGATCGGAGTGAAGAAGCGGATGGAGACACCTCGACCTCTAGCCCACGCAATTGACAACCTTGGCTCGAGGACCTTGACCTTCAATTGATGAGACTAGCAACCATGGTTGAATGATGAACGCCACAATTGGTATGAAATGCCAATTGATAAGTACACATGAACAACCACAAGTCTCTTTTGTGTTTGCCCAAAAAGATAGCTC